>QRDG01000310.1:310899-541713 GCA_012064385.1 Puccinellia tenuiflora | reverse complement strand
TGTACCTCGTAGCTTATTTCTATGAAGGTTGTTTTATAAAAACCTTCATAACTCATGTTTATAATTTTTCTAGGTGGTAGGTCACATAAAAGGATGCTATGGTGGAAGGTTTCTATTTTTTTGATTTTTTTGAATTAGTTATGTCTAACCCTAGCCTGAAACCGAGACAGTAACCCTAATGATAAATCTAAACCTAACCGTAACTTCGATCCAACAAAAACCGTCAAAGATCTCTAAGAAAGTAATACATTTTGGATCTAAAAGTGATTTTTAGAAAAAACATGACCAAACTATACGGCACTCGTAGTTCAAATAAGACCCACTTCCCGCGAAATCGGCAGGAACTTATCTAAAATATTTGAAATACCCAAGTATGTTTATATATCCAAACCCAAGGTTAAATGTACTTATAAGATGGTCTACTATTTTCTATCTATTTGGATGTTCCTCTTTCGGTGAGCCGTTTTGGTAGCTGATTCAAAAAAAAATCCCGTTTTGACATTAAAAAAATGAAAAATGGATTTCATTTTTTGAGTATTTTCCCAATTTTATATAACTATCAAGGTTTTTGTGATGCAAAACATGATATGGATGAAATATTTGAATTCCTCTCATTTTTCTAATCGATTTAGGTATTTAATTTGTCCAAATTCGATTTACGGATTTAAAAATATGAATTATTCCATATTAAATGTAAAAAAGAAAATAATAAAGTAAAATTCATTTTATTATTATTTATTCGAAATATAATATTACATAATCATTGTTACTTTTACTGAAACAAATTTTTAAAATTTAAATAACAAAAAGTGTAATATCATAATCGAGGGGTTAATATGATTGATAGGGTAGTAATATCAGTAATTTCTAATTTCTCATTTGAAAGCTAGTTTGGAAGGAACTCAAAAGTTAAGCGAGCTCGGGCTGGAGGATGGGTGACCGAACGGGAAGTTTGACCAGGGTATAATTTAACTTATAATTAATTGTACAATTAAGGATTAAATATGTGACTAAGTTGAAAATTTCGAAATACAAATAAAAAGAATTAAAAAAAAGTTAAAAAATATTTAAAAAAAATAAAAAAAATTGGCACTCATAGGCCGTCGGCGTATGGTGCTCTGACGGAAATGGTCAGATCCCATCTTGTGGGGCCCACACCACGTATGCCGACGGGGTTCGGATACGCCGACGGCAATGCCGGTACGCCGACGGCAGCCGTCGGCGTATCTATATGCCGACGGCTTGTGCGTTTCCGTAGTGGACACGGAGGAGCTACGTACGTCGAGCAACGCCGCCTGGCGGATGTGATGAATGGTGTGCGATAGCTAGCAGCCCTCGATCGGAATGGACGATAGTACATATGCAGCGGAAGCGATGACGGACAAGCCGCGACAGGCCGGCGGCTTAGAGGCCGGGGGCCGTACGTGCTGAACGGCGTCGAACGACGAGCGGGCAGTGGCGGGGGCGGGGTGTGTCGGCAGGGCACAGCGGCAGGACGGCGGGTGCTGTGCTGTCGAGCGGCGGATGCGTCGACCAGTGTGTCGGCTGGAGCAGCAGGCAGGAGCTAGCGCCGTTGAATCGCGCGCGACGATCCAGCGGTTGAAAGGGCAACCGCGCGCGGATGGCGAGTGAGCGGCGTACGGCCGGTGAGCTAAAGGGACGGGTGCCAGCCGTTGAACGACGTCGGTTTGCGCGCGCGGCGCATGAGTGGCGTGCTGCAGCCGGCCGGTACCTACGTCGGTGTTGGGTCGCAGCGGCGCAAGGTGATCACGAGTAGTAGTTTCAATTACCTGCCCCCGTGGCCGTGGTTGAAGAAGGCGTAGACGAAGAACCCAGCCCATGCGGCCGCCGGCATGAACCACACGAGCAAAGCGAAGCTCAGTGTGAGGCCAGCTGCCGCCATGGCCATGTAGGCGACGTGGAAGTAGAGCAGCGTGGCGAGCGCGAAGGCGAATGCTTTGAGCCGGTCCCTCCATGCCGATCCTGCTACCGCTCCCTCCTTGAGCGAGAGGAGGCAGCAGAGGAGCAACGCGAGGAATATCCAGAAGGAGCTCGTCACGGAGGCGGCGGCCGCCGGGTCGTCCTTCAAGCGATACGCCGCCATGCCGGAGTATCCGGTGACGACGGCGAGCACCGCAACCAGCATCCAGGAGAAGCACCCGAGGCTGGGGCGGCGCTGAGATGGCGGATACGGCTCCATTGATCTAGCTGCCCGGTCCTCTTGGCACTCCTTTTGCTCAGATCGTACGTGCTAAGCAAGGTTCTGTGAACTGTGATATATATAGGACTACGCTGCGCAGTTTGACTAGCGCACATGGGCGCATGCATGCCAGGTCACGCCAAGCATTCCCGTACATCAAGCTAGCTCCAACGTCGTTGGGCTGCTTACTACTGTAGTATGTATGTGCACTAGGTTTAGTGGGCAACTGTTATATATACTGCTTCCTCTGTTCCGAAATATAGGACGTTTTAGCAAGCTGCTTTACCTACTTAAAACGTCTTATATTGTGGAGTGGAGGGAGTACCTCTGTACCACAGTATAAAACCGAATTTTAGCTTGCTAAAACGTCTAGTAATTTCAAAATTCCTTAAGAAAAGCTAAAACTTTCCTTAATGATCCGTATGGCCGGATATCGTTAGTTCCTTATCATAATATTTAGGTATTATAACTCAAGTGGTAACAGTAAGCATAAAAAGGTTAACATGGTTCGTAGTAAAATCATTAAGGTACTCAATACATAACTCTTTTTTTCCCTGTTCAAATTACATGTGAAAAATTATTTCATGAAATAGACATAACGATAAGCCTGGTGCCTCACCTGTTTGTCCTGGGCAGAATCATAGTCATGTGCTGCAAAATCAACAACAGAAAAAAAACACCTTTTCTATTTTTCAGCTAGCTGATTTTGTAATTCGTCATCAGTCAGATTTTCTCTCCTACCGATCACACAATCCAGCGCACATAACAGCGTCCCGCGCGTGGGTGCTGGTGCTTGCGGGCCAGGTTGTTTCAAGCGTGGGTTGTTGGTTTTTTACCGGGTCAGTGGCATCCGGTTTTTTTTATTTTCGGAGTATGTCCACTTCTTCCTATGTTTGGAGGCGCCGCGTGTCATTTTCCTCTAACCAGAGACACAAGGACACAGATGGAGCCATGGAGGAGAGAGTGATGTCAAGAGCGGTCGCCGCCGGTATGGACGGTACGTACTCAGTTGCTCCTTCGTTTTCGACGGCGCGCACGGCACCAGTTTGGTTTCTTGTTTCAGTTTCTCGGCGAGTGTTCTCGACTCCTGGGGCTGTGGGCCGAGTCAAGGGTCACGGGAGGGGAATCACAAGCGGACATTGATTAGAGACATGAGCAAGAGATGAGTTGATAGATGTTTGATGAGGCGGGTTGTTTTCCCCATTTTCTAGGGATTCTAGCAGTTTCAATTTTAGTCTTTCAGTATAATTTTCTCAATTATCTTATTCTTTCTTTAGTCTTCAGTCTCTTTCTCATTACTCAATTTTTTAGTCTTTCAGTGTAATTTTCTCATTCTCTCATTCTTATCTTATTTGTTCATTCTTATTTTTTTCAGTTCAATCTCCCATTTTAGTTTAATCTAGTCTACTTCTCATTCTTTCTTTAGTCTTCAGTCTCTTCCTCATTACTCAATTTTTTAGTCTCTCAGTGTAATTTTCTCATTCAATCATTCTTCTGAATAGTTTCATTCTTCAGTTCTCATTTCCTCATTCTGCTTCATCCATTATCTTTATTTCTTCAGTCCTTATTTCTTCAGTTCTCTTTCTCATTGCTCAATTTTTTAGTTTTTTGGTGTAATTTTCTCATTCTCTCATTCTTATCTTATTTGCTCATTCTTATTTGTTCAGTTCAATCTCCCATTCTAGTTTAATCCAGTCTACTTCTCATTCTTTCTTTAGTCTTCAGTCTCTTCCTCATTACTCAATTTTTTAGTCTCTCAGTGTAATTTTCTCATTCAATCATTCTTCTGAATAGTTTCATTCTTAAGTTCTCATTTCCTCATTCTGCTTCATCCATTATCTTTATTTCTTCAGTCCTTATTTCTTCAGTTCTCTTTCTCATTGCTCAATTTTTTAGTCTTTCAGTGTAATTTTCTCATTCTCTCATTCTTATCTTATTTGCTCATTCTTATTTTTTTCAGTTCAGTCTCCCATTCTAGTTTAATCCAGTCTACTTCTCATTCTTTCTTTAGTCTTCAGTCTCTTCCTCATTACTCAATTTTTTAGTCTCTCAGTGTAATTTTCTCATTCAATCATTATTTTGAATAGTTTCATTCTTCAGTTCTCATTTTCTCATTCTGCTTCATCCATTATCTTTATTTCTTCAGTCCTTATTTAATTTTTCTCCTTCTTTCTCGTATTTCCTCATTCATCTCAGTTTTATAGCTCTTATTTTTTAGTCTTATCAATCTCATTCTAGTAGTTTAGATTGTCTTATTCTCGGTCGTATTTCCTTATTTCCATTGTCTTCGGTTTCTCATTCTTTCTTCAGTCTCATTTCCATAGTCTTCATTTTCTCATTGTTTAGTTTATATTTTTATTTCTTCATTGTTTTGTCTATTCTTTCATTCATTTCCATAGTCTTCAGTTCTCATTCTTTCTTCAGTTCATTCTCTTTTTCTCCTAGTCTTCAGTCTATCTTTTTAGTTTAGTTTATTTTCTTTAAACAATGGACGAATGAGTGGAGCGGAGGGAGAGACCCGAGAGCGGGACACGAATGAGTGCACACGGTGTCTACTCTGAGCCTGTATTTTTTATTTTTTCAGGGGAGGTAAACAACAATGTTGTTTTTTCCATCTGGCTGCAAAAAAACTGGTGGAAAAATCGGACTGGTTTTTGTCTATCATTGGTTTTTCTGTTGGGTGAGCTGATCGGACTAAAATACTAAAGGGAAACAGGAAATACATACAGTTTTAAAGGTGACTGATGGCCAATCCGATTTTCAGCTAGATGAACGTTAGACAGTCCCAAAATCTATCGAGCTATGTTGCCCAGGAAACAACGACAAGATTCGATGGTTCCATCTGAACAAAGTCAGTCCGATCGATCCGTTGATCTAAGAAAAAAATGTATATATTTCTTTTAGGTACTCGTACGGCCTAGTTCTCGCCATCCTATGTTGGTCTGACGGAGAGCCTGGCATCTGGCCGGTGGTGTAGGTAGAGTCCCGCTTGTTGGTATGTGTGATAGCCAGACAGGAAGCAACTCGTGCAAAGTTATCTAGAACTAGTACGCAGCCTGAATATGTTGTTATTTTTGTACAGCTAAAAATAGTTTGCACTGCATCCATTTTTACGTGCATGATTTATTGCGTAACTGTATGAAACGTGGAAATACGTTTTCTTTTGCTCCCTACATAAGTGTACTTTTATTAGCTAGGGTCCGTTTACAGCTTCAATCAAACGTTGAAGGGCCCGCGTGACATCTGAATGCCCTCAAAGTTGGATCTCCCAAAAATTCTGATCACCTTGGCGTCTGCAATGTAGACATAAGGTTGGGTCATAAGAATTTAAAGTCGGTTATACCCAGAAATAAACATTGTGGTGGTCGGTCTTAAGCAAAAAATCTTGTGATCAACCATACCGGTATAGCCGGGCAATAAGAAATAGAAAAGCAATTGTTTCTCTCACCTCTGCGCTCAGCCCGCTGCAGTGTTGCATGTCCGTTTCTCTTGCATGGGTGAAAAACAGATAAAGTGCACGCAGGTGGCCCCAGCTTAATGCCCCAGCCTGAACTTAAACATTGTGGGATTCTTATTCCCCTATAGTGTACGGTGTGGGGTCCAGCTTATGTCGATTTATAGCTTAAACATTGGAGACGCCTTAGAAGCTGACGAAGAGATGTGTGTGCATGCCTTTTTCACTTGGTGTAGGAGGTGGGCATGCATGCATAGACAAAGAAAAAGAAAGATAAAGTGGAGTTGTGCAGCATTGCATGTGACCTGAAAATGCAAGTCTGATTCTTCCGAAAGGACAGAATCATTGTTTTTCACTCTCAATAGGTGAACCGTCCAAAAGGCGTCCTTCGTTTCTATACTTAATATGTTTGCGACTAGTTATATATGATGAGAAACTTAAGATAGCTTGGTCGCTTTGGCCTTCCTTAGGGACGGAGCAAAGCAGCGACATTCCTGGGTTTAACAACTGTATCGATCACTTGGTTTTGGCAACACTAACTTTCGAAGAAGTATAATCGGACGGAGAGGTGGCCTAGCTACCTGAAGATGTGTAGGAGGTAGAGGAGTAGAGCCACTAGCTTGCAGATTCTAATGTTTCCACATAGGTTGGCATCGTGATTTTATGTACGCGGTACATTCCAACCAACGTGGAGGCAAAAAAAGATTTCTGTTGTAGGAATGGCTAGTTGTTGTATAGCACGCATACCGTATACGTACGCGTATCCTTGACTAGTCCTCACGCGCGTATATACTCTAAAGATTTAAGCCCGGCTAGCAGGAGAGCCGCTGAGGGCACTTGCCCGTCGGGTGTCTCTGGCGTGCGGGCCCAGGAATCCTTAACGACTCATCTCGCACTCCACGCGTCGAGCCCTCGATATCTCGCGTGTGACGACGAGCTTCATCCTCTGGTCCTTTCTTCCTCCCTCCTTATCCCTGCCTAGGATCCCAATTCCTCCCTCGAAGGCGCCCAAATCCCTCCAGCGCTTCCAGATTCGTCGCCCTCCCCCCCCCCCCCCCCCCCCCCCCCCCCCCCCCCCCCCCCCCGCCGTGGATTCACGCCATAGTATATAGGACGATGGGAGGAATAAGAATCCCCCTTTTCTTTTGGAAACTAGCTACCTTCCTGCTTTTCGCTTCCTTTATGGAGTATACTATAGTATCCCGCCGCGTCTTTGTCGCATGATTAATTCCTTTACGGCACAATGTTAGAGAGGTTACGATCGAGATGCATGCATGTGATGGAGCCTGGAGTAGCTAAAGAAGGTATAAAACTACTCGATCTGTAGCTAGATCTCCCTGGTGAGATCCGCTAGAACAGGGGAACTCTTAAATTACTATTGTGGAAGCAGCCAAGCAGCACTCTTAGTATTGCAATAATATCTACGGTACGTGCATTGTAAAATAATAAGCTAAGTGTACTGGGGCAGAGCTACAACATTTAGAATCAGGATGTATAGAGTGTGCACAACACATAAAACATATTTTTTAGGGTGCATATATAATGAAAAAATGCTAGTTCATAAAGGATTTAGGGATTGGCGATGTAGGAAGGGCCAGCTCGTGGTGGATTCTGTCTGCTGGATGACGCGTGAATCTGAATCTTCTCACAGTTGCATGTGCATCCTTTTGTCTAGCAACAACTTGCCAGTTGCAGATATCGAACCGATGACTGCTCCATGACCATGCATGCAGAGGTTAAAAATGTTGGGTTCACGCTGACACCAACAAAAGCTTAATTTGCTGACTCGCTAGCACACCCACAATTCAACTCTTACGGCCGGCATATACATACATACGTAAGCACTAGTAGAAAAACCACCTTTCGGACAGAGCCGAATTTGCATTCATCCCGGTTGAGTGATAAACCGGGACCAATGCCTGGCATTGGTCTCGGTTCGAGCTGCCAGGGGCCCGTGGAGCATTGGTCCCGGTTGGTTTGGGTGCATTCGTCCCGGTTCGTGCTACGAACCGGGACACGTGGCGCGCGACGAGCATTAGTCCCGGTTCGTAGCACGAACCGGGACGAATGGCCCTCCCCTGCCTATATATGCACCCAGCCACACCCCCCTCTTCTCTCCTCTGTTTTTTTTTTCCTTGGATTGGTGGGAAGTGGTGCTAGTTTTTTTTTTCCTTTACCATGCACAAGATGTGTTCGATGAAATGCCCGAGCCACACTTAAGTTCACACAAAATGATATTCTCGACCGACGTTAGCAACTTTATTCTTTTCATCTATAATTAATACAGAAATATTGCATGTGTCGATGTACGGTGGTCATTTCAGTATTCAATATGTTTTTCTAATTGTACTTGATAAACCTCATTATATGATGTGCAGATGGATGAACGGTAGCGATGGATGTACGGCGAGCGACGCAGTCCCAATTTTATTGCAGGCCTGCATAAATTTCTCGTTGTGGCCGAGGCAAACAAAGAGGATGGTTTTATACCTTGTCCATGTGTGGACTGTCGGAACGTCAAGGAGCATTCTTCCTCAAGAACCCTTCAAGGCCACCTGCTTCGGACAGGTTTCATGCCCAGCTATAATGTTTGGACCAAGCACGGAGAAATAGGGGTTATGATTGAAGACAATGGAGAAGAAGAGGATGATGACAACTATCCTATATTCCCTGAAGAATACGGTGATACTGCGATGGAAGACAATGAATAAGAAGGAGGTGAAGAACAACGGGCATCAGATGAGCCCGCTGATGGTCTTGGTCGGATCATTTTTTATGCAAAGCGAGAATGCGATACAGAAAACGAGAAGCTGAAGTTGGATGCCATGCTAGAGGATCACAAAAAGTTGCTATACTCAAATTGCGAAGATGGCAGCACAAAGCTCGGTACCACACTGGAATTGCTGAAATGGGCGGCAGAGACTGGTTTATCTGACAAGGGATTTGAGAAGTTACTGAAAATAATGAAGCCGAAGCTTCCAAAGGATAACGAATTGCCCGAGACTACGTACGAAGCAAATAAGTCTATCTGCCCTCTAGGATTAGATGTGCAAAAGATACATGCATGCCCTAATGACTGCATCCTCTACCGCGGTGAGGAGTACGAGAATTTGGATGCATGCCCGGTATGCACTGCACTGCGGTACAAGATCAGATAAGATGACCCTGGTGATGTTGAGGGCGATGACGAGCCCCCCCAGGAAGAGGGTTCCTGCTAAGGTTATGTGGTATGCTACTATAATACTACGGTTGAAACGTCTATTTATAAACAAAGAGCATGCCAGATTGTTGCGAATGCTTTGAGCCGGTCCCTCCATGCCGATCCTGCTACCGCTCCCTCCTTGAGCGAGAGGAGGCAGCAGAGGAGCAACGCGAGGAATATCCAGAAGGAGCTCGTCACGGAGGCGGCGGCCGCCGGGTCGTCCTTCAAGCGATACGCCGCCATGCCGGAGTAGCCGGTGACGACGGCGAGCACCGCAGCCAGCATCCAGGAGAAACACCCGAGGCTGGGGCGGCGCTGAGGTGGCGGATGCGGCTCCATTGATCTATGATCTGCCCGGTCCTCTTGGCACTCTCAGATCGTACGTGCTAAGTAAGATTCTGGGCGCATGCATGCCAGGTCACCCCAAGCATTCCCGCACATCAAGCTAGCTCCAACGTCGTTGGGCTGCTTGGTCAAGATAGGTGTACGTAGGAGGTGGGCATGCATAGATATAGACAAAGAAAAAGATAGATAAAGTGGAGTTGTGCAGCATTGCATTGCATGTGACCTGAAAATGCAAGTCTGATTCTTCCGAAAGGACAGAATCTTGTTTTTCACTCTCAATAGTTGAACCGTCCAAAAGGCGTCCTTCATTTCTATACTTAATATGTTTGCGACTAGTTATATATATGATGAGAAACTGAAGATAGCTTGGTCGCTTTGGCCTTCCTTAGGGACGGAGCAAAGCAGCGACATTCCTGGGTTTAACAACTGTATCGATCAAATTCGTTTTGGCAACACTAACTTTCGAAGAAATATAATCGCATGGAGAGGTGGCCTAGCCACCTAAAGATGTGTAGGAGCACTAGTGGAGACATGCCCTTCTGTCCCGGCCCGTGAGGGGATTTAGTCCCGGTTGGCGAACCGGGACTAGCAAAGCAGGACTAAAGGCCTAGCCTTTAGTCCCGGCCCGGTTACCAGCCGGGACCAAAGGTCCTCCACGTGGCCGTCGCGAAGCGCGTCGGGGGCACCCCTTTAGTCCCGGTTCGAATAACGGCCCGCGACTAATGGTTCTCTGTCGCGGCAGGAATTTGGGCACTTTCTATGCTGCGGCAGAGAATTCATTTTGTTTTCTTTTATTTATTTCATTCTTCGTTTCAAAATAGTTTTCGTATATTTCTACGCGTACACGTTCGTACATATATATAAGATAACTTGTCCTGTGATCGAGCATACCACTAGTGGAAAACCCCCCTATTGTCCCAGTTGGTTTGGGCCATTCGTCCCGGTTCCCCAACCGGGACTAGCAAATCGGGACGAATGCTCGTCCCGGTTGGGACACCAACCGGGACGAATGGGGAGGGTCTTTCGTCCCGGTTCGTATTACGAACCGGGACGAAAGACCCGTCAGATTTTTTCACTTTTTTCAGAAATTTCAGAAAATTGTTTAAATTTGTAAAATCAATAATGCTTATTCTGTAATTCATAAAAATATGAATAAAATATCAAAATGTTCAGAAAAATAAGACCTATTTGATTATGTCAAATGCATGCATGTTTAAAAAACTTAAATTAAATATTTTTTAGAACTACAAAAATGCCACTTACTAGTGAAATATGGTGAACCACTATTACACATATCGTCATGAATATATTACAAACATCTCATTCGTCGTGCTTGGTCAAACATTTCAAACATATATATACATCTCTTTTACACTCACTATTTAATTAATTTCAACCTAACTTATAGTAGTATTCTCCTTTCGGATCTAGGACCTCTGCAACCAAGAATCCGGCAATTTCCTCTTGAATTGATCGTACGCGATCCTGTGGTAGAAGGCCTTCTCGCAACCGTTCGATCTAATTAAAAAGGGTCAATATATATGAATGAAAGTAAACACAATTGATGTCAATAAACTAAAATTATGAATATTGCATACGCACTTCAAGTTGTTCTAAGATTCTGCCCTTCTCACAGCACGTCTGACGAATGAACTCGCAGACGTAGTATCCGCATAAATGATTGCCACTTCCCTGCCTCAAGCACTCTACGGGAACAGAGTTCAATCAAAATAATAATCAAGAATGATAATGGTATTGAACTAGAATCAAAGAGATGTGCGGATCTAGGTAGTAATACTTACATTTATTTGTTTAAATGTAAGCTCCTTTGCCCAATCACCCCTAGCCCTGGCGGTGAATCGTTTCCAAGCTCTATCCGGCAAAGAAAATGAATAAAGGAGTTATATATTAATTACTTGCTATCAGTAAATGAGCGGAAAGTTGCCGATATAGTGCCATAATATGATTGAAATTACCTCTGTAGGCATTCCTGCATGTCCGCCCAATCCTTAAGGGGTTTATGTAACGAGTCCATGACAAGTACTACTCCTTTGTCAGGCAAAATAATTAGCAGAATAAAGTGGAAGCTGCGCACGCATAAGTCATCAACTATACACTTATCATCGAGAAATTAAGCGAAATAGAATGTGTAGTAACACTTACTTGAAGTTGTAAGGAAATAGTATTTCTCTTTTGATTTCGTTAAACCGTAACGCATTTACCAAGTTATTCTCTGTATCGTCAGCAAAATCATGGAGGCTGACTTCATGAATGTAATCTGGGTCAACGAACCCAATGTCATAGATTTGTCCTCTTTTGCATTGGAGAATCTTCATTCTGCATAATTAATATAGTGATGAGTAAGATTATAAATGCAATGGACGAGGTGAGCTAGCTAGAGACTTAATTACATAAATAATACTTACAGACAATAGGCACTGATGATAGCTTTGTCAAGGGCCTCTTGTTGGTATAACTGAAATAATTCAGAAAATTCAATCATTACCACGCCAGCTCCATGCCCGTAATCCTCGTTCTTATATCCCACGTAGATCCAATTTCCCCCTTTCTTTGAGTTTGTCATGTACCAACTATGCAATCTTCGCATTTTTGTTGGTAGATCTTTGACTAACTCAGGTTTGACGAGAGGATGCCCGTGCCGGTATATGTATTTTGGAACTATGTCTTCGTGGAATTGTAGTTGGTCTAAGTACTAAGCAATAGACATGCCCCGAGCAGAGGCTGCTTCTCCGTACAGTGCAACAAACTCAGGATCGATGCCGACCGCACGTTTGCTCGACCCCACCTCGGTATTGGAAGACACTTTGAGCGGGGGGCACGATTGTTTTTTCTATTCTCCGAGCTGGGGAACTGATTTCCGCTGTTTATTTGCCCGAACCGACTTGAGAATAGAGCGGTCATAGTCTGGTGTCAGCTTTGGCGGGGGTTGGGCCATATTTTTCAGCATTTTCACGACATCGGCATGTTCTTGTGGGGTGGAGGGGAACTCTGGCTCTTTCGGCTTCTTTAAATTAGCAAACCATACGTCGACTTCGGCCTGTACGTACACCGCATTTCCCTCCGGTGTACGGTCGTAAGGTCTCTTGGCAAGTTTCTTGTGAGGTACTTTTGGGAGGGGTGACCCCTTACGTTTCGGTGATTGGTTTTTGTCGAACCCCAGAGTACCCACACGCGGCGCCGGAGAAGACTTACGCGGCAGCGGAGACGGCTGTGCTGGAGACTGAGGCGGCGGAGACGGTTGCACTGGAGACTGCTGAGGTGGCGGAGACGGCGCCTGAGGCGGCGGCGGCAAAGAGGACTGTTGCGCTGGAGAGTGATGAGGCGGCTGCGGTGGAGAGGACTGTTGCGTTGGAGACTGGTGAGGAGTCGATGGCCTTGGCGGCCAGTTTGGAAGCACGATGAATTCCTTTGGCCATAGAATGGTCCCTTTCCTGGCTTCTCCAAGTTCAACCACCTCCCCATCTTCACCTGCAGGGTGTTCCAGCTTCAGCTCCTCAAATCCTTTACTAACTTCATCCACCCCGACAATAGCGTAGCCATGAGGAACCGGGGAGCAATGGAAAGTTGGTGTAGGTCCAATTGGTACGGCATAGCCGACTGCCACCTTCATGGTTAAGTTGAGCACTTTCACATGTAGCTCACAAGGTGTGCTCTCCGTGATATCATCCACTGGGTAGCGACGAAGAGGATCCGTCGTTAGTGCATCATCAACACCAGCCAGGACCATGCTCGAAGCCACGCTGCTTTTCCGATATGATGGGTCGGTAGCATCGACTACAGCTTCTACAACGTGCTGCTGAGATAGGCCGGCAGTGCCTTGCTGGCTAAGTCGGTCAATTTGATCCTGCTGCCGCTTCATTGTTTCTTCTATATGACGCAGCCGGTCTGCAGCAGCGCTTGCTTCCCTTGCCTCCCTTTCCTTTCTCCTCAGATGATTTTTATCGGGAAATATTTTCCTTTCCGCGGAAAACCCATGTGCCCACGGCTTGGAGCCTGGGGTGCCTCGTGTTCGTCCATCGTGTTCGCGATTCCCAAGGGCGCGTGCAAGCTCGTCATTCTCTCTATCGGGACGGAACCGTCCCTCTTCAACATCATTGTATGCTTTCCTAATTTCTTCGATGGGTAGTAGGGGATTATCCTTGTGTCTTCTGGTATATCTGCACTTTCCTTCTGCGTCCAATGTGCCCCCATGCCCGTAAAACCAATTTCTTGACCGTTCGGTCCATCCTTCTTTTATAGGCTCTGGAACGATCCCTTTAGCCAGCAGGTCGGCCTCAAGTTTGTCCCACTTAGGCATGGAACAGGCGTAGCCACCAGCCCCCATAGTATGGTGGTACTTCTTTTTAGCAGCATTTGCCTTATTTATTGCAGACTTTGACTGAGCTTTCTCCGATTTCTTGTACGCCACAAAATCTTCCCAGTAGTCTCTTATCTTCTCATACCCGTGATCGAAATCCGGAGTTTTATCTTTCAAGATGAAGTCGGTGTACAATCTGTTCTTAAATTTGTTGAATAGCTCGGCCATCTTCTTAAGAGCCCACGCCTTGACTTTATCTACTAGAGCTTTTTTTGGGCATCCATCTCCTCCTCATCTGTCTCCCCCTCCTCTGGATCCACCTCTGGCAACGGCAAGGTGAAATTAACCATGACCTTTTGAAAAAGGCGTTTTTTGCCTTCGGGGCCGAGCCAGCTAACTTCAGGATCCCTTGGCTTATTCCATTCTCGGATGGTGATCGGGACGTAGTCCCTAACAACAACACCGCATTGCTTCACAAATTTTTGTCTAACATCAATTGGAGCAATGGGTTCGCCGTCTGCAGCGACTTCTTCGACCCTGTACCGGAGATGGTCCTCCAACTTTTTGGTTGGGCCTCGTTTCGTCCTCACAGAGGATTTCCTCGATCCGGATGGCTAAAAGAAGAAAGACCGTTAGTATGTGTATATAGACAACAGAGGCTAAATTAATTAATATAAATATATATGCACCTCGTCGGAGTTTGTAATAATCAATGTTGCACCGGAGCCACCGGCTTCTGCCTTGTCGGCTTCTCCCTCATCGGAGACGCCGAGTTCGGCCTCTTTCCAGACGTTGGCGACGTCGTCTCCTCGGTTGAGAGACTCATCCCCCTCACCGGAGTCGTTCAGAAAGTGACTTGTGTCATCCTCACCGCGGATCATATCCTCGAGGATATTTTCCTCATTTTCGTCTCTGCCGTGTGGTTCCATAGTTTCTGCAAAATACGAAAGTTATTTTCGGAGCCGTCTCTGCCGTGTAGTTCAGAAAACTTGTAGGAATAGAACGGTACTAGAAGGAAAGGCGCGCGTTGCTGCGCCCGTTGTTTCTAAGCGTCGTCATGGTGATATATATGACAAATAATTCAGCATTTCATCTTGTATGAAACGGAACAAAATTGAATTGTAGTAATAATATGACACCTACGAAATCATTTCTAAATTTACTACACTAATTAATAATTTGCTACACAAATTAATAACTTGCTACACTAATTCCTAACTAAGCTACACAAAATTGCTAAGTTTACTGAAATGAAAAAAAACAAACCTGCACCCAAATATTATTTCAAGATCAACACAATATTTGTGAACACAACATAAAATTGTGCATGCTAACAATTGATAAAATAATAACAATTGCTAAATTAATAAAACAACAATTGTTAAAATAATAACAATTGGTAAAACAATTTTGACAAACTAACACTAACAATACACAATTTGCTACATTTTGCATTTGCTAAACCCTATAACCCTAACTTTGGTATTTTTGAATAACATTAACAATAACAATTTGCATTTTCCTAAACCCTAACCCTAACTTTGGCATTTTTTCAATAACATTAACAATAACAATAGCACATTTTTCATTTTCCTAACCCTAACCCTAACCGTAACTTTGGCATTTCCTAAACCCTATAACCCTAACTTGGTATTTTTTAAATAACATTAACAATAACAATTTGCATTTTCCTAAACCCTAACCCTAACTTTGGCATTTTTCAATAACATTAACAATAACAATAGCACTTTTTCATTTTGCTAGAATTTAAAAATAGAAAAAATTCAATAACATTAACAACAACATAGTGAAGGAATTTTTATATTTTCCATTTCATTTTATTTGACTAAATTTCAAAACTAACCGGGGCGGAGGAGGAGCTCGGGCACGGGGAGGAGGCCGGAGGAGGCTCGGGCAGCGGGGAGGAGGAGGTGACGGCACGGGGAGGAGGAGGCTCGGGCAGCGGGGAGGGTAGCGCACGGCGGCGGCTGGCCACGGGCTTGGCCGGGGAGGAGGAGGAGGCTCGGGCACGGGGAGGGCAGCGCGTGGCGGCCGGAGTAGGCTGGGCGCACGGTGGAGGCGCGGCCGGGGGAGGAGGCGCGGCCGGGGGAGCGGGCGGCGGAGGGCGGCGACGCGTGGAGGCCGGCGGATTTGGGCAGCCTGACGGCATCGGATCGGTTCCTGCGCGCTGGTCCTTAGCAAAATGAGAGGAGTTGGGGGAGAAGAAGAGGCCGACCAGATTTAAAAGGAGGCAGACCTTTCGTCCCGGTTGGTGCCACCAACCGGGACCAAAGGGTCTTTAGGTCCGGTTGGTGGCACCAACCCGGACCAAAGGCCTAACCTTTCGTCCCGGTTGGTGGTACCAACCGGACCTAAAGGTCATTTTCGGCGGCACCGAAAAGGCGCGCGCCAAAATACCCTTTGGTCCCGGTTCGTGGCATGAACCGGGACCAATGCCCTGAAATTTTAAGTTCTTAATGTTGTTCCCGCCTTTTTTTCTTATTAAGGTGTTTGAATATGAATTTCATATGGTTTTGAATTTGAAAAGACTTTCAACATGAAAAGTATTTAAATTTGAATAAATAATTTTTGGAATTTGAACTTAATTAAGTCATTAATTAAATTTATAAATTCAATATCTTTTCATCTGTTTATCAGAAAAATGCAATTAAAATATCAAATTGTTGATAAAAATGTAATCTATCTATTTATGGAAAATTCATTTTTTTAGATTATAGGGGAATTCATTTAATTACAAAATTTGGAATTTGAACTCCATTAAGTCATTAATTAAACTTATAAATTCAATACTTTTTCATCTGTTTATCAGAAAAATGCCATTAAAATATCAAATTGTTGATAAAAATGTAATCTATCTATTTATATAATTTATATATATTCATTTAATTTATATCTATTGAATTAATTCATATCTATTTTTGCCATATTATTGAATCTCACTAAACTTTCAACATGAAAAGTGTTTAAATTTGAGCTCCAACGGTGCATTTGATACGGTACAGAATGACAACAGTGGATCAGTTGTCCTAACAATCTTAGTCATACTCCTGCCTAGGCCTATAATACTCGTACTCGTAGTCACCGTCATCGTCGTCGTCGTCGTCGCTGTCATCGTACTCATACGGCGCTCGTGGCTCGAACCTCGACGGGTGAGCACCCCCGGACTGCATGTTAGGGTAGCGCAGGCGGGGGTTATCGCCAGCCATGATGTAGTTCATAACGCCCTGGAGAGTCCGGCCAGCCCACCACAGCTGACGGCCGGCCTCGTTGAAGTCCGAAGGAGGAGGGCCACCCCCCTCGTACCTGGCGAGCGCCCTCTCACGCCGATTGATGAAGAAGGCTTCCCAAGTCGGGCGGTAGTCGGGATGCCAGCCCGGATCCATCCGCTGCTCCGGTGTGAGCTCGAGGTAGTAGTGGTTCGTGATGGCCGCCCGGCGCGCCACACCTTGAGGGACAGGAGGGACCGGCACGCCTCCGGCGCTCAGCATCCAGCCGGCGGGGACGCGGTAGCCGGGCGGGCAGGGGTAGTTCGAGGCGGAAAGCTGCTCCGCCTGACGGTAGGTTAGTACGGTGGAAGCCATGGAAGAGTGATGAGGTTGCAGCTATGAGTTTAGATGTGATATATATAGTGAGAAATTGCGGGAAGACGAAGACGGGAAGCGGTGGAAGAAGCACACGGATCGTGTGTTTCCTTCAAGCGCTTGTGAGCCGTTGGATCAGAGTTGTGTTTCTTTCGAGTGCTTGTGAGCTGTTGGATCGTGTGCACACGGATCGTGTGTTTCTTTCAAGCGCTTGTGAGCTGTTGGATCAGGGCCTTTAGTACCGGTTCGTGTTACCAACCGGGACTAAAGAAGCACACAGATCGTGTGTTTCCTTCGAGCGCTTTTGAGCCGTTGGATCAGAGTTGTATTTCTTTCGAGTGCTTGTGAGCTGTTGGATCGTGTGCACACGGATCGTGTGTTTCTTTCAAGCGCTTGTGAGCTGTTGGATCAGGTCCTTTAGTACCGGTTCGTGTTACCAACCGGGACTAAAGAAGCACACGGATCGTGTGTTTCCTTCGAGCGCTTTTGAGCCGTTGGATCAGAGTTGTGTTTCTTTCGAGTGCTTGTGAGCTGTTGGATCGTGTGCACACGGATCGTGTGTTTCTTTCAAGCGCTTGTGAGCTGTTGGATCAGGGCCTTTAGTACCGGTTCGTGTTACCAACCGGGACTAAAGAAGCACACGGATCGTGTGTTTCTTTCAAGCGCTTGTGAGCCGTTGGATCAGGGGTGTGTTTCTTTTGAGGGCTTGTGAGTTGTTGGATCTGCACTCCCACCTCATCCACAGTTACACCTTCTAATCGCCTATAAATAGCGACGTCCCTGCAGTGAACGGCACACAAGGAGCGTCTACCTTTGCCACCGAACCCAATGGTTGGATTTAGCCTACCTGCTGGCATGTTCCCTGGCATTATTGTGTTTGTCCTTGTTCGCCGGCCAGCCATTGGAGCCACCTCCTGTAGGTCGGTGAATAAGGACAACACAACGACGTTGTTGGACACACAAGCCCTCAGGTAGGTTGAATCCAACCACTGGATTAGGGTGACACAAGCCCCTCGGTAGGATCCAAACAGCTGCAAGGCTCTCTGATGATCTACAACATTCCCAACACTTTTTGGGATGGTCGTTAGATCATCAGAGAAGTCTTGTGGCTGCTTGGATCGAAGGTCGATTTGCTGCTCACGACGACGCGAGATGGATGCGCAAGCTTCCGGATGGGCAAAACCAGTGTTGGATCAGTCACATGACCCTATATGCAAATCATTCGGATTCCCGTCATACAGCCCAACGGTGCATTTGATATGCAGGCACTCACGAGCCACCGTTGGGCTGTATGACGGGGAAAACCGTGTGCATTGATAAAGGTTTAATACGTTAATTATTACACATCACCAACAACGTCCCTATCTAGTTTTCACTTGTTTCTTCGTGTGTGTCCCTTTCTTCTGATTGCGCCGTAGCCATGGACAATCTTCATCAGGTAAGAGAACTGCAATGGCGATCACAGACTCTGAAACAAACTTCGACCGGTTCCTGAGCCGCCGGCACTGCGCATCCAAAGAGAAGGAACCCTCACAGGGTCATAGCTCATGTGAGAAGGAACCCTCTGAAGAAACGACCACCTACTATCATACTGCCTATCCAATAGATACATGTAGCGACGGACGTGCTCATCCTCCTCCCTGATATGGCGACGTACCTCCTCCTCGGGGGCCGGCTCCCTCTGCACCAAGCGTGGCCCACGCGACGGCCACCACAGAAGATCCGGGTCGACGACGTCACCCGGATTCCTCACCAAGCTGCGTGTCCTAGAAGGTAGCACCTCCCAGTGCCAGCCCAGTGGAGCCCAGTCCCGCACATCGCCCCTCTGGTCCAACATGGACATCGTCCCCGAGAACACCTAAGTCAAAAACGCCTAAGTCAAAATTTTGTTACAATGGAAGAGTGATGAGGTTGCAGATGTGAGTTTAGATGTGATATGGCAATGGTGGCCAAGCCTACATATATATAGTGAGAAATTGCGTGAAGACGAAGGCGGGAAGCGGTGGAAGAAGCACACGGATCGTGTGTTTCCTTCGAGCGCTTGTGAGCCGTTGGATCAGAGTTGTGTTTCTTTCGAGTGCTTGTGAGCTGTTGGATCGTGTGCACACGGATCGTGTGTTTCCTGCGAGCGGTTGTGAGCCGTTGGATCAGAGTGTGTTTCTTTCGAGCCCTTGTGAGCTGTTGGATCTCAAGCAGAAGATAAGGCACACATATCAACGCTCCTTTTTCCCGGTTCCAGCTACCAACCGGGACTAAAGATGAAGATTTCTCCTGATCTTTTAGCTATAAATACCAACCGGGACTAAAGACTGAATACAAATTACATAAAAGGTTTAATGCATTTGGGAACACTCGATCATACATATATTAATTGTGTAATGCATTTGACAACACTCATACATAAAAAGTTTTTGAGAACACTCATGCATTTGACATGATCTCTATGATCGCTTCTTCGGCCGTAACCATGGAGTTTCTTCATTATGTAACGGGATGCTTGGGTCAGTTTTCACTGTGAAGGGCGGAATTTCATCAAACTTATTATAGTCTGCTGACATGTCTGTCTTGTCCTCGACTCCCACGATGTTTCTTTTTCCTGAAAGAATTATGTGACGCTTTGGCTCATCGTGTGATGTATTTGTTTCCATATCTTTTCTTTTTTTCGATCTGGAGCTCATGTCCTTCACATAGAAAACCTGAGCCACATCATTGGCTAGGAAGAATGGTTCGTCTCTGTATGCAAGATTCTTGAGATCCACTGTTGTCATTCCGTACAGCTGGTCTACCTTTACCCCTTCTCCATTCATGTTGACCCAACTGCACCGAAACAAAGGGACCTTAAAAGTAGGTCCATAGTCAAGTTCCCATATCTCCTCTATGTAACCATAGTATGTGTCCTTTTGTCCATTCTCGTCTGTTGCATCAAAGCGAACACCACTGTTTTGGTTGGTACTCTTTTTATCTTGGGCGATCGTGTAAAATGTATTCCCATTTATCTCGTACCCTTGGAAAGTCAATACAGTCGAAGATGGTGACGCGGCCAATAAGTAGAGTTGATCTCCAACATCGGTGTCATTCATGAGATGTAATCGCAACCAACTGCCAAAAGTCTCCATGTGTTTTTGTTTAATCCAGGAGTCAGGCTTCCCTGGGTTTTTGGAGCGTACAATATTCTTGTGTACCTCGATATACGGAGCCACGAAGGTGGAACTTTGTAGAACTGTGTAGTGTGCTTGAGTGAAAGAATGCCCGTCCCTACATATCATTGCTTTCTTTCCTAGCGTGCCTTTTCCACTAAGTCTCCCCTCATGCCGCGATTCAGGAAGACCAATCGACTTAATGTCGGGAATAAAGTCAACACAAAACTCAATGACCTCCTCTGTTCCATAGCCTTTGGAGATGCTTCCTTCTGGCCTAGCACGGTTATGAACATATTTCTTCAAGACTCCCATGAACCTCTCGAAGGGGAACATATTGTGTAGAAATACAGGACCGAGAATTGCAATCTCGTCGACTAGGTGAACCAGGAGATGCGTCATAATATTGAAAAATGATGGGGGGAACACCAACTCAAAACTAACAAGACATTGGGCCACATCCTTCTGTAACCTTGTCAGACTTTCTTGATCGATTACCTTCTGAGATATTGCATTGAAAAATGCACATAGCTTCACAATGGGTACTCGAACATTTTCCGATAGAAGCCCCCTCAATGCAATCGGAAGCAACTGCGTCATAATCACGTGGCAATCATGAGACTTCAGGTTTTGGAATTTTTTATCTGCCATATTTATTATTCCCTTTATATTTGACGAGAAGCCAGCCGGGACCTTGATACTGCTCAGGCATTCAAAAAATATTTCCTTCTCTGCTTTCGTAAGAGCGTAGCTGCTTAAGTAGTGACGCCCTTTATCCGTATGCTTGTTGTTTGGGTCTTTCATACGCTGCTGGTCCTCCCTTGCTTCCGGTGTATCTTTTGTCTTCCCATACACGCCGAGGAAGCCTAGCAGGTTCACGCAAAGATTCTTTGTAACGTGCATCACGTCGATTAAAGACCGGACCTCTAGGACTTTCCAATAGGGTAGCTCCCAAAATATAGATTTCTTCTTCCACATGGGCGCGTGTCCAGTAGCGACGTCTTTCGGAACAGATTGACCGCCATGACCCTTTCCAAAGATTACTTCTATGTCCTTGACCATACCAAATATAGCATCACCATCAGGGACGTTAGGCTTCTTCCGGTGATCTGCCTCACCTTTGAAATGCTTGCCTTTCTTTCTTACGGGATGACTGCCTGGAAGAAATTGACGACACCCCAGGTACACGACCTTCTTACATTTTTCCAAATATGTACCTTTAGTCTTATCTAAATAGTGCGTGCATGCGTTGTATCCCTTGTTTGACTGTCCTGAAATGTTACTAAGAGCAGGCCAATCATTGATGGTTACGAACAGCAATGCTCGTAGGTCAAATTCCATCTGTTTGTGCTCATTCCACACACGTACACCTGGTATGGCCCACAACTGCAAAAGTTCATCAACTAATGGCCTTAGGTACACATCAATGTCGTTGCCGGGTTGCTTCGGGCCTTGGATAAGAACGGGCATCATAATGAACTTCCGCTTCATGCACAACCAAGGAGGAAGGTTGTAGATACATAGAGTCACGGGCCAGGTGCTATGACTGCAGCGCTGCTCCCCAAAAGGATTCATACCGTCTGTACTTAGACCAAACCATAAGTTTCTTGCGTCACCTGCAAAGTCCGAGAACTCTCTCTCGATTTTTCTCCACTGCGACCCATCGGCGGGGTGTCTCAACTTCCCGTCTTTCTTACGCTCTTCTTTGTGCCATCGTAACAACCTGGCATGCTCTTTGTTTCTGAACAGACGTTTCAACCGTGGTATTATAGGAGCATACCACATAACCTTAGCAGGAATCCTCTTCCTGGGGGGCTCATCATCGCCCTCAACATCACCAGGGTCATCTTGTCTGATCTTGTACCGCAGTGCAGTGCATACCGGACATGCATCCAAATTCTCGTACTCCTCACCGCGGTAAAGGATGCAGTCATTGATGCATGCGTGTATCTTCTGCACATCTAATCCTAGAGGGCAGATAGCCTTTTTTGCTTCGTACGTAGTCTCGGGCAATTCGTTATCCTTTGGAAGCTTCGGCTTCATTATTTTCAATAACTTCTCAAATCCCTTGTCAGATAAACCAGTCTCTGCCTTCCATTTCAACAATTCCAGTGTGGTACCGAGCTTTGTGCTGCCATCTTCGCAATTTGGGTACAACAACTTTTGGTGATCCTCTAGCATGGCCTCCAACTTCAGCTTCTCCTTTTCTGTATCGCATTCTCGTTTTGCATCAGATATGACCCGACCAAGACCATCATCGGGCTCATCTGACGCCCGTTGTTCTTCACCTCCTTCTTCTTCATTGTTTTCCATCGCAGTATCACCGTATTCTTCGGGCAACATAGGATAGTTCTCATCATCCTTTTCTTTTTCATTGTCTTCCATCATAACCCCTCTTTCTCCGTGCTTGGTCCAACAATTATAGCTGGGCATGAAACCTCTCCGAAACAGGTGGCCTTGAAGGGTTCTCGAGGAAGAGTGCTCCTTAACGTTCCGACAGTCCACACATGGACAAGGCATAAAACCATCATATTTGTTTGCCTCAGCCACATGGATAAATTTATGCAGGCCTGTAATAAAATCAGAACTGCGTCGGTCGCCGTACATCCATCGCTGCCGTTCATCCATCTGCATATCATATAATTAAGTTTATCAAATATAATTAGAATAACATATTGAATACTGAAATGACCACCGTAGATCGACACATGCAATATTTCTGTATCAATTATAGATGAAAAGGATAAAGTTGCTAACCTCGGTCGAGGATATCATTTCGTGTGAACTTAAGTGTGGCTCGGGCATTTCATCGAACACATCTTGTGCGTGGCAAATGAAAAAAAACTAGCACCCACTTCCCACCAATCCAAGCAAAAAAAATAACAAAGGAGAGAAGAAGGGGGTGTTACGTATATAGGCAGGGGAGGGGCTTTGGTCCCGGTTCGTGCCACGAACCGGGACCAAAGCACGGGCATTAGTCCCGGTTTGTGGCACGAACCGGGACCAAAGCCTCCGCGATAGCTTTGGTCCCGGTTCGTGCCACGAACCGGGACGAATGTCCCCAACCGAACCGGGACCAATGCTCCATGGGCTCCTGGCAACTCGAACCGGGACCAATGCCTGGCATTGGTCCCGGTTTATCACTCAACCGGGACCAATGCTCCATGGGCTCCTTCCGAAAGGTGTTTTTTCTACTAGTGGATTAAGCATAAAGATGCAATATAATCAACTGCACTCAGAGTCAGCGTTGCAAGCTTGCTTTGAGTAGATAGAAAGAAGAGGAAAACTGACTCAACATAAAGTAAAAGAAAGGTCCTTCGTAGAGGGAAGAAGGTATTAATCATGTGCTAGAGCGTTTTATTTTTATTAAACAGAAGTAAAATGATTTTGAGATATGCATGCTTTTATCAACGAATCCACATCAAAGAAATCTGTTAGTCCCCCGTACCAAGAAAGGCTTTTTAGACTTGTGAGAGTGGCTCCCATAGAGGAACGAGAACATTCCTCTTTCTCATTTGTTTATCACTAGCCAATGTTTGACCGTTTTCTCAGGTTCATTGTGTGAAGGAGATATTAATGATTGGTTGAATTTATATTTTGTGGGCTGGGAACCCTTGCCAACTCTCGGCAAATTTAAGTGAGCGCGTAGTCCACGCTCACCAGGTGAAAGGGGGGAAATGACCTTACTTGACACGGGATATGACAAACTTCCTCACTACTTCCTCGTGAGCTAAAAACAAAGACACAAATTGGAGTATTTTGAAGTTTTAAAGGTAGCACATGACAAATTTATTTGGAATGGGACGAAATACCATGTATAGGTAGGTATGGTGGACACTATTGGAAAGATATTTGTCTCAAGGAGTTTGGATGCACGAGCAGCATTCCCGCTCAATACAGAGTTTTTGGCTAGCAAAGATATCAAAGCAAACAAGCACCATCAACCGGAACAAGAATGACTATAGAACATTCATTAAGCATAACGACAAAAACTCTACACTGTCTTCCTTGTTAACCAAACTTTCATTTGATGAAAACACTTGTCTATCGAACTTACAAGCATGACGAAACTTTATAAATTCAAGCTTTAATGGTAGTTCTTCACTAATATGACTTAACTTAAATAACCAGAAAGTTTAAGCATTAATTCACTTAAAATCTCAAAACAATTGGCAAGTTTTTCATCACACCACTACCACATGGACGGCATTTTTATCATTCCAACAAATCAAGAAAGCAACCATAAACAACTCTCTAAAAAAATATAAGTGAAGCATAAGAGAGTATAACATAAGCAACTAGCATCTCCAAACAAGATAAAAGCTAAAAGCGAGAGCTTACTAGCAAACAAACAGTAACTAAGAATACTCTATAAGAGAAAAGTGAAGCACAAGAGTATTCTAATAAAAAAAGCGAAGCGTGTCTCTCCCAAACAAGAATGATATGATCTAACATTGTAATGACCAGAAAACAAAACAAACAAACTGAAATAAAAAGACGCTCCAAGAATAGCACATAATATGCAAAGTGATAAAAACTTAGTTTCAACGGAGACGACCTGATGGTTGTCGATGAAGAAGAGGGGATGCCTTGGGCATCCCCAAGCTTAGATGCTTGAGTCTTCTTGAATGTCTAGGGGGGTTCCATGGGGGCATCCCCAAGCTTATGCTTTTGTCCATTCTTCAACTTCTTTCATCATCCTCTCTCGTGAAACTTAAAAACTCCCTTCACACAAAACTTCTCATAAACTGATTAGAGGGGTTAGTACTCATAAAATAAAATCCACTTGGGTTCCACCAACACAAATTGCACAAACTTTATTTAGCATTAGCTACTGTTTAATAAGCCTCAAGGGTAGCACTCCAATCAAAAGTACCACTAATGACGTCAATAAAAGAGGCGAATAGAAATAAAGGCAGAATCTGTCAAAACTGGATAGTCTGTAAAGATTGAATATTTAGAGGCACTTACGTAGCTCAAATAAGAAAACTTAAAACTAATGAAAGATAGATAAAAGTATCGGGCTTACTGTCAAACATTTGCAGAAAAAGATCGCGCTCTGGGATTTTTTGAGATTTTCTGTAGCAGGAGCTCAGAATCTGTTTCTGGACAGCAAATCAACAACTCGCACTTTCAATGCATTAGAGGCTAATTCTTGGTACACAAACTATAAGAAAAAGATACAATGAAGTTGCTAAAGAAGAAAAGACTCCATGACTCAAGAAAGTAAAAATAAAAATTGAGTTGCCTCCCAACAAGCGCTTTTCTTTAACGCTTTTTAGCTAGGCGCAATTATTTAAAAGATGCTCACATAAAAATAAGAATTGTAGCGCAATAAGAGAGCATCAAGAAGCATAAAAGAAACAAATTTAAGTCTAAACCACTTCCTATGCATAGGAATCTTGTAAACAAATGAATCAATGAAGCACAAAGTATTAAGCATTGGAAGGTAAAGCAAGTACAACCTTAAAAAATTCCGCATAAAGAGAGGAAACTTAATAGTATTGAGATATCTAAGGCCATGTTTCCCTCTCTCATAATAACTTTTAGTATCATCATGAATAAAATCCACAATATAACTATCACATAAAGCATTCTCATTATGATTCACATGCATAAAAGTATTATTACTCTCCACATAAGCAAAATCTTTCCTATTAGTAACGGTAAGAGTAGGACTATCATAAAGAACTTGGACATGATAGACCAGTTGTATATATTAGAAAGATGGTGTTTGGTAGGAGAATAATAATTATGAAAAGTTTCATAAGGATGATTATAATTATTCTTTATGGCATAGTCATCATCACAATAATCATCAAAAACTGGTGGCTTGATATCATCATAAACAAGAGAATAGTCATCTTTCCAAGCATATATTTTTGCAAACAAGCCATCATCATGTTTGCTAGCAAAATAATTTTCAACTATCCATCATTAATAGCAAAAGGATTTACAAATGCCTCATCCCCAAGCTTGGGGTTTTCCACATTATGATTAGAAGAAACATGGATATTACCAACAGTATAACAATTATCAATATCATCATTTTCAAAGTTGGTACCAAAAAGATTTTCAAGATCATAAGTAGTATTATCTTTTTCCCAATCATGATCATTATAATAAGTAATAGGCATAACATAATCTTCTGCAAAAATGCCTACAAACTTAGCATCAAGATAATAATGAATACAATCAAGTGGATCATCTACAATAATTTTTGATTCATACTCATTAGGAACAACCATAATGGGAGAGACATGCTTAGGGGATGATACTGTTTCCTCTTTCTTTTTACTCATTCCCCTCTGATACGTCTCAAACGTATCTATAATTTTTGAGTGATCCATGCTAGTTTTGTGATATTGTCACATGTTTTTACAATCATTTATATCATTTTTACGCATTTTGTCGAACTAACCTATTGACAAGATGCCAGTGCCAGTTCCCTATTTTTGTATTTCAGAAAATTTACTTCTGGAAATATACTCGGAATTGGACGAAAATTTACGGAGATTTTTTATGCGATGGAAGACACCTGAAGACCAAAGGGCAGCCCTGGGGGCCACCCACAGGGCAGGGACGGCCGCCTGCCCCGACCCCCCCTTGACCCGCGGGTGGGGCCCGCCCCTACCCTCTGGGCACCGCCTCGGCCCCCTCCGATGCCTATAAAATCCCTTTTGACCTAAAACCGAGAGGGCGGCGATTATTTTCCAGAAACTCGACCCCGACGCGCCGTCACCGAAAACCCTAGTTCGGGGTCCAATCTGAAGCAGATCCGGCACTCTGTCGGAGGGGAGATCGATCCCGGAGGGCTCTTCATCGTCATGCCTTGCTCCGAGATGATTTGTGAGTAGTCTCACATTGGACTACGGGTCCATGGCAGTAGCTAGTTGGTAGTCTCTCTCTCTTGTGCTTCATGTCTTATGATCTTGTGATATTCCTATCATCATCAAGATCGATTATTGTAATGCTATATGATGTGTTTGCTGGGATCTGATGGATTATGAAGTTATGTTCAGATTGTGCATGATTCTTATATGAGTAATTTATGTTCTTGCATGCTCTCCGATGTGCATAGTTACTTTGGCCAAGTGATTGTGTGTATCTCCAAGAGAGGGTATTTATGCTAGATAGTGGGTTCATGCCCCCTTTTGTTCCTGGGCACGAGTGACAGAAACGTCTAAGGGCGAGGGTGTGCTGTTGCTACTAAGGGTAAAACATCGGTGTTAATGTCTCTTTTGATGTTAGTATTGCTTACTTCATGCACTTTACTTAATGCAATTGTCTGTTGCTTGCAACTTAATACCGTTGGGTGACATGCTGGATAGCGATCCCATGGTGGACTTTTTAGACAAAGATGCAGTTGGACTCAACGGTCTTTGTTCCTTGTCGTGATGCCTCCATAAATATTATCATGTCCTTTTTGTCATAGCTAAATTGGGTTTGTGTCATGATCTTGTCAATTGCCTAGCTGTAATTCGTTCACCCATCACATGCATATTTTATTTACTTGAGAGACTCCACTAGTAAACCCATGGCCCCCGGTCCATCTTTTTACATTGTTTACAACCTCATTTACTTGCTTTTAATCATCATTATTCCTCTGTTCACTTTTCATATTTTATCTATTTCATCATACAATTAACCGCTTTGTTTTCTGTGAGACCGGAAAGATTGACAACCTTTCCGCCGTTGGGGGCAAAGTATTTTGGTTGAGTGTGTGCAGGTCTGCGTCTGTTGAAGGTCAAGCGCCAGAGATCTTCAACATTCACCTCGTTGTTGATTTCAAAGTCCTACTGGTTCGATAAACCTCGGTTCGTTAAATGAGGCAAAACTGCTACTAGCTGCAATTCCGCCTTCGCTTGGGGCACCACCCAACTTATTTTAATACAGCAGCACCCTCTTCTTCTTCACCGCCACCTTAGGAGGGAGTGGTTTGAAAGGAAGCTTCTCCACATAACCTGATTCATCATTAGAAATAACAGGAGAAACTTGGGAGAATTTCTCCTTTTTATTAGTGGCAACATAAGAAACATTTTTCCTTTCATACTTTGGTAAAGTGCTATTCTTTCTATTTTTTTTACTATATAAGCATTTTCGTGTCAATTCACAACACAATAAAGATTGCATCCTTGCAGAATGCTATTTGTCCCCAAAGTACTCATATCTAACCAAGAAGTTATTTCTGATAACTCTTCACACCCCAAAAATAAATTAAGTTCATCATAAAGGTTAGAGGGGATCATGTTATCACAAAATAGGCTAATAATTCTATCATGAAAGAGCAAGCATTGGAAATTGAAATGCCCTTCTTGATTGCAAAGTTCACAAATAAAAGGACAGAGGTCATTTAATTCTCTAGCAAATTTATATAAATCCTTAAGCCATTTACTAGTTCTTTCATGCTTATGTTGCTTACAATATTTATCTTCTTCAACCCGAGTCCTTTCACAAGGTCTATCCACTCCACAAAAATTAGCATGCTTATATAAATAATTATTTGTAGAGATTGGATCATGTTTATTGTAATCATTAACAATTTCATTTTCTTTGCAAATGTATTTAAAAGGTTCATTATGCTTGTCCCAATTCTCTTTGGGAACATTAATATGAGAAGCAAAAGATTTATAGAAATCAACAATTATTTGAGAGTCAAGCCCAAACTTAGCACTAAGCTTATTAAAAATATCAGTTTCAACAAAGGACTTAATGCAATCATACTCATAAGTTATACCTGACTCTTTACCTTTGTCGATCTCCCAGTCCTCAATGTTGTGTTGAATCCTTTCAATAAGATCCCATTTAGCATTAACCTTCTTAATTGTAAAATAACCCATAAAAGAAGCATCAAGTATTTCCTTGTCATGACGAGATAGCCTTGCATAAAAATTATTAACAATAATATCCTTGGAGAGCTCATGGTTAGGGCATTTAAGCATTAATGATTTCAATCTCCCCTAAGCTTGAGCAATGCTCTCTCTCCGTCATGTGGCAAAAAATTATAGATATAATTTCTATCTTGATGAATTTCATGAAGAGGATAAAATTTAGAGTAAAAGAGAGACATAAGCTCCTTCCAATCCAACAAGTGAGAATTGTGTAGTAGCCTATACCACTCCAATGCTTTCTCCTTAAGTGATAAGGAAAATAATTTCCTCATGATTACCTCTCTTGAAACACCTGCAATCTCAAATAACTCACATAATTCTTTAATATAAAGTAGATGATAACTAGGATGGACAGCTCCATCTCCTGCATAGCGATTACTCATAAATACAATCAATTATTCCCATCGGTATTTTGGAAGGAATACATTCAGTAGGTGGAGTAACCTTATCCACCACGGGAGTGGTGGAGAGGTCACTCTCAAACAGCAAATTAAAAGGACAACTTTCCATAATCTGAACTCGTAAAATAAAAAAACAAGAAACAAAAAGATTTAATTACAAGATCTAAAGGATATACTTTCAAGCACTCACCTCCCCGACAACGGCACCAGAAAAGAGCTTGATGTCTATTACACGCTTCTATTCTTGTAGACTTGTTGGGCCTCCAAGCGCAGAGGTTTCTAGGACAGCAGCAAATTTCCCTTAAGTGAGTAACCCAAGGTTTATCGAACTCAGGGAGGCGTAGGTTGAATGTATCCCTCTCAAGCAACCCTATTAATTAAGATACAAGAAGTCTCTTGTGTCCCCAACACACCTAATACAATGGCTAATTGTATAGGTGCACTAGTTTGGCGAAGAGATAGTAAAATGCAAGTGATATGGATGGTAAAAGGTGATTTTGTAATTCAGTAATAAAAATGGCAGCAAGCGAACAAGTGGCAAAAGTGGCTTAAAATGGTTTATCAATGCTTGGAATCAAGGCCTAGGGTTCATATTTTCACTAGTGGCAACTCTCACATTCTTAACATAATTAAACACATGATATTTCCCACAAAAACACATGCAAGGTAGATGTTACCCGGAGATCATTCTTTCATGGACCAAATAGGATGAGAATTGCGTAGGGCTACAAAAGCACACCTTAAAGTTCGTATTCCACATCTATGGACACTTCATGCTGTCACTATCCGCATCCAAAGATAGTACTAACAAACACCACAACCTATCTCTTGAATAGTCTCTTTCTAATACATCCGTGGCACCCACACTGTCACCGAGGCACCATGGAGATTATACTAAACACAAGCATCAAGAAACCTCATGATCTATTCAACCCAACAATAATAAAGAACAACCTCATGATGAAGATCCCTCTAATCTTGATGCATAGAGTCACACACGGCACCCTCACTGTCATCGTGGTACCGTGATCACAGCGGTGACTCCGCAAATTATACTAGATAACACCACTTGAGCAACATCATATCCATTACATAATCCTGCATTAAACTATATCAACAAAGCTCATGATCACAACGAAGATCACATCATGGAAGAGAGAGATAACCACATAGCTACTCGCACAAGCCTCAGCCTCGACGAGGGACTACTCCCTCCTCATCGCGGGAAGCAGCGGTGTTGATGGAGATGGCTTCCGGAGGTCGATCCCCATCCCGGCAGGGTACCGGAACAGGATCAATCTGACCCCCAAAACTTTGGAATGTTAAAAAATCACAAGAAATTAAAACTTTTGATAAAGAAAGAAAACATTTGAGAATTGCTTAAAGGGAAAATCTTAAACTCCAAAAGATAAAAGGTATTATAACCTATTAAAAAGTATTTTGAGTTTTCAAATGTTTCAAACAAATTATCTATTTCTATTTTAAAGGTTTTGAAGTTAAAGTAATTACTTTGGGAAAATATAAACCCTAAAAGTATTTTTGGACTTATTACCATATGTTTTTGTAAAAAGTATTCCCAAATTGTTATATTGAAATTTAAAATGATATTGCAAAATATATATTAAAATGATTACTTTTGATATTCTATTTTTTATTTAAAATAAAAGGGTATTAAAATAAATTTCTAAAACCATATTGAAATTTGGCATAAAGGTGCCAAATATGTCAATATGAATATTTTGAATTTCATTATTTTGTTTCAAATTATAAAAGTACCAAAATGTTTAATTTATAAGAAGCTTTCCAAAAAGTATGTATTCATATTTTCTGAAATCTTTGAAATCAAAACTGAATTCAAAAGTGAGTTCAAATAAATAAAAACAGAAATAAGATAATAGAAAAGGAAGGAAGAAAGAACAAAAAAAAAAACTAACTGGGCCGAAGCCCAGCAACCCCCACCAGCCCGACCGAACCGAGCATCGGCTCGTGTTCGTCTTCCATCTCCAGCTCGTACAGGAACTTGTACGTTACATCAACCTGTGCCACTCACCTCTTCCCCTCCTCTTCTAGAGCATTCTATGCCTCGAATTGATTTTCCATCAACATGGAAATTACTCCCAACTCAACAAGGATCTCATTCAGGGAAATTATTTCCCACTCCCTTGTCTTAAACATCCAGTTCGACATGGTGCACCGAATGCCATGCGTTGGCATGCTCTCCCGATGTCCCTCTTCAACCCCTACAAAGGTGAACCAAGCGCGTCACTTTGCGCCTCTTACCCTCCTCCACCACTTACCTGAACAAATTTTCTCGAAAGGAGCCCTGTAAAGCCCGTGCCAACCAACGCCAATTTCAGCCCCAAACCGAGTTCATCGCTAGATCTTGTTGTCCACGGTGAGCCTCTCGCCAATTCCTCGCACAAGAAGACTCCAATCATCGAGGCAAACCTCCAGGACATGGTGATGCATCATTCCAATACACTTGGTCGCACCGCCACGAAACCCGAGCAACGTCGCCACCACGGCCAAGATCACGACGAGGTGAGCCCTCCCCAACCCCTGCAACGATGTCCATCGTGACCTACGTGTCCTCCCGCACTTCTATTAATTTTTCATAATTTTTTTCCCGCAGCCGAATCAATGAGAATGAGGTTGACCCGATCTCTCCGGTGACCGTCGCACGCCGCCGTTCCTTCGTGCTCCCGGTGAGGTGAAGAAGACCCATGTTTCTGAACTTGTCCTTTAGCCTCACATTGTTCCCGCACACATCTACGAAAACTTCATCAACTACTTCCCGGTGGCCGTGCATGACCGTCTTCATCGACCACCTCGTCTAACCGCGTCACGTTTTCTTCGATCGACACCGGCGCTATTCGTTCTTGATGGTGGGACTCTCAACATGCCTTAATCTTACCGCATGCTATATCTAATGTGTTAGATCATATCATCTTGTTCGCCTAAATAAAGTAATTTCGGTTATACAATTTATGCAAGCCTTTTTCCATTTTCGGATTTGTCTTTGGACAGATTTTGGTCAACGTTAGAAATTCCATATCAAATCAACCGTAACTCCGTTTTCGATGTTTTTGTAGTCTATGGTTTCGTATGAATGTGTAGAATACAGTAGTATAAGAAAAACGTGTATTTTAGTCGTGCACTAACTTGTTATTTGCAGAATGGTTATTAACTTGTTTAGGCTATAAAATGAGTTTTACAAATCCTTTTTGAGTGAATCAAATTGCTAAAATGTTGTTTAGATGTACTCTGTCCAGTATCAATGTTTACCAAAATTTATAAAATGTTTTTATGCAGAAACTTTAGAATTTGTATTTTTACCTTTATTTGAGTGTTTTGGAATTATTCCTATTAAGTAAACTATTAAAAATTGTTTTGTGGCATCATGCATATGCTACATAACAGAAAACTAACTAGATGTATTATTGTTAATATTTTTGTGTGTTAGATTGCATTTCATGCATTCATATATGTTTGTATTGCCTTATTTGTGATTGTTGTATTGTTGTTTATTGTTGTTTGCTTATATTATTTAGATTGAACGGAGTGCTCCGAGTTACGTTGAAAAGAGAGTGTGAGAAACGACAAGTTTTTCAAAGGCAAGTGATGCTCCTGCATAAATTACCTATTATTTCTCCTATATGCATTTTAGTGTTTTATTTTAGTAAAGCATGATAGGTGTTATTAGTATTGCTATGCTAGACCTGTTTAGTATTACTCCAAATATTCCTAAGTGTCTAGCACCTATATGATAACTTAGTAGAAGTATTGAAATGCTATGCTATGTGTTTTGTTATGAAAAGCTAATTTCTACTAAGTTAAACAACTACCTGGGTGGCAATTGATTTTTGCTCTATTGGTGGTACAAAGTTGAGTGGCTGCTCAGGGCCATTTCCATGGTTATACCTGAGTATGTGCACTTGTGAACGGCCGCCCAGGAACAAAGAGATTTAAGTCGCTCCAAGTTTAGATTGCTTCCAGTGCAACCACTTGGTACTATGGCTCTGCCTTGACTAAGTAAGTTCTAGGAACCTGATTCCGGCAGTTCTCAGCGGATGAATGTCTTGTATGGGTCTGCCTGACGAACAGGGGACTGGTTCCCAAAGGTCTCGTCTTCATCTTCACCTTTCCTTTTCACTTCAAGAAGGTCAAGGACAGAATGGGTTGATGAAGTCTTGTGGTGAAAGTGCACAACCTCTCGAGAGTGTCAAACTATGATCATAGCCGTGTCCCCGGTTACGGACATTTCTGAGCAGCTGAACAAGGATGTCAACTGAAGATCTCAACATTCCAATTTCTCTAAGTTAAAACTTGATGGGTCAACAAGAGTAGTTGAGACGGTGGTTTTCATGCCATGAAAGTCTCGTATAGTTGAAAAGAAGTTTTACAAAGAGTTAGGAAAAAGTTGGCTTTCTGCAAAATAGCCTTCAACTCCACCAGCCAAATATGCATATAGATATTAGATGTCTGCCCTTATGAGTCCACAAGTATCACTTGCCAGATCCATTCTAATGGTTCTGACCAATTTTTGGCTGTAACCTACGTGTTGCAGGTTTTCTGACGACGAGTAAGGAAACGAATAAGGGTTTCGAGTCTGCAACCAACATGTTTGCCTGTGGCACATGAAGATGATGAGGCTCCATGCTATTTTAAGTTTTCCGCTGCTGAACTTTGTAACATGCTAGCCTTTGGCTATGCAATTTGTAATGTTTTATTCTTCTGGATCATCGATGTAATATATACTTGACGCAATTGCATGATATTACATCTTGAACTGTGGTGCTAGCTATTCGATCCAGGGACTAGCACAATAACACAGGGATCTTGGCCAATTTTAAAAAGGCAAGGTCGCTACATCTTGATGCATAGAGTCACACACGGCACCCTCACTGTCATCGTGGTACCGTGATCACAGCGGTGACTCCGCAAATTATACTAGATAACACCACTTGAGCAACATCATATCCATTACATAATCATGCATTAAACTATATCAACAAAGCTCATGATCACAACGAAGATCACATCATGGAAGAGAGAGATAACCACATAGCTACTCGCACAAGCCTCAGCCCCGACGAGGGACTACTCCCTCCTCATCGCGGGAAGCAGCGGTGTTGATGGAGATGGCTTCCGGAGGTCGATCCCCATCCCGGCAGGGTACCGGAACAGGATCAATCTGACCTCCAAAACTTTTCGGCGATGGCGGCGGAGTTCTATTGCGTTTCTGGGAAAATCCTTTGGGGGTTAGGGTTTTTTCGTCAGGGGCAATTTATAGGCCAAAGGGCATCATGAGGGGGTCTCCGAGGGCCAGCCAAGGGTGGTGGCCACGGCCCCCCTTAGACCCGCGGGTGAGACCCTCCCCTGGGCTGTGGGTCCCTCCTGGGGTCGCCCTTCTGGCTTCGGTCCTTATTTGCTCAATAAAAATCATCGTAAATTTTCGTCCAATTCCGAGAATATTTCCAGAAGTAACTTTTTGCAACAAAAACAGCACAAAAACATGGAACTAGCACTGGGCATCTTGTCAATAGGTTAGTCCAATTAAATGCCTCAAAATGATATAATATGATAGAAGAAACATGTGTCATTGATATAAAACAAGCATGGAACAATCAAAAATTATTGATACGTTTGACACGTATCAACCGGCAGCATGTTGGTGGGACAATGAGTTGACCTTACAACCGCCGAAAAAGGTATTCACTTGGGAGAGTTCAAGGAGAAGTCTAGAGAGTATCATGTACCTGAAAGCATCATAGAATTAAAAATGGAGAGAATTTGTGGATCTCCAGCAAGGTACTTATCCCATGATGAGGTATATCAGGGAATTCAGTAGACTCTCTCGTTATGCTTCTGACGAGGTGAGTACTGATGCAAAGAGAGTGAAAAGATTTCTGAGGGGATTGGATCCTTATGCTGCAAAGCAATTGAAGATGCCCAAGCCAAGTAACTTTCAGGAGTTGATGAACACCGCAATTACTTCGGAAAATGATTACAAGATGGTTCAATTGAGCCGGTAGAAGAAGGCAAAGACTGAGGCAAAGAAGTTTCAGCCAAACAAATCAAATCTGAGTTTCAAGCCTAGAGTTCAGTCGGGAGGTGCTCCGACTAATCGTGGATCATTTAACCCAAGGAGCAAAATATTATGTCACACCTGAGGACTTCCAGGACACATCAAGAATGAATGCAAGAAGCCCAAGATTATTTGTTTTGGGTGTGGGAAGGAAGGACATATTAAGCCTGAATGTCCTAACAAGCCAGTGGTGAGTGGGTTCAATAAAGTAGGAGGAAGACCTGGAGGAGGTGGAGGATTTATAGCCAGAGGTGGAAGCAATGGGAAGAACAACAATGGCAAGAGGGGAAGGTCATTTGGGAAACTAAACTGCACATCTCTAGAGGAGGTTAACAACTCGGATACGGCTATGCTAGGTATGCTCAGTATTCTTACCCACCATGGCAAAGTTCTTTTTGATACCGGTGCCACGAATTCATTCATCTCCAGTTATTTTGTTGATAAAAATGGGTTAAGTGAGCCGTTATAACGCCCTATAACCGCTATGACGGTAGGGGGTACGCTTTTAGTAACCCATGTGAAGCAAGAACATGTCATTACGATCTATGATTGCCCATACTACGCTGATCTATTTGTGCTTCCACTAAAGAATTTAGAAGTTGTTGTGGGTATGGACTGGATGACTGAACATGGAGCTCAAATTGACTGTGAAGAGAAAACAGTGTCTATTAGGAAACCAGGAGGAGGTAGAATCACATATCAGGCAGATAAGCATACTCATATAGAGGTTGTACTTCAACTAAATTCAATAATGGAGGCCAAGTTGGAGGATATCCCCATAGTCAATGAGTTTCCGGATGTATTTCCCAAAGAATTAGCTGGAATGCCACCAAATAGGGTGATAGAGTTCACCATTGACATGATACCCGGTACATCACCCATTGCTCAAGCACCATATAAAATGGGTCCTAAGGAGTTGAAGGAACTCAAGGAGCAGCTTGATGAATTAGAGAGCAAAGGATTCATTGGGGAAAGTGTATCACCATGGGGATCACCAGTCATTTTCGTGGATAAGCGTGATGGAGGCAGAAGAATGTGTGGAGATTTCAGAAATCTGAATAATGTTACCATCAAGAATAAGTATCCACTACCAAGAGTTCAAGATTTGTTTGATCAAGTTCAGGGTGCAGGAGTGTTCTCCAAGATTGATCTAAGGTCAGGCTATCATCAAATCAAGATCAAGCCTGAAGATATCCCTAAAACAACATTTGTTTCCAGGTATGGACATCATGAGTATTTGGTCGTTCCTTTTGGATTCACCAATGCGCCTGCAATCTTCATGAACCTGATGACTAAGATCTTTATGCCATAGTTGGATAAGTTCGTGATAGTATTCATCAATGACATCTTGATATATTCCAAGAATAAAGAGGAACATGCTAAGCATTTGAGGATAGCATTGCAAGTCCTGAGGGAACATCAACTATATGCCAAGTTCAGTACATGTGAGTTTTGGTTAGATCAAGTGGAATTCCTTGGGCATGTGATCAGCAAAGATTGAATTGCAGTAGATCCAACCAAAGTACAGTCAGTTTTGGAGTGGCAATCACCAAAAAAAGTCAGGGAGATTAGAGGTTTCTTGGGAATGGCCGGATATTATCGGAGATTCATTGAGGGATTCTCCAGTATAACATGGCCAATGACCAAATTATTAAGGAAAAATGTTCCGTTTGAGTGGACGGATAAGTGCGAGGCAAGTTTTCAGGAGTTGAAAACTCGGTTAACTACAACACCAATCTTGCAGTGCCTGAACAAGGCAAGGATTACACAGTATATTGTGATGCATCCAAGAATGGATTAGGCTGTGTACTTATGCAAGATCAGAAAGTAATAGCTTACGGTTCGAGACAGCTCAAGCCTCATGAAGTGAACTATCCAACCGACGATTTAGAGTTGGCGGCAGTAGTGTTTTCTTTAAAGAAACGGAGGCAATTTCTATATGGGGCTAAGTGTGAGTTATACACAGACCATAAAAGTCTCAAATATTTCTTCACTCAGAAGGAGTTGAACATGATACAAAGGAGATGGTTGGAGTTGATAAAGGATTATGATCTCACAATCAACTATACTCCAGGGAAAGCCAACGTTGTAGCTGATGCTTGATGTCTACTACACGCTTCTATTCTTGTAGACTTGTTGGGCCTCCAAGCGCAGAGGTTTGTAGGACAATGGCAAATTTCACTTAAGTGAGTAACCCAAGGTTTATCGAATCCACGGGAGGAAGAGGTTGAACGTGTCCTCTCTCAAACAATCCTGCAATTAAGATACAAGAAGTCTCTTGTGTCCCCAACAAACCTAATATAATGGCTAATTGTATAGGTGCACTAGTTCGGCGAAGAGATAGTAAAATGCAAGTAATATGGATGGTAAAAGGTGATTTTGTAATTCTGTAATAAAAATGGCAGCAAGCAAACAAGTGACAAAAGTGACTGAAAACGGCGTATCAATGCTTGGAAACAAGGCCTAGGCTTCAAACTTTTACTATTGACTACTCTCAACATCATTAACATAATTAAACATATGATAGTTCCCACAAAAACACATGCATGGTAGACGTTACTCGGAGATCATTCTTTCGTGGATCAAATAATATGAGAATTGCGTAGGGCTACGAAAAGCACACCTTAAAGTTTGTATTCCACATCTATGGACACTTCATGCTGTCACTATCCGCATCCAAAGATAGTACTAAAAAACACCATAACCTATTTCTTGAATAGTCTCTTTCTTCAATAACACAAGCATCAAGAAATAATAAAGAACAAACTCATGATGAAGATCCCTCTAATCTTGATGCATAGAGCCACACACGGCACCCTCACTGTCACCGTGGTACCGTGATCACAACGGTGACTCCGCAAATTATACTAGATAACACCACTTGAGCAACATCATGTCCATTACACATACGGAAACATCATGTATTAAACTATCCTAATAAAGCTCATGATCACAACGAAGATCACATCATGGAAGAGAGAGATAACCACATAGCTACTTGTATAAGCCTCAGCCCCGGTGAGGGACTACTCCCTCCTCATCACGGGAAGCAGCGGTGTTGATGGAGATGGCTCCAGCGATCGATCCCCGTCCCGGCAGGGTGCCGGAACAGGACCTTCTGAACCCCCGAAACTTGTCGGCGATGGCGGCGGAGCTCTGTATCGTATTTGGGAAAATCCTTCGGGGGTTAGGGTTTTTTTCGTCGGGGGTGATTTATAGGCCAAATAGCGTCACGAGGGGGTCTCCGAGGGGTACAGGCGGGCGGCGGCCGCGGCCCCCCTCTCACCCGCAGGTGGGACCCGCCCCTGGGCTCTGGGTCCCTCGCGGGGTCGCCCTTCTGGCTCCGGTCCTTATATCTTCAATAAAAAATCATCGTAATTTTTCATCCAATTCCGAGAATATTTCCAGAAGTAACTTTCTGCAACAAAATCATCACAAAAATAGGGAACTGACACTGGGCATCTTGTCAATAGGTTAGTTCGACAAAATGCATAAAAATGATGTAATATGATAGTAAAAACATGTGACAACATAACAAAACTAGCATGGATCAATCAAAAATTATAGATACGTTTGACACGTATCAATGTTGTATGCTGCAAAAGCACGGATAGTCAGCAAGTACACTGTGAATTGCCAAATGAGTTGCAGATGGATCTAGAATGATCAGAAATCCAATTGCTAGAAGTTAACACTTTGGGAAGTTTGAATACCTTGAAATTAATGGAGGAAAGACAAAGTGACTTTCGGAATGAGATAATCCGAGGACAAGACGAAGATCCTTTCATAAAGGAAGAAATTCGAAGAATTGAGGAAGGAAAATCATCAGAGTTCCGTTTGGGTGACCATGGTTCACTATGGTTCCATAAAAGGATCTGTGTACCCGATATACCTGAAATTAAAGGGTTGATACTTCGGGAGGCACATGAGAAACCGTATTCCATTCATCCCGGAAGTACGAAGATGTACATGGATCTCAAAGAGTTATTCTGGTGGAACAACATGAAGAAGGACATTGCCAAGTATCTATCGGAATGCCATACATGTCAAAGGGTGAAGGCAGAACATCAGAGTCCAGCAGGACCATTACAACCTTTGGAGATTCCAGAGTGGAAATGGGAGGGAATTGGCATGGATTTCATCACTGGTTTACCAATGACCAAGAAACACAAGGATATGATTTGGGTTATCGTGGATCGACTCACCAAAAGTGCACATTTCTTAGCAGTGAATCAGAAGGACAATGCGGAGAAACTAGTGGATCTTTACGTGAAGGAGATCGTCAGTAAACATGGTGTCCCCAAAAGAATAGTTTCAGATAGATCTGTATTTACATCAGTATTCTGGAAGAAACTACTTATAGCTCTAGGATCATAGTTGGATTTCAGCACAACTTATCATCCACAAAATGGAGGGCAAACAGAAAGGACAAATCAGATCTTAGAAGACATGCTGCGGGCATGTGCTTTAGATTTTGGTGGATCATGGGATGAACATCTACCATTGGCAGAGTTCTCCTATAATAATAGTTATCAAAGCAGCTTGAAGGTAGCACCATTTGAGGTACTTTATGGGTGATAACCCTCAAGAGCAGTGGATCACTATAGCACCTCTCAATGTGGAAGTAGGGTATCGATCCGCAGGAGCAAGAAGGAAAAGTTATCTATTCCCTACAACTAAAGTGTCACAAGTTTTAGTTGATTATGCACTAAACAGGTTTAAAGAACAAGATGGTTGATTTAATGGATGGAAGTTTAATGTAACACAACAAGAATGTAAAAGTGTCCCAATCCTCTTTAATACAAGAGGACAAGATAAAGGTTTTCTCTTATAGGAACAATGGACATGGGTTCATGGGTTCACTCAATCCCCTCTCCCATCTATGGTGATTATCATGTTATAGATAAAAAGTACACACAATTGTCATGCTTTAATGGTAAACTTCTATGACGGCTACATGTCCTAACACATATAGTTGAAAGAAATAATCATTTGTGTTGCTAGGTCACCGTCGTAAGGCTAGCGTGGTTTGTTGTCACTCCCACATCATACTTCTTCCTTTTTACCCCCAGATAAAGGATGTTGGGCTATATTGTATCACTCAATACATATGCCGTTGTCACATCGGCCATCCCGTACCTACATACATCATACTTCATAATGGACAATATTTTAAACACTAGTGCAATGATTCATATTTCGTGTGCATGACCACATCTCTCTCATCTACCCACACTTGGTGGTGTCAATCACCTCATGACAAGGATAAACAAGGCTTTATGCATAAATCAAACCATCACATGCATCATAGAATATCTCCAAAGTATGACAAGTCATAAAAGATCCAACACAACGGTAAATGCATAACAAATATCATCTCATACCACAATATCCACCATAGGAATTACATAGATAGATCCATACTTATGCAAGGCACATCATATGGACTTCAACAATGATCATACATAGAGAGATTAGATCAAGTTACCACCACAAACCCAAAGTCCAGGGGGTGGACTACTCCCCCTTCATCATGGAGACGGTGGAGAAGTCGTCGGAGAAGACGGAGATCACGCCGGCAGCGCCCCGCCAGAGTTTTCCCCCTCCAATCTGCAGCTCCAGGTCTCTGTTTCGTGGTTTCTGTGTTTCGGTGGCGCTCCCTCCGAAAGACGTCGGGAGACTATTTTTATAGTCATTTTTAGGTCAAGACGAAGCTTCTAGAAGAAAGATCGATGGCAACGGAGCCACGAGGGCCAAGTTGGTGGGTCCCACGCGGCCAAGGAATCTGGCCGCGTGGGCCCCCCTCTTTTGGCTTTCGGGCTTCCACTTTTTTGCTTCCTTCACTCCTACGCTTTGTTCCTTCCAAAAACTGATGCTCGTAAATTATCAGGTCATTTGGACGCCGTTTGGGTACCTGAAACATCTAAATATAGAAAATAGGGTTTTCTGCCAGTGCAGGGTTAATTCCAGAAAATAGGAAAACTATGAAATATTCCCCAAATCAATATAAAACAATGATATAACCCTTATATGATGCAAATATGATTGAAATATAAGTAATAAAATGCAAAGTTCATGTATGCATTTTACATGCATCAGCATCCCCAAGCTTAACCTATACTCGTCCTCGAGTATGAAGGTGATAAAGGTGATAAAACCAACATGGACTTTGCATTTTAATACTATCAATGGATATCAAAGATGATTACTATTGCTACGTAAAGTCAAATGATTCATTCTTCAAAGGAGTAGCAATATGCAAGATAGATTATAAAGTGATATCAAATATTCAATGTAAGGATGTTCAATGATAATTCACAAAGTGCAACATAGAAGAAAGTACTATGGACCAAATGTATGCATAATGAAAAGTAAAAACATCCTATGATGGTCATAGAGTACTCTTCTAAATCTGAATATAAAAGGTGGACATTTTGGAAAGATATATAAATGAGTAGAGGTAAAACATGAATAAGTTTCATCTAACTTCCAAATGCTTCTACTTAAAGTTAATGTTTGCAATGTGGTATTCATTGGTGTCAAGCTCTCATTACCCCCATCATAACATCTTGAATGGTTAAAGTTTAAAGTGAAAGCAAATATGAGTAGTGTGCTTGACAAAGTATGGGTTGAAAGCTTCATGCCCCGTGAATATGAGTACCTACACCACGGCGTTACTCAATTTGGGCTACAAAGTAAGTTTAAGTTAAATTCATTGTAAAAATAGCGTCATCAAGAGGGTCAACTGGGGTACCTCTTGTCCCAGGACTTGGAACAAGCCCATGTCAAAATGACAAGACAAACAAACATAATGAACAATCTCAACACCCTTTTTATTTACTTTTGGTATAGCTTTTTATCATGAGGTGCATCATTGAAGGTTCACATAGCATGTAAGTAAATTTCCACCATGAATGATGCATGGCTTATATTAGCGGCCCAGGTGTCTCTCTAGCCATTTGTACAAACTACTTAAACTTACTTAGTTTCCACATTTATTTGGCACTATGATAGGCATTCATAAACAAAAGCACATGATATCAACTAAATAATTAAGAACACGTTGAAAGCTTGCCATGTGACAGCACATATGGGCTAACCCCCAACCAAGACTCTTGTCAAGCTCACAGCTTCATAATTTTAATCACAATGGTTCATGTTTATTAAGTGCAATAAAAGTAAGGTGTGAGAGCTTTTTAACCAACTTTTCCCATAACAATCAATAACATAAGCATTTAAATTCAGAGGTATAGATAATACAAAGTAACATGATAAACATACTCGGAATAGCATAAAGCTAATAGGTAGATATGGTGGACTAACTGGAAAAACTTTGGTTGAAGGTGTTGGAAAACAAGTTTTTACTTGTTGGAATTTTTGGGCTAGCAAAAGGGAGAAAATTGACCGTCTAAATGCATGCACAAGTGTCCATAGAACTAACCAATCCACGTTAAACAAAGTAAAGTAACATTCAGCATCAAAACATGAATAAAAGATAGCTCTTGATAAAACACTTGCAAATTAACACTCATTAAAAAGCACATGAATCATGCAACTATATGTATCTTTTTAAATCAACTCAAACATCCCTTTCCCAATCTTTTTAATAGCATCCAACTTAATTCAACCCAAATTTTCAGTAGCTCTCTCGTATAAAAAATGATAGTGGTGGTCTCAAAGCAAAAATCAAACCAAAATAAAAAGCAAATAAAAGACGCTCCAAGTTTATGTGATAAAGTGCATTGATCGAAAAACAGAAGTTAGACGTGTGCAAACCGAGAGTGTGTTGGTCCAGTGGGGTTGTCTTCACATCCTCAAGCTTATGGTCTTCACCATCCTTGGATAACTCTTGGTGCATCTCCTCTAATCCCTGTGAAAAAAATTCAAAACACTGTTCTCTCTCGAAATAGGCTTTTCGCCCTGCTTTTAAATAAAGCCGATACAGCCGAAGATACAAAGTAGTGAGGTAACCCTCTTACAAAGATGATCCTAAGATAACCGGACAACATTAGTCACACCGAAAATGCCAAGCGGCGAACCAACACGACTATGAAACCGAAAGAAGAACTCCGGGATGTTTGAACTCCACGCCATGCCCTATGGCATCTGAGCTCCACGACAACGCCCCCAAGAGGGTAACGGCGCATAGCGTCGTCGCCGCCGAGTCCAAACGGACTTGGGTTTTCACCCGGAACCCTGCCACGGGGAGGAGCACCTCGACGACATCCTCAAGAGGAGAACGACACCCGCGGGCGTCGACGCCGTCGGTGCCGAAGCATGGAGCTTTCGCTCGGTAACTCCCCCGTGACACAAAGAGGGCCGAAGGACGAACGCGAAAAAGAAAACATCCAGCTCCAGATCAAGGCACCGCCCGAAGACCGCGCCTGAGCCACCTGCCGCTGCATCCATTGCTGCCCACACAACCAAAGGACGCAGCCACCACCGTCATCATGTTGCTCGCCGGAGAGCCATCCATGCGACCCGCCACCCGGGGCCGCCGCCCCGGCATCCGCAAACTCAAGCCAAAGACGTGAAGCGGCACACCACACAGCGGGTGGATCGGATGAGAAGGACTAACGCGCAGCAGCCAACCGGAGGGGACCGCTCTCCATCGCTGGAGGCGGTTGCCGGCCGGACACAACAGCGGGATCACACCAGGCCCACTCTGGCCCGACCGGGCCCAGATCGGGCCCGTAAAGCTCCTGCGCCGTGCTGCAGCAACGAGGCTGCGCAGCCGCCTGCCTACCACCGTCGCTGTAACAGCCCCAGCTTTGTATTGAAAATACCAAAAAAAAATCCACTTTTGTATCATTGTTTGCATCATGGCATCCATATGAAATTGCTATTCTAACTATCCATCTATGCAAGCAATTAAAATGGGGAAGCAAACTCCCCAAACATCCCAACCAATGCAATTGCTTAACTTGGCAAAGAAATCATTCTTGGACTTCCAAATTGTTTAGGAAGTTCCAAGATTACATGTTATAACCCATTTCTCAAAATCTAAATATTGCCAATAAAGAAATGAAATTGAGAATCCAAAACTGGTTCAATTCAAATCCTATTTTGAAACCAAGCTAAACCTTTCCAAAAATTCAAACTAAAATTATGGGGAGCTTCATTTTCATACTAGGATCCTTCCTGATTAATTTCATTATTTTTGGAAATACTTAAGTGCTTCAAATAAATGCTTTTTGCAAATTATCAAAATTGATCATATTGCAACAATATGAATAAATTTGAATCTAAACAATTTAATTTGCAATACAAATTTTTGTGGAGCTTCTAGGTGTTATGGGGAGCCCACCTGAATTTTTGTGGAATTTTAGAAAATGTCTAAATGCCCCAATTAAATCACTGAAGTTGCTAGGGGACCTTTTTGCAATTAATTCAAATGGAGCCAGGGTTTTTCAGAAAAACGTCATCTTCTTCTCCCCTGTAGCGACCGAGCACGGTCGAGGTCACTACCGACGTTGCTGCCACACCCGCTCGCCCTGCGCCGCTGCAGTCGAGCTCCCGCGGGTGAATGCAGACCCCACCACTGCCGAGCTCCCTCTCTCCTCACTTCCCTTGCTCGCCTGCTCCTTCTCCCTCTCGCTCTCTCTCTCTCTCGTTGTGGCCGCCGTGAAGCCGTCGCGCCCGCCGCCGTATTGCCGCCGCTAGGGAGCGCCCGGAGCAGATCGACGCACACCATTGCCTCCGCCTCGTCGTCCTCGTCCTCCCCGCGCAGGGAATCGACTCGGGAGGCCCCGAATCGCCGCCAGTGACCGTTTCTTCTCGCCTACGTTCGCCGCCGTACCGCGCATCTCGCCGTCATCTCCGGCCTCCCCCGACTTCGCAGTCCGCGCCATCGAAATCAGGGTCAGTCGGGCCACCTCCCAGACACCTTCTCCCTCTCCCTTCCCCCATGCTCCGCCGTCGCCGTGCGCCTCTGTGCACACGGTCACCACCGTCGCCGTCCCGGTCGTGCCGGCCTGGGCACCGGCCTGTCCGGCCTGGAGGCCGGCTGGCTCGGGCAGCTGCCCGACCTGGCCCCGGTCTGGGCCGGCCACGAGGCCGGCAGCCTCTAGCACCGGCCCGGCCTAGCGCCCGGTCTGGGCCGGCCAGGAGGCCGGCCGCCTCAGCCACAGGCCCGGTCTGGAAACCGGCCTGGGCCGGTTTGGAGGCCGGCCTGTCTGGCATTTAATTTTCCTTTTTTGGAATTTAAAGTTAAATTTAAATATTTAATAACTATTTAAATAATGATCCAAATTTGGCAAATCAAATATCAAATTGTTCAGAAAAACAAACTCTACATGTTAGAATCATTGAAATGTTCTTTTGAATTTATATTCTTGTTGTTTATCTAATAATTCCTAAAATGGCATAATTAATACCTAATTTGGAAAAACTCATAACTTGAGAAATATTTAACCAAAAATTAAGGATAAAATATCAATGTGATCAGCACTTCAATTGCTATCAAACCATGCTAATATCATGATCACAAATATTTATTTGATGTTATTCTTGCATTGATTAAAAGAATTACATTTGAATAATTATTTAATTCACTATTTAATCTTCGATAATTGAAAATTTATGAATAAGGTATCAAAATGATCGGAAGAACAAACCCTATCCTTTCATGTCATGTTCATGTATATTTGATCCACTTCTTAGTAATGTAATAATTTATAAGCAATGTGGACATTTAGTTAAATATGGGGTTTGTTCCAAATAATTGCACCAATTATTTGGCACTCCATTTAATATTGTTAGATAAATCATATGATGATAGCTTTGCATAATCTTGTCATGTCATCGTGTGATTGTGCATTGCACCTTTTCTTCGGGTGATTTATTTGTTCTTTTGTATTATTTGGGTATCGATAGATTCCGGAGAAGAGGGTCTCTCTACCTACCCCGACGAGTTGTACTACATGCCCCGGCAGCAAGGCAATAGATAACCTAACCTTCTTGGCATCTAGCCTCCTATTGTTTTATAAACTTATTTTATCCACCATAATATTGCATGCGATTCCAATGTCACTTTTGATCAAGATGTAGAGTATCCTATGAATGCATGTTTCTCCCCGAACCAATACATGTATTCCTACCTATGAACCATAGGGTTGATGTGTTGGCCTGAGAACAAGATATAATTGTTGTTATATATGCTTAGTTATGCTTAGCCATGCTTAGTCAAATGTTATAATTTTGTCCGGTGATTTAAATCCATTATTATGAATGGTCGTGGAATGTTCGGACATGATGGTTACGTGTGGTGGTTAATAAAATGTTAAAAGGCTTGGATGACTTGCCATCGGGGATGGTGTTTTGCCTCATTCTTGCCGCCTAGGCTGAGAGTGCTTTTAGCTAGAACCAAGAACCGATCGTGCTGCCATTTGTGGGAGTATGGGCTACTTACTAACTGAATAACTTGTGCGGGCGTATCCAAGGGTCCTCTAGTTTGCTATTTCCATTTGCGCGTGTGTGTGAGCGGAAAAAGAAATGATGAGGATGGTGGTGTTTAGGATGTGGCGATGGGGGCAGGGGCTGAAATAGGCTGGGTAAACTTGTCCTGTCGCCACAGATGACTCTTGGATAGTCTCATGCGCGGTAAAGGTTTAACCGCGCCCACTCGCCGGCCTTCCCCGGAAGAGGGCCAATTAGGTGAGCCGGACGGTACCGATGGGTAAATTAGTACACCCCTGCAGGGTAAATCTTTTCGAAAAGCCGTGTCCACGGTTATGGATGAACTCTTGGGAAAGGCGGATTAGCTCATAGAAAAGTATAACCTAATCAATTAAAATTTGGCAGCTAAAGGTTGCAACTCAATGTGTGTTTAAAAGGTTCATTTCCTCGAGGGTGATTCGAGGGAGTGCCTTGGTGGTGACGAGTGATGATTCTTGGTACTATTTGGTTCGATGAGAACCGAAGGAAAAAGTTACTCTCTTATCCCCTTTTGAGAAAACATTTCTGAGTAGACGATGTCATGGAGTCATTTATGCCTTTTAAAAGAAAATCTAGCTTTATGCAAAATAGCTACTATACAGCTTTAGAGCCTCCGTCATCATTGGGCCTATTGTGGGGACCCCGGATTAGCTATCCGAAATACCCGTTATGCTTAATACAACGATCCCATGATCAGTCTGTTGTTGCGCATAACTTGAACTGAATACCAAAGTTTACATCCATTACAGTACCGAGTTTAAGTCTTACAACAAAAGGGTCACGAGGACCACAGTCTTACATAAATGCCTCAGAGGGCTTAACATTCTTCAAGCAGTAGAGTAGCAACAAGCGTCGTAGGCTAGTGCCTTAACAACCCTACAGGCAGCTGGCTGATGAAGAACCCTAGTTCGCATTATCGGCGTCGTAGTCTCCTCCTTCATACGGCTCCTCAAAGTCTGGCCAAGACAATAGCCAGGGACGAAACCAATATGAGTACATTTGAATGTACTCGCAAACCATCCGATAGTAAAATGTTGTCAAGATTAATGCATACTACTTAGGTGGGAGGCTCTAAGGGTATTCCTTTGTTTTGCAAAAACATTTTTCCTTTAACGAGAAGATATCTCCATATCCTTGTTGAAAAAAAAAAGATAAGATGTTTGAAAAAGAAGAAGTTCCTTTCAAAAGAAATAGTTTTTCTTCAAAACCTCCTCCAGTGGGATTCATGACCCGTTGTGAAGACTTTCCCTTTCATTCCCTTCATACCGATCCCTTGGTATGAAGTTAACAACATCTCCGTTTTAGAAAAATCAAAACTTGCACATAGGTCTAAGTAGGGCCTTCCAACTGTCCATATCCGAGGACTCGGCTATTCGAATAGTTTTACACTCTGCAGAGGTTGCACACTTTACCCACACCATCCGGTAAACTCACCGTGTCAGCCATGTCCCGCCATACAGGTTGTATGCGAAGTTGAGTAACCGATCATAACCTTTCGCTATGTCCATGCTAGTACAAAGTTCCTCTCAATGGGTTTATCATCCCCGGCACACCGTGTGGATCCAACATATTCTCACGCGTCCTTTCCTCAAATTCGGACTCCACACTGCCACGACGGGAAACCCACCGTAGTCACCCGGTATGATACGCATACACTTTTATTAATCGGTTCGAGGGTTCATGGACACTTAGGAGGAGTTTGAGGCCCCTCATACTAACATGGACAAACTACGAGTTAAGCCCCGTGCCCATATGTGGGGTAATGTGGTCGCATAGGTTTCGACTGGTCGACGTAAGTACTAAGACACAATGTGCATTTTTCTCAAAACCTTCATACTCCATCTTTACTCTAGTTCCAAAGCTAATCATTTAGCAACATCTTGGGTAAAACACAAGTTCACCCAAAGATTTTCATAAAGAGGATTTTTGAATAAAACGTTGGTTTTTCCCAACCTACAATTTTTCATTTCTCTAACTAACCACTACTATATAAGGGGGCCAAATCATGGCATATAACTTAGGTAACATTTTAAAAGGGTTTTAGTGGCACTCAGCACTTGAAAACATTTCATGCATCTTAACATATGTAAAACATGCTTAATCAAAATAGTAGGACAAAGGGTATGATCAAATGGATGGCTTGCCTTGGTCAGCAAATTGTCCCTGGTCTTGATACTCTTGATCAAAGAAACCTCCTTCCTCAAAATCCTCGGCAACGTTCTCGTCTAAACGTTAAATAACAAGCAAAACACACAATCACACCTCTACTCAACAATCATCACAAACAAAGCAACTAAATTCTCACATGAAGCTACTGGTATAATTTTGGCATCATCACATTTGGGGTTTGGCAGATTTTAAACTCCCACTAATTTGTTATAAAGATTTAATGGACAGAAATTTGCTATAACACTAGTTATGCCACGATTTAATCTCTGTTGTTCAGAAAAATGTTCCCTTTTAGGGGCAGCTAGTACTTATTAAATGTGAGCTAGGAAAATTGGATTTGGTCAATTTTAAATTACCAATTGGCAGAAACAAGTGGTTTAGTACAGAAAGTGCATAAGTCAAGTTTTAGAGCTCAATCATATTCTGCTTAACATAAAATTATGGAATTTTGAGGGTAACTAGCTATTCACAATACAAAGCTAGCAAAATTGGCCTCATATTATTTGGGCATTACAAACTCAAGTTATAATTTAAATAGTACAAAAATGAGTCCGACTACAAATCTGGATGCCATTTAATTTATGCTTCTCAATTTAATCTGAAATTTTTATGGTTGCTAGATTTTCTCTGGACTAAGCTAACAAAATTGGATTCACATTATTTGGGCACTTGGATCATCAGAAACAAGCCAGTTTAGATTAAAAACCGTCTGTACTAATTATTTTATCATTTGGTCAATAATAATCTAATTAAGGTGGGACCAGTACCATTGGATAGACAATTTAACAAGCTACCAGTACACCAAATTTCATAATTTTTTAAAGTAACAAGCTCTAGATATTTAATTTCTAAGTTGAGTGCAGATTTGAATATTCTGAATCTATTTCGAAAAAGGTAAAGGGCCCGGGTGGTTTTTGGGCTTAACGGGCCGGCCCACGGGAATTTCCCGCGCCAGGATTTGTTTGAAAACCTGACAGGTGGGTCCCGCTTGTCAGTTTTTAATTAAAAACCGAACCGGTACGCGGCCGTTGGATTAAGATCCAACGGCCCGTGACGATTGCGTCGCCGGTGACCTAGAAACGGCGGCGGCCGTGGGGTAGATGACGGTGGCGAGCTCGGGGAGACTCACCTAGGGCTCCCGGGGACGGTGGAGAGGGTGCGGACGGTGGCGGAGGCTTGACGGGGCCGGCTGGCGGAGTTGTACGGCTCGGGGATGTCGCGAACGATGGCGTCGAGCTCCGCGTCGGCCTCGGTCCGAGACACGCCCGGCAAGCTCCTGGCGATGAACCTGGGCACGAAGAGGTGTGTGGGTGAGTGGATGGTGTGGAGGGAGAAACAGAGGGGCGAGAGGAGAGAGAGAAAAAGAGAGAACGCAGGGCCGGTGGCCGTCGTCGACCTTGGACGGTGCCGAGCACGGAGGGCTCGGTCTCCTCGGCCGGAGTGGATAGCAGCAGAGCTCCCGCCTCCCTGGCGGTGTAGAGAGGTGGTGGCGAGTGAGGGGGAGCGAGTGAGGGTGGAGGGAGAGGTGCGGGTTGCTTTGGAGGGCTCGGGGTGGCTTTTATAGCCGGAGCGGCGGCTCACGGTGGACCAAGAGCGGGGAGAGAGCTAGGGTTAGGGATAGCGCGCCATTAACGGCTAGGTGGTGTGGCAACGGCCTCCGGTGCAGCTAGGGTTTAGAGGAAGCGAGGGGAGAGAGGTAGGGCTGAGCTGGAGCTCGAGGGTGGTGCATGTCCAGGGTGCAGTCAAGGTGCTCGACGGTGGGTACGCGTGCGTGTGGGGCAGGGCAATGGCGACGCGGTGGTGGGGTGAACCACGTCATCTATCCGCGCCCTCTGGTGCAGCGGCGGGAGCTAAGGTGTAGGGAACGGCTGCGTGCATCGCGGCGACCACGGCGTGGCGAGCACGGACGGAAAGCACGTGAGCGTCATTAAGAGGGAACCGGGGTGGTCGGGAGGTTGCCCATGGGTGAGAGGAGTGGCAGGGGAGCGGTTTGGTGTGGGCATGGGGGCCGGCGAGCAAGGTTGCGTCCGCGGCGACAGGTGGCTAGGGTTTCGGGCAAGGGGGGCCATGTCGAGGGAGAGGGAGCTCGGGGAGCTGTGGCTCGCTGGGGGGCCCGAAATGGTGCTAGAGGGGCTGCGGACACCCATCGGGGAAGAGAAGGAGAGAGAGACGCGAGGGAGAGAGAGGGTGTGGCATGGCGGCACGGCTGCCATGTTTTCCACGGTTTTGGTCAGCCATGCTGCTTAAATGGAGGTGGCTGGTGGTTGGTCAGGTGTAGGGGAGGTAGGGGAGTGAAATGGTGCGGGCTTGCCGCACCTTTGCCACGGTTTGGTCTAAGTTTTGAAAATCTCCGGTTTGTGCCCATAAGCTGTTCGACAGAATGCCTCCCTGAATTTTTGAAATTATTTTCTTTAAATTAAGCTTAGATTTGGGTTTAGAAGGGTGCTAGGAGGTTCCACTAATTTTCCTGAAGTTTTGGTGAGAGAGGAAATAAGGTTTCCATTGATGGCCGAATTTAAAAGGTATAAATTGAATTCTATAATTTAAATTCGGATTTTTGGAAAAAAAATAATTTAGGTTAGTGGGTCAAGGCATGAGGTGGGAGGTCACTCACTTTCCCCTGATTTTTGGCACACCATAATCATTTTTCTTAAAAGAATTTAGTGGAGTAGGTAAAGGGTTGGAGAGAAAGAATTTCCTTCTCATACTTCCTTTCTATTTTAATTTGGTTTTCTTAGTAAATAGGGGATTTTCTCTTAAACTTATTTTCAAGTCACATTCCAATTTATGAATAGGTTGGTCAATTGACTAATTTTTGTATAACTATATATCTAGACAAGAGCACTCATATTAGCAAACAAATACCACATGAAATAATAGAAAGCTAAATAGGCATCACATGAAATAACAGAAGGTTTTTGTTGGTCCAAATTTTTAACTCCTCATAATTGGTTTTTCTCTGGTTACAAAATATTGGGATGTGACAGACCTTACCCCCTTAAAATAAATCTCGTCCTCGAGATTTGGTAGGTTTAGGAACTAAAGAGGTTTGGAAATTCGTTTCTAAGATAGTCTTCACGCTCCCAGGTTGCTTCCTCTTCGGAGTGGTTGTTCCACTGAACCTTGTAGAACTTGATCTTGCGTCTCCAGGTAAGACGAACATCTTCATCGAGAATCTTGACAGGTTCTTCACGATAGGTTAAGTCATGGTTGAGGTCGATGGATTGATGATCGATGTTCTGAAAAACGTTCGGCTTGTCTGGGACTTCAAGACACTTCCGAAGCAATGAAATGTGGAAGACGTCATGAAAATCAGATAGTTCTGGAGGTAACTCTAGCCGATAGGATACTTCTCCTCGACAGCTGATGATCTTGAACGGTCCAATATACCTTGGTGCCAACTTCCCTTTGACATGGAAACGCTGCATTCCCTTAAGGGGTGTTACTCAGAGATACACAAAATCTCTGATGTTGAAGGTGGTGTCTCGGCACTTGGGGTCGGCGTAACTCTTCTGACGGGATTGGGCAGTTTTGAGATGTTCGCGGATGAATTGGACTTGTTCTTCGGCTTCACGAAGGACATCGGGTCCAAACAATTTGCCTTCTCTGATCTCGGACCAGTTCAGAGGGGTACGACACTTTCTGCCATAAAGTGCTTCAAAGGGGGCCATTTGCAGACTGGACTGATAGCTGTTGTTATAGGAGAATTCAGCAAATGGAAGGCAATCCTCCCACTTGGATTCGTAGGATAGGGCACACGCACGAAGCATGTCCTCCAAAATCTGATTCACCCTCTCGGTTTGACCGTCAGTCCAGGGGTGATAAGCTGTGCTAAAAGCGAACTTGGTTCTGAGGGCTTCGTGAAGAGCTCTCCAGAATCTGGAGGTGAATTGCGTGGCTCTATCAGACACAATCTTCTTGGGTACTCCATGCAGGCTTACTATTCTGGACATATACAGTGCTGCTAACTGATCTCCACGGTAAGTGGTCTTGACCGGAATAAAATGGGCAACTTTGGTCAGTCGATCAACGATGACCCAGATGGAATCATGGCCTCTGTTGGACCTTGGCAATCTAGTGATGAAGTCCATTCCAATCTCGTCCCATTTCCATTCAGGAATTTTCAAAGGTTGAAGCAATCCAGCGGGTCACTGATGTTCAGCTTTGACTCGCTGACAGATATCACACTTGGCTACGAAAGAACCAATCTCCCGCTTCATCCCATGCCACCAAAATTTCTCACGAAGGTCTTGGTACATTTTGGTTCCTCCAGGGTGGATTGAATATGGGGTCTCGTGGGTTTCTTTCAGGATCAACTCCTTTAGTTCCCTAACGTTGGGCACACAGATACGACCATTAAATCTCAGTACTCCTTCGGTATCTTCGGCAAAACCGGGGGCTTTGTTGAGAGACATCTTCCTCTTAATCCCTTCAATGCTCTCATGGTCTTTCTGGGCTTCTTTGATTTGATCCATCAGGGTTGGGGCTAACTCTAGATTGGCGAGATAACCTTGGCTAACAAGCTCGAGTCCGAAATCTTCGAACTCCTTAAACAAGGCTGGTTGTTCGGCTTGAATCAAGGTATTCAGGGTGCATGGATTTCGGCTAAGTGCATCGGCAACTACATTGGCTTTTCCAGGGTGATAATGGATTCCAATATCATAATCCTTGATTAATTCCATCCACCTTCTCTGTCTCATATTCAACTCCCTTTGAGAAAAGATGTACTTCAAGCTCTTATGATCTGTATAGATCTCGCAGCGATTACCCATAAGATAATGACGTCACGTCTTCAGAGCCAGAACAACGGTGGCTAGTTCGAGGTCATGGGTAGGTTAATTCTCTTCATGTGGTCGCAACTGCCGAGACAGGTACGACACAACCTTTCCTTCTTGCATCAAGACACAACCGAGTCCGAGGCGTGATGCATCGCAATACATCTCGAAGCTCTTGGTGATGTCGGGCATGATTAGGATTGGGGCTGAGGTTAACTTTTTCTTCAGTTCTTGGAAGCTATCTTCACACTTCTGGGTCCATTCGAACTTATTGTCCTTTTTCAGCAACTAGGTCATAGGTTTTGCTATGCTTGAGAAGTTTTCGACGAACTTGCGGTAATAACCTGCTAATCCGAGGAAAATTCGGATTTCCGTCACACTGGTGGGTGATTTCCAATCGACTATCGCTTGAATCTTTTCAGGGTCAACTGAAATTCCTCCTGCGGACAAAATATGCCCGAGAAATCCTACTTCCTTTAGCCAAAATTCACACTTGCTGAATTTGGCGTAAAGCTAATGTTTCCTGAGGGTCTCCAGTACTAGACGCAAATGCTCTGCATGTTCTTCTTCGGTCTTGGAGTAAATAAGGATATCATCGATGAAAACTACGACGAACTTGTCGAGATAGTCCATGAAAATTTTATTCATGAGGTTCATGAAGTAGGCTGGGGCATTGGTCACACCAAAGGACATTACTGTGTACTCAAACAATCCGTAACGGGTGGTGAATGCAGTCTTGGGGATATCCTCTTCTCGGACCTTCAACTGATGGTACCCGGTACGAAGATCGATCTTGGAGAAGACTCGGGCTCCGTTCATTTGATCGAACAGATCCCCGATATTAGGCAGAGGGTACTTATTTTTGATGGTCACATCATTTAGTTTGTGATAATCCACACACAATCGTGTGGTACCGTCCCGCTTATCCACGAAGATAATGGGTGAACCCCATGGTGATGCACTAGGACGGATCAGACCCTTACTAAGCATATCCGCTAACTGCTTCTTCAGTTCGGCCAATTCTTCCGGGTTCATCCGGTAGGGTCTCTGGGATATAGGAGCAGTCCCGGGAATAAGTTCGATCACAAACTCAATGTCCCGGTCAGGTGGCATTCCTGGTAATTCTTCAGGGAAAACATCCGAGAATCTGTGAACAACCCGGATTTCATCTAGGCTTGGTTTGGCTAAACCCTCATGATAGAAGGCTTGGTGGGGTCGTGAATCTGAGACGTATTCCACCTCAACTCCTTCACTTGAGGTGATGGCAACCGCTCTTCTAGCACAGTCTATTCGACCATGGTACTTGGCTAACCAGTTCATACCGAGTATGACATCTATTCCTTGGGCTCCTAGGATGACCAGATTGGATAGGAAATCTACCCCGAGGATGTTTATGGTAGTGTCCTTACAAGACTTGTGGGCCTTTGAGTGTGATCCAGGGATTTGTATCATCATGGGTTTTCGCATAGCGGTTCCCTCTAATCCCCCTTTTGAGACAAAACTTTCCGTGACAAAGGAGTGGGTTGCACCGGAATCAAACAGAACGGTTGCAGGTACGGAGTTGACAAGAAACGTACCCAGCACAACATCTGGAGCATCCTGGGCTTCTTCGGCATCAATGTGGTTCAGGCGGCCTTGATGGATAGCAGCATTCCCTGTTGGTGCTCTGTTCTTTCCATTTCCCTTATGACCATTGCCATTGTTGGGTGCATTGGGGCGCGGGGCGACATTCTTTGGATTGGGGCATTCTTTAGAGTAGTGCCCTCTAACTCCACACTCAAAGCAGACAACATTGGGACGGCTGGCATTGTTGCGGGTGTTGTTGTTGTTGTTGCCTCCAGGACGGTAATTGATATTGGGACGGTTTGGGTTATTGGGGTGGTAGGGGCTGTTGTTGTTGGGACGGGGCGTAGGAGCAGGTGCGCAAAATGGTGGTGGTGCTGGCCTGGAGTTTGGGGGATAAGTGCGGGGCTTCTGGCTGCTAGAGCCTCCTTGGTTCGCCATACGGCGCTTGCGGTCCTCATACATGACATTGCGCTTGGACTCCATCTGAATAGCCTTATCCACGAGGGCCTCTAAGTCACCAAAGGTGTGAGTGACTAGCACGCACTGCATCTTAGCGTGCAGCCCATTCAGGAAATGGTCCATCTTCTCCTCAGTATTGGTGTCTTCTGGAGCATATCTAGCCAGGTCCATGAACTCCTCCAGATATTTCACCACATCCTTTCCTCCTTGCCTCAGCTTGCGGAACTCGTCCCTCTTTCGGCTAATCAGGCCGCTAGGCACATGAACCTTGCGGAACTTGGCCTTGAACTCATCCCAGGTGATAACTTGGCCAGGTGGCAGCATCGCCTTGGTTGCTTCCCACCACGCCCTTGCGGGTCCCGAGAGGTAGTGGGTAGCAAACAAGGCCTTCTCTTCATTGGCAACCCTGGCGACTTTGAGGTTATTCTCGATGGTGCGGAGTCAGTCTTCTGCCTCCAGGGGCTGAATGGTCTTGGTGAAGATGGGCGGTGTGGTCTTCTGGAAGTCACTAAGGGTAGACCGATGGTCGTCCCCATAGTTGGGGTTCCCGTTGTTGTTGTTGTTCTGGGCGTTGGCCGCAAGTTGTTGGAGAACAGCAAGGTGGGCTTGGCGTTCTTGGCGAGTGGCTTCACGCTCCTCTAAGATAAGCGCAAGGAGTTGGGCTGGGGTAGGCTCAGGTGGTGGTGGCGGTGGGTCATTGCGGCCATGGCTTCCTCCTCCTCGTGTGTCCACCATCCTGAGATTAAACTGGTATAAGAGGCAAAACAGACCGGAAGTGTTTTATTTATCATGGTAGGAGGGAAAGGAGTTTGCAAATTTTGAAATTTTCAAAACACACAGCATCATCAAACAAAAGCATCACATGCATAAGTTCCCCACATCATTACATAGTTACTACAAGCATATGGTTTCATAGGAACCATTACACGACTCAAACACGACTACAACTGGGGTGACCTAACCCTACGATAACTTGAGAACGACTAAGTAGTCCGACTACTGTGGCGGAACACTCGGCTCCACGTCTTCGGTGTCGGGCTCGAAGACACACTCCTCTGGGTCCTCCTCGTCCTCGTCAAGGAGGGGCTCGGTCGGCTCCTCCTCCTCGTCGACGGTCTCCTCCTCGTCATCGTCCTCTTCATAGTCCATCTCCTCCAAGTAGTCCTCATCGTCGCTGATGAAGGCGCTGCTCTCCTTGCGGAGGTCCTCACCTTCCTCCTCCATCTCATCGGCCCGGCGCTCAAGGTCCTCGATCATCTCGTCCTGCTCCGCCACCCTCTTGTGGAGCTTCGCGATGGTCCTCTTCAGGCGGATCCCTCTCTGGCGAAAGTCAGCCTTGTCCTGCTGCAGGAGCGCGACACGGTCACGGCTCGCCTCGAGCGCGATGCGCTCAAAGTGAGACCGGTACCTCACGCTGCATAAGTCCTCCTGGGTACGGTAAAGTAGGACCTCCATGTCCACGAGGTGCTCTCCGAAGGTGGGGTGACGAACGGTGGAAGTAGGACGTCCCTCGGCGTCACACCTCCCGTAGAACCTGAAAGGTGAGTTCTCCAACTCCTCCTTGTGCTCCTCACAAAGTCGGGCCAGCAGCCTCTGCATGGCACGACACAGTCCGTCGTCCCAGTTGGCATCCATCGTGGTGAAAGCCATCGTCCTGGAATGGGGGGACTTAATGTTCCCCCAGACAGACGACTCGATGAGCCACCTCAGGTTATCCCGATCGTGAGCATCGACCTGCGCTCCACGGAACTCAGGAGCTGGGCGACCCAAAATGTCGCTCAACTGGTACAAGTCTCTCTCGAACATGAGGTTACCCTTCTCCTTAACTTGCAGAAACTCGATGAAGTGGAGTGCCATCTACAAATTTTAAGCCAAATTTTAAGTTAGTGAGATAATTAGGGTGCAAAAATTTTTAACTGGGGGTAAATATAATATGTATATGAGGTATAGATTTGGTAACATAGGAGGGGTTGAGAATTAATCATTTTCTTTTCACAAATACTCAACTTTCTTATATTTTTAGAAAATATTTTTAGATAACCCCTTATCTAACGCCCATGCTAACTAAGGTCTCCTACAGTCAGGATGGCTCTGATACCAGCTCTGTGGGGACCCCAGATTAGCTGTCCGAAATACCCGTTATGCTTAACACAACGATCCCATGATCAGTCTGTCGTTGCGCATAACTTGAACTGAATACCAAAGTTTACATCCATTACAGTCAGGTGATTGGAAATTCCTAGACAATTTGGAAATTCCTGTATAATTTGGTTTCACCAATTTGAGCAGTTGCATTTAGTTTGAAACTTTTGGGAAGGATTTGCTTCCCTTTATATTGTTTCCAAGTGTTCTTTTATTAACTTAGTAATTTACATATGTACGCCATGATGCAATGCCAAGCAAAAAGTGAAAATTTGGCCCATATTTTAGGGTACCAAATTGGGGTTGTTACAGTGTCGGGTCTGCCACCCGCGGGCCAAGATGGGGACTCGCGGGCCTCGACGCTGAGGCGTCGCCGGAAGCCTGACCAGTCTCAGCATCACGTTCTGGGCGGGCCGCTGGGTGCTCTACGTCACCCTCGCCCCCGGCGCGGTCCTCCGCCCCATGATCTGCATCGACAACAAAGTGTCAGCCTCCGGGGGTGACATCACGGTCACCCGGGGGTGACAAGGACGACTCCGGAAGGAGTTACCTGAAGACGGCACGGAGGCTGCCGGGGTCCCGACCCGGGGCGCCCTGTTCCTTCCTGTGGAGGGGCGACGTCCGGGCCGCCATCGCCGGTGACCCTCCAGCTCCTCTCTCCGGGGATCCGGCCCTCGGAGGGGTCCCGACAGGAGGCAGGAACTCCTCCACAACCGCCACGGAGCTCTCCGCAGCCTCTCCCGCCTCCTCATCTTCACCGACGCGAGCGCGCTTCCGGGGGCTTCCGGACCCGGAGGACCTGCAAACGTATGACAACGGTCAGGGCAGCCTCAATCGCTGGTGGGCACGGAAGTACCAGGGTAGAAGTCCGGACTAACCTCCGGGCTCGTTTGGCCCTGAAGAAGCCCCACCGCTTCTCCACCAAATCTACGAAGATGTCTGGCACCGACATGCTGTCGTCGTCTCCTTCATCGGCAAGAATCGGGGGCGGGAGGGCTTCGGATTCTCCATCTAACTCCTGCCTCGCCTGCATGGTCGGAGGTGCTGGCTGCTCGGGGGGCGGCTCTACCTCAGCACTTCCTCTACTTACGGGCACTTCCCCCTCATCTCGGAGGGGTGCGGGGGGCGAGCGCCGGGCCTGCTCTTCCGGGGCCACCTCATCCTCGTGTTAATCTCCAAAGGGCCCAGGTTCTTCCGGGGAAAGTCACCAAAAGGCGGTCCCACCACCGTCAAAGACCTCCCGCGGGCTGTCGACTACCTGGGCACCGGGAGCGGATCCAGGAACTTGGTACCCTGGAGCCCGTAGGCGTTACACCGCGGCATGGGAGGCACGACGTCTCCACCCTCAGGACGGTCAGGTAACAAGAGGACTCCCGGCGGAAGGCAATATGGCACCAGAAGGCCATCTTCCTCCCCAACGGCTTCGACGGTACCCGGGTCCCCATCTTCTGGTGGGCCTGCCACAGCGGCTGGGGCCTGTGCTGCAGCGAGGCGATCCCTCGCCGGATGAAGTCACCAGTAATCATAGCACAAGTCACGTCGCTATCATGGAGCTCGGCCAGCCGCATAATGGCCGGGAGAATGGCTTCATCTCGAGAACTCACGTCCTTAGAGTTGGCCAAGCTCTCGGCCAGGGCAGTTGGCACCAGAAGATGACGGCTAGGGTTGTCCGCAAAGATGAAGTACTAGTTGTGCCTCCACTCTCCCCAGTTCGCACGGATCTTCGCCCCTGGGTACTGGTGCGCCGATTCTTTCTTGAGACAGAAGGACACTCCGCCCGCTATCCACCTCGACCTCCCCATGCGGGGCATGAAGTAATGACGGAACAACGCCACAGAGGGCATCACGCCGACGAACGCTTCACAAGCGTACGCGAAGGTCGCCAAGATCAGCACCGCGTTCGGGTGCAGATGGAGCATGTGCAGCCCGAATGCTCCAGGACCGCGATGAAGAAATCAGAAAAAGGAGGGAGCAATCCCATCACGGAGAAGTCATGAAAGGTCACCACTTCACCTTCTCGCTGGGGGCTGCGTCCGGGAGGATCTTCAGCTGGTCGCCCCAAAGGAACTCCGCGGCAAGCACACTGCAGGCACGAGCAATCCCCTCCTCGCTCGCAAATAGGCTCGGAGAGAACAAGGCTCGGGTTACCCTCGATGGGGGAAGGGGAGCGGCCCGGGCGGGGCCCGCCTCTGCTTTCTCCTTCCCGGCGGATTGCTTCACTTTCCTCACTACTCCTTTTCCCCGCTTGGGTGCCATGAGTGGGGGAAGAGGGAGAAGCGCACGGCGCACGATGAGAAGGAATAAGACGAAGTGCGGTGGGCGGCGATTTGGGGATTTCTGCGATTTGGGAGAAGTAACGGCTACAGTTACCACGAACCGTGGCTTATAAGGCATCCCACGTGTCACGTCGTGGCCCCACCAATCCGCCCGGTGCGGGGATCGAGGAGGCGTTCCGCTCGGGGTGCTTCATCCTGTTGGATTCAAGATGGACGTTGGCGATCCGCGTGGATCGCAACGTTCACCAAGACAAAGAAGACCCGGGGGCTCGCGCTGCTTCCTTGCGAGCGCGGCCCTAGCAGATGGGACGGGACGGTCAAGACAAGACGCCGGGGACCCACTTTGACTTTTTTGGTCATAGCCCCGGCAGCAGAAGGACGTGCCCGCCGGGACTATGCCCCGGGGGCTACTGTCGCAACAGTGGAACATGGGGTTCCCCTGATGCGGTCAAAGTGGGTCCACCACCAGTGGCCCCACCAAGAAGGCGAACAAGGCAAGGTTTCAACACTGGCAGATGGGCCCCCCATCTGCCCCACGGCAACCAGGCCAGGACGGCATCGACAACCAAGTCTAAGGGTCGGGTGGCCTTCCGGGGTCACCCTCAACCCGCCATACGACGCGGAGGTCCCGGGGACCCGGACGCCCGGCAGGAGGCCAGGCTCACCCCCGGGATCCAGCCTCCGTACAAACAAAGAGGATAAGCTTGCCAGCTCCTGCTGGAAGCTCCTAGAAGACTTGGGTGCCAAGAAGATGGAGGCGTCGCGCGGGGACACGGTCGGTAAAGGTGTCAGCCTTTGTCCGCCCGCCCTGCAAAAGGTGTGCGACCGCACCTAACCCCCCTCAGAAGAATACTTGGATGAGAAGAGGCCACGTCGCCCCATAAGAATAACCCGGAGGAGTTTTCCCACCTAAAACTTAATTAATCTTGTTTATCTTGTTCCCGGATCTGCCCCATAGGAATAACCCGGAGGATCTGCTCGTCTTCAACCTCTAGCCAACACCTCTCGGGTTCTCACCCGCAACCACCTCTGTAAGCCACACCATGATGAACCACTCAATCCAGACATGCAGGAGTAGGGCTTTTAGCCTCCGGGCGGCCTAAACCTGGGTAAACTCCCTGTGTCTCTGTGTTGCTTGCTAGTACGTAGATCAGAGGTCTCGACGAGGTTCTCCCGGAAGTAGGCGTCTCCCGGCCTCCTTCGCGCCCCGTGCCAAACCTAAAAAGGGGGTGTCCTTTACTTCTGGTGTCCGTGATCCAAGACACGACAAATATAGTACAAAGTAATGAGATTTAGTTCTCTGGTTGCCCTAAAATAATATGATGCATGAGAAAAAATCTTTTAATGCAACAAGATAAACAAGATTAATTAAGTTGATATTAGTTAACAGAAAAATAAAGTTCGGTGAAAGTCAATTTTTATTACAGATCTGGATAGATCTTATTTTTCTGAGAATTTTGGTATATTAAACTTAATTTTTCGACTTAACGGTTCAATTACTACGAAATTTACAAGTTTTAATGATTTTCTGGAATTTTTTACAACAGATTAAAAGGAAAATATTCCGCGGTCAGGCTAGGGCTAATGCCGCGCTGACGCGACGGCCACATCGGACGCCACGCGGCGTAACGGGATTAGCCCGTACCGCTTCGCGGAATGGATCTAATCTGAATCGTCCAATTTAGATCGGACGACCAAGAACAGATCGGGGACGGGTGGCGGCATGGCTCACCGGAGAGAAGTCGGCGGCGGCTCGGACATGATCGACGGCGGCTCTCCAGCGGTTCCCTGGGGTCGGCGACGGCGGCTTCGGACGTGGCTCGACATGGTGGTCCTCCCCGTGTGCTCGGCTCCTCCTCTCCTTGCTCCGGTTGGCGGCGGCGAGCTCCACCCGAGCTCCAACAATGGTGGCGGCGGTGGCTGTTTTCGATCTCGAAATCGAGCTCGATTTGGGTGGCTAGGGTTAGGGGTTTTCGAGTGAAAAGAACGGCGGGGGTCGGGGCTTTTTATAGGCGGCTTGGCTTGGCCGAGGGGCCACGGAAACGGCTCAGATTTTTCGGGATTGCACCGGCCAAACGAACGCGTGACGAACACGGACACCGGCTCGTTCTAGAAGAAGACCTGACAGGTGGGGCCCACCTGTCAGCGGGGAAAAGAAAAAGGAAAAGAAAAGAAAAGGGGTGCGTGCGGAAAGAAAAAAAGAAAAGGGCCAGCCTCGGCCCGCTAAGCTGCGCGCGCGGCGTGTTAGTTGGGCTGCGGCCCACTAGCTCGCCCGGTTCGTTTTTTATCTTTTCTATTTTTCCATTTTCTGAAATTTGTTTTATTCATAACTTTTGATTTTGAACTCAGAGTTGAATCAAACCAATTTTGGAAAATTTGTAAAATTGTCCCCTGTCATATATGACTAACTTGGGGTAATTCTACTCAAAACTCTAAGCATATATATTAAGCTTTATGAGTCTTGTTTTAAAACCAAAATAGGGATTTGAAATATTCTTTTGGAGATTTGATGCAAACAAGCAAATGCAAGATTTTCAAATGATGCCATGATGAAATGCACATGATCTAAATGAAAAACATCCAAATATAAGATTGAGATGTTACATGTCATTGGTTTCATGTTATATATATGGGTGTTTATGTGTGAGTGTTGAAGGCTAGCTAGGCGGTTGTACAGAAATTATAAGGATTTTATTGGTCGATGAAACCTGTAATTGAAATATTGTAGTATTAACATGCCATTGTAGTCAAAAAAATTAATGAAATAAATGCACTTAAGTTGATTAGATAAGAGCAAAGATAATTAGGAGAGCTCACAACTTTGCTCAGTAATAAAAATACAGGAAATCGTGGTGTATGGTATTTAAACTTAAATCACTAGTATATTTGCAGGTGCAACGCACGTTCCCATCAATTAAATTTATTTAGGTGATTGACGCGCATAAAATATTTCCAAAACTTATTGGATATTGTACATATTGGCATATTGCCCATCAGACAAGATGCTCTTATTTTGAATCCAAAGAATGATTTAAAAAACATATTGCTAGTAAGCTGATGTCTGATGAACACCTTAGTTTGACCTTCTTAAACTGAATTCTGACGGTGCTTTCAGGCAAGGGAAATACCTGTTTTTTTAGAAGACTCACATGTCGATCAATTCCAAAATTCAACAATCCAGAAAACTCATGAAACACTCATAAAACTACCTGCCTCTTTCCTCCATCCTTAAACATTAACTGAAGCTCCATCCTTAAACCTTAACTGAAGCTCTAACTTAATTCTAACTCGAGTGACTAATAGCAAAAACATTATTATTTAGTCACTTGAATACACTCGTAAAACTTGTCAGGAGCATCTGCAGGAGCAACATCATTTAGTCTACTGTAGTTGGATAGTTCTTAATTAACGGAAGTCTAACTTGTAGCTAAGAGCAACTCCAGCCACGCCCCCAGGAAGCCCCCCAGGACGCCTTTTTCATCGCCGGCGACGCAAAAAGGGCAAAAAATCTCCTAGCCATGCCCCTAGGAGCCCCCCAGACCTCAAAAAGACGCCGGCGATCCCAGGCCAAACCCAGCGCGCTGGGGGGCTCTTGGGACGCCGGATGAAGCAAATAGCCAATCTCCTCGCCCCACGCGTCCTTCTTTCTGGCCCACCCACGTGCTCTGCCCTGGTTTCGCCTCTTTCTCCTCTACTTCATCCCCTCTCCGCCTTCCTGGGTGGGGGCACGACTGGGAGGCCCTACCACCCAGAGGCCTCTTTTTCTGCCGGCATCCCCCCAAAGGCCTCTTTTTCGTCCGGCATTTCCTCCTGGGGGGCTCCAACGGCTGGAGTTGCTCTAAGGAGGATATGATTCTCACAATGAAAGGAAGGAAGATCAGAAGCCGTGTTCTCTATGAAATGAACATGCCCAATACATTGCGATAGTCTAATACTCTAATAGCACACCCCAGTTTCCTCCCACTTCTTGCACAACTCCATCTTGAACATGCTTAGTTGTACACCTCAAGCTCTGTATTAAACATGCTCTGGTTGTACACCTCCAGCTCTGTTTTGAACCTATAGTCCTGTCATGATTTGATCTCACCCTCAATAGCAGAGTCGGCATGCTGGGAGACGCTGACGCAGAGTTCACAGAGGCTGGCCCCGTCCTGTTACTGTAGTCTGGAGCGCGAGGCCTTCCATGCGCAAGAACGACATAGATATACTACTTGCTGATAATCATCAGCAATCGCCCACTTGCAGACCATGACTGTTGTAGAAAATCATGCGAACCCATGATCTACAAAATATAGAATTCACCGGTTATGTACCATTCAGAAGTAGTAATCTAAAGTGAATAAATCGTAGAGTATACGAAGACTAAAGCAAATTCAGAGTAATAATAAAACAATCACCAAAAATCACAAGCATCAATCAACGTGAGGTTGTGCAGCTTACAGAAAGCATAATCACCATACTTCCTATGATAGCCGAAATGGGGCTTGTGCAGTATGGCCTCAATGAACATGTAAATCTGCAAAAACTTCATTAATTCCACCGTAGAAATGACAGTAAGAATACGTTATTTCGGACATGAAAACAAAATCTTTAATAATGCTCTTTAGATGTAGAACAAAAATAACAACTTGCAAGCTCGAGCAATTTAGTGAGTATGTAATCAAAGAAACCTAAACAAGAACATGCAACGCAACAACCAAGATGACCAATTCACACAGGTAAGAGCAAAATATCCATAACAAAAACTACTGCAAAAGATGCTACTACCTGAATAAAATGCTACATCAATCAGCGTGATTCTTCCCTCCAACACACAACTGCCCCTACAACACCTTCCCCAGCTAGTGCAAGGGCAACATAAGCAATTACAGCTTCATCATATATTTATGTTAAAAGGAGACACCGCCAATCCACCATCTTCTGTTTTTCCTATTTGCGCCAATTATACATTAACAACAACCAAAACCATTTGTTTCCAAATTTGCCAATCAGATGCATAAGAAAAAATAGAGAAGCAAATGGGAGAGGCTACCTTCCGACAGCTGCGCACATGGTGAGCAAGTTCAAGGGCCGGCGGCCAGTTCCTAGCAGAGTCTGCTACCGGCAAGGTCGGCAGCGAACCACTTGGTGCAAGCCAATGGCAGCGATGTCCCGTGTTCTTCCTGGAGGCTGCTGGCGGCGGGGTCGTCGGCGAGACATTGGTTCATGGAGCTCCTGCTTGGGTTGACTGGAAGCAACTACGTCATAAACAAATTTAATTAATACTGCAGTGTGGCTGCATAAACATTGGTTCTCCTCACATCTGCAAAAAAAAAATCAAATGCTACTGCAACAATAGCCAAGCACAACGGTTGGTGAGCAATTTTTGCAAAGAACAGAGGGAAAAACAAACAACTCGCATCAATCTGGGTTGTGATGGTGCGTGTCCGGCGGCGTGTCCAAGGTCCTCGTCATCATACTCGATGAGAATTACGCGAAAGCGAATGGGCTGGTTGCAAACGGCCAGGCGAAGCCGTAGTGGATACCGGCAGCGAGGCAAGGACCAAGCGAGCGATGCTCGCGAGAACAGCGGACGGGGTTGTGACCGGGGTGGCGCTGGATCACGCCTCGGCGGCGGCGGCGTGTAGTCGGCGTCTGCGGCGTGCAGGTCGTTGGTATGTGGGGATTGCGGCCGCGGCGGGCCAGTCATGGTCTCGTGGGCATGAGGGGATTGCGGCGGCGGCGAGCGGGTCGGGTGTGCAGCGTCTGATCTGATCTGTTTTTCGTCCGGCAGAGTTTCGTCTGCCCGAAAAAATTACTAAACATACATTTGGTGATGGTTATTGTAATGTGGATGGTTAGATCTAATCTGATGTGGCTGATCGTGACGTGCAAATTGGTCTTTACTGTTCTGTGTACGCAAGTTGGGGTGCAATTAGGAATGAATATGTTTGCTCTTTTAATAGTATAGTTGAATGCCCGTGCATTGCTACGGTGTCTAAAATAAATTTTACAACCGCATATTCAAATGTAACATACCTCAATTCTATCAAAACATTCATTGGCATGAAACTAAATACTCTTGTATCGCTAACGAAAAAATAGAATTTTCCCCAACATAATGAGAAGCTAAATAAGGGTTTTCTGTTCAAATTAAAGTTGAGACCGAACACCAATTAAGTAACAAAAGATACTTATACGTGAAAATTTAAACCTGGAGTCAAGATTGATTCCAGACAAGCATTCTTCCATCATTTGTGGGTGATGCAGGGGCGGAGCTGCCTTGAGAGCATTGAGGTCAGCTGGCCCCAATAAAAAATGGAAAATCTTCATAATTTGTACTAATTGATTTTTTTTGTTTGTAGACAATGATCCTGATCTTACAATGCAAGAACACATTCAAATTCAGAGTACACGATATTAGTATTTACACACTGCAGTTTGCAAATTTAGAGCTGCTACAAAACGCCCCGAAAATTAACAAGCATGCATGGGATTATTGTCAGAGATGAACAGTTGTTGTTTTCAGATGAAGCAATTACAAATCATTAGATAACTTGACCTGGGCACAGTAATACCAAGTAAAGAGCCTTACTGATTCTCTCAAATTGTTCTAGATATTTAGCTTCCACCCTTTCCCCTTAACTCAAATTCAGCTACAGGCAGCCAAACACACATGCACAATAACCCACCAGATATTGATGATGCACTGCTACGGCCTCAAATATTTGATCGGTTGGTTAGGCAATTGATCCTACCTACTTTAGTTTCCATTTTTTACCTAAGCTCAAAATCTGCTATAGAAAGAAAACCCGAACACACATGCACATGCTTGTGATGAGGATGTCACAACAATGGAACTCACCTTACTCGATATGGAACTTGCGCTCGACAACGTGGGCGTACTGGAGGATAGCACTCACCAGCTTCTTCCGTGTCACGAGGCCTCGGGGCAGTACTGTGGTTGTTCTGCCAGTGGCGTGAGGGGAAGCATTGGCGATGAGCATATCAGAGCAGTATGTATACTGATTTAATGAATGCACAATGTGATATATATACATGATTAGCAAGTTTCAATCGATTCCTCGTATACAGTGAAACAAAAAGCATGGGAAATAGTGGCTTAAAATAAGGTGAAAACTGAGGGATATGGTGCACATAAAAGAAAACTGTCAAGATTCAAGAAGCCCCGGCTTTTCAAAGTAACTGAGAGAAATTAATTTCAAATACCAGACAAATTGAAAAATATGCATTTTGATTAAATATTAACGTTCGTTAGAAATGACCTGAGTACCAGAAAATGTATATGTATTCTAATAGGGAAATTGAACAACTACATAACTGAGGATAAACCTATTATCTTTTGTACAACATTTATATTTAGAGAACATATAAACAAATAAGCAAATTAGCTATGGAGCTGCATGAAAGTTGCTTAGGAAACACACATCCTTACCTATTTGAACTCCCTCTTATGTCTTCTACACACATGCTCAACCTTGACTTTGCACTTTCAATGTTCTGTGCGTGAAAAGCCTGGAGATGCAATCAGTTAGAAGCAATGATATAACACCATGTTCACTGATTAATCAGTCCATACATACTTGAAAGCAAATTTCACAGGTTAAAGAAAGATCTAATTATTGGAGTTGAGAGTATTACCGACCCTCATAAGCCTGCTACCCCTAGCTGCCTCTCCGTCTCCTCTAGCAAGCGACCTCTTGATCAGAGAATGCCCGCCAATGAAGCGGTCAACCAGGGCCTAGAGCTCGGAATCGGCTTGATCCCCTGTAGAAGAAATGTATCCGACAAATTGGTAACAGTTACAGGATGGGTTGTTGGAGGGCGAATCCCAACGATTATAGGGGCTTTTAATCTCTAAGAATCTGCTCTATCTCGCCTGAAACGGCAGGACACCCCTAGGGAACCATCTTTAGTGAGCAAATTTAGCTAGGAAAAAATTCAGTAATTTTTTTTAGCTCCAGCCAAGAGCGCTATATGGTCCTTCTGCTCCATCTAATTCTCTCTTACACACACACTGGATCAGAGATGATGGAGTAAATCACAAGACACAGGAGGCAATCATGGCAAGGATACGAACAATGGAGAAAAGGGGCCACACCTTTGGGGGCACAGAGGTGGTCGAGGAGCGCGATGGCTGTGGAGGTCGGGAGCGAGGGCGCGATGGCCGCGGGCCGTGAGGGCGTCCATCTGGCGCCATGACAGCCACGACTCCGGGAAGCTGACGAGGAGGAGCACCACCGGGCCGGCGGCGCGGCCTTGCTCCACGATGTGGAGGGAGACGCCGTTGACCTCCACGCTTCACTGCCACACCTTGTTGCCTGCGTCGACGTACTCGCTGAGCTCACCATATTCTCCTCTAGCGTGCCGCAACAGGCCTCTCTTGAGCAGATCCAGCACCAAAGCGTGCAGGGCGGGGACTTCGCATGCCGGCGGTAGGCACCCTAATGTGGCGGCGTGCAGGACCGGAGCTTCGCATGCAAGCACGAACGCGGCGGCCGGCAGGCTCGCGCGGCCGTGACGTGCAGGTCGCCGGCGGGCGGCGGCGGATCTGGCGACCCTTGAAAGCAGGGCTCGGATCAGGCGGCGTCGCGTGGGGAGGCGGCCACGGGGGTCAGGCAGCGGAGCGGATCGGCGGTGACTCGCGTGGAGAGGCGGCGGCTAGGCAGGAGGCCTAGCGTCGAAAGGATGGGGCGATAAAACGTGGGAGGCAGAGTTTTCGTCTGCTCCCTCAATTTGCTAGGTGCACACATGGTGCGGGTTAGCTGGTATCTGGACGGTTAGATCTGAATTGCTGGGCCGGATCGTGAGGCTGTGATTGGTACATATTCTCTTGTGTAAGCTTGGCTGGGTACACTTAGCAATGAATATGATTGCTTGTTTAATAGTATAAGTAGAGATTATGATTCACGTGTAGGCACATCTCTAGTTCAAACAGGGGAATCATGTGTTTGCAAGGATTACTTCGACCTAAAAGATTGTTAATCCATACACAACAAAACATCTGATGAAAAGAAAGGAGGTAACAAAGATATCTAATTACCGGACATGTAGAAGTTGATTAGAATCTTGTCACAATACTGCTTCCAAAATTCTGTATATAGCACATATAGATTTGTGACATGATCATATCAAGCTATTACTTCTGAAATTCTGCATCTATCGTAGACAGATTTCTGCTATGAAAAATAACTTGGACACTCACTCAACTATGATCATACTCACGGAACTAATGGAGAAAATACCAACATGCCAACTGTCGAATAAGATGACCGTAAAGAAGCGATACAGTATACAGAAATCCACTTTGGCACCCGGGTGCACCTGCACCCGGTATGCTTTTCGAAATTTAAAAAATATGAAAATACTTTGAGAAAATCTGAAAAAAATTGGACACAAACATACGTAAGTAACGAACACTCGTGAAAAATTTCGACAGAAAATAACAATTTTTCTGCTCTGTGCAAAAAAGACAAATTTCTGACAAAAAATGTCTTTTTTGCACAGAGCAGAAAATTTGTTATTTTCTGTCAAAAATTTTCACGAGTGTTCGTTAGTTGCTTATGTTTGTGTCCAATTTTTTCCAGATTTTTTCGACGTATTTTCATACTTTTTAAATTTCGAAAAGCATACCGGGGGTGCAGGTGCTCCCTCGTATACAGAAAAATTGCAAGCAAATGAACCGCAAGGCAGGTACACATACTTTCAGAGCTAGCAAGATAAGAATTCCAATCAATGAACCCTGCATAAAAAACCTTCCATCAATGTTGGAAACACTTGTGTAAACAAAAACAGAAAAACACTTGCCAAAAATCTTGCAAAATAATCACCTGGATAAGTGGACATAGATGAGGACAGAAAGATAGGAAAGAATAAAAAACAACCAAGGACTCGCTTCTGGAACGCATTGATCAGCTTCTGCAGCACCCAAAGGATTAACTACAACATTGTTTCATATGAGCAAGTACAAATGTCATGCATATTGTTCTGACATCATTAAACTGGAGTATTGGGCACATTATGGAAATAAATTTCTGGGAAACAGAAACAACCTGGTGCTAAAAGGGTTGGAAAGTGCTCCTTGGTGAGCAGAGTAGCCTGACGACATTGATAGATCTGTCATTGGACTGTTGGTATCATGTGATTGTGAGATACCACTGAGATCTTCACGGTGCCGACAACCCCGGTTATTCAGGATAAACTATGGCCCTAACTGAGTGTCACCTGCAGGAAGAACACGCATAGACACAAGTCACACAACTACGCAAGGGGAACATAAAACAATCTGACGGTAAACAACATAGTAGAGAAAGACTGGGAAAGAGGGAATATGAACCTTGGGACTGAAACGGGTCGCGGATGACGGCTAGGGTTGCAGGTGCGTGCCGCCCAGCAGCGATGAGCGAAGACGGGGGATCCAAAGTTAGTTGTCCCGTGGGCGAAATCTTCTAACTCTCGAGCAGAGACGCGGGTAGAGGAGGGGCACGGGCTTGTCATGTCCGCTCACATGCCGTAAAATGGGCCTGGTCTTCGTGGGCTGTGGCACAAGTGGATATGGGACCGTAACTGGGCTGGCAGTACAAAAGGGAAAGAAGGTGCAGCACGAGAGATCGAACAGAAGCAGAGAAACTGAATCTTCTCCTCTCGTCAGGTCTTCTTCTTCCTCTGGTCTGAACCTCTCTTCTTCAGGTCCGGCTACTACCACAAGCAGCCTTGTATCCAGCCTCACGCCCCGATCCTCACCAGCGGCCAAGGGGTGTGACAGTTGGTATCAGAGCCACAAAAATCCCACCACAAAAATCCCAGAAAATTCCCCATAAAAAAAATTCTAATCGATTCGATTTTCCTGAGGCGATGGTGGTGGCGACCACAACCACGGCGGCGACCATGAGCGCCATCCAGGAGAGATTCGACCAGCTGAACGTGATGTTGGGCCGTATTTCCGCATGCCAAGACAAGATGGTGGTGGATTTTAAGAAGATGACGGCAGCAGCCGCGCCCATCGCCGCAACCACGTCGTTGTTCAGCCCGAGTCAAGCGCCAGAGCAGCCTACGAACACGCCTTCTTCACCCTCACTCTTCTCGGCGCCTCAGGTCGTGGCTGCTGGTGTTCCACATGCGGATGCCGTCTTTAGCTTAGGGCAACTCCAACGCGCCGACCCAAACAGACCAGAAAATTGTCCGTTTTTCATCTGTTTGGGTCGGCAAACGGACAGGGTCCTTCCATTTCCGGCCATTTTTTTGGCCCTGCACCCAACGGGGCGACCCATTTGGTCCGCACCCTGTCTATTTTTTTTTAGATAATAGGTTTTCATCCAAATTGAATAACATAGTTTAGACAATCAAATCCGACAAATTATTCATCAAATAGTTTTACAACCAAATTGAATAAAACAAATAATTCAGTACAACTAAATTGATCAAAAATGTAGCAACTAGGACTATTGGTTCCCAAAATGATTCCACATATGCTTAACCAAAAAAATTTGAAGTTGTCTGTGACCTATCTTAGCACGCATCTCTCGATGAAACTCGATCCACCCTGGAAATGTTGTCGATCCAAACTGTGCCACAATCGTCTCCCCACTAAACTCCCAAACTTTGTCAAATAGGCTATCGTCACGCTCGTCCTCCACAATCATGTTGTGCATGATCACACAACAACTCATCACCTCCCACATAGTATCGACGCTCCATGTTCTAGCAGGGTGCCAAAAAATAGCCCACCGATATTGGACCACACCAAAAGCACGCTCCACATCCTTTCTACAACCCTCTTGTTCCTTTGCAAAAAAAGACTCCATGTTTTTCTTGTTTGGAGTTTCATCATCGTCAGCAGGATTAGGGATTGTCTTCACAAAAGTAGACCACTCTGGATAAATGCCATCAGCTAAAATAGTATCCCTTGGTATATGTATGGCCATTGACCTCATAGCTCACCTATGGAGCATTGCCCTCTGAAAGCCTAGAGAACATCGGAGAGCGCTGAAGCACATTGATGTCATTGTGAGAACCGGCCATGCCGAAGAAGGAGTGCCAAATCCAGCAATCGTGTGTAGCCACAGCCTCTAGTATGACCGTGCACTCGCCAACATGTCCCTTATATTGCCCCTGCCAAGCAAATGGGCAGTTCTTCCACTCCCAATGCATGCAATCTATGCTGCCGAGCATACCAGGGAACCCTCTTTGTTCGTTGATCGCTAAAATCCGGGTAGTATCTGCAACAGTTGGCTCTCTCAAGTACTCCTCGCCAAACACCACAATCACGTCTCTGCAAAAGTTGTACATGTCCTCTAGTCATGTGGACTCACCCATGCGCAAGTACTCATCGATAAGATCACAGGCAACTCCATATGCAAGCATCCGAATAGCGGCGGTGCATTTTTGATAAGAGGTGAATCCAAGCTTACCAAGGGCGTCCCGCTTACATCTGAAGTAATCATCATGGGTCATCACTCCGACCCGAATGCGGTTGAACACATGTCTAGCCATACAGAACCGGCGACGGAAAAGCTTGGCCGGATATGTTGGATTGCGATGAAAGTAATCTTTAAACAGTTGCACATGGCCGCCTCTCTGTTGCGAGCCAACGCCGGTGCACGGCCCAGTACCGAGCCCCTGTACATTGGTGTTTGCCTTGCAAAATGGTCGTTGACGACAAGTGTTGCGACCAAAACTTCGGCCTCATCGTTGGATGATTCCGAGGAGGACGATGAACACAACACATTGTTGTAGAAATATTCGTCCGCGCTATCCATGGTGACAATTCGTACCTTGGGCAAACGGCCGAACACCTCGTGGGTGACCTCGGTCCTGGTGGTGGAGACGGTCTCCTCCGCCGCCCCAAATCCGTCCTGGTGGAGACGGTCTCCTACGGCCAACGACGATGAAGGCGGGATGTACCGGTGGGGGGGCCTGCGGTCAAGGTGTGGCGGCGAGAGGTGGCACCGGCGACGATGGATGGCGCGGGGCTGGGGGACAGGGCAAGATAGACTAGGGATAGAGAAGAGAACGAGGATTGGGTCACTGGTGGGCGGGCCAGGGGGTGAAGTGGTGAGGACTCCGCGTGTCGTCCAGACGTGTCCGTGCCGACGCAAACCCGGCTCAAATTTGGGCCAGAATTGGGTCGCCCCGGACAAAAAAACGGACGTCGGTCCGCTTGCGTCGGCGCGTTGGGCCCTCGTTTCCACCCAAACAGACCGAAACAGAGCAAAACGGACCAAATGGGTCGGCGCGTTGGTGTTGCTCTTACGCCATGCCCACAAGGTGTTCGACATCGGGCTTGGGCGTCCACGGCGGCAACAACCATGCCGCAGTTGCGGTTCCGATGAGTGGCACGGCCCTTCTCCCTGATACGACCTCGTTTGGTGCCGGGTGCTGCATGCTGCAAGGTATGGACGGCACTGGTATGAACTCGCCAACAAGCTTTTCGACGCATGTCCGCATACGGCTTCCAGATGTTGTCAAGAGGCCAGACGCACAAAATTAATTAGAACTTCACTGCCAAGCGGGCCCAGATACGGAGGACGCACCACAGCTCGGGATTTCAGCTAGGATTAGAGGTTTGAAGTAAGGGTGCAAGTGAGACTTCTCGCAGGAGGCCTACATATACCCCCAAAGTCCCGCACTTGTTAAGTGGGCGTTCCGCAGCTGCCCACTAATCATTCGCGGGTGTCTACCAACCCACATAAGCCCACATATGCATCACTATTACTGTCGCTGTCCACATCTAAACAGACTACATGTTATACATAGATGCAGTTGTTGCTGTTGTCCACATCTATCGAAGCTGTTAGAATTGGGCCCATATGTGGCAGCCCAATAAGCAATTTCAGAAAATCTCAAAGCCCATTTTTGTGGTAGATTTTTGTGGCAGCACACATGAGAGTGAAGTGGGAGCTAAAGTTTAGTCCCACCCCGCTAGTTTGAGAGGAGTTGCACCAACTTATATAGTGGAGTGTTCTACTACTTGGTAAGCTTGTGAGAACAAGAGGCTCTCTCACGCGCTCCTCCTCCTCCGCCGCCGCTCGCACGCACGCACGCACCGCCCGCCCGTCACGACGCGCCGCGCCGCGGGTTGCGGGTTGCGGGAATCTCGCCGAGCTGAGCTTTATTTTTGCAGTCCGGAAAAAACGGTCTGGACGGACGCATCACAGTTAGTCGGTTCGGGTCGCTCCCGGATCATGGGCTACTGTAACCGACCTATAACGTGCGCGACGTGGACTTGGCCCACGTTGTACCCGTTAGGGTTTTCCCGTGCCGCATTATATATTGTCGTGCACTGCGTGTGCCGCATTAACATCGAACCAATCTAGGTTTTGTCAATCTCGTGCCTTGCGCCGCCACCGTAGTCTACTCCATCCCGTGTGCCGGCGTGCACCGGCGAACGGGATAGCAGGTCTCCGGAACCGCTCGCCTTTGCGATCCTGTACGGGAGAGGGCGAATTAGGTTTTTGGGAAGCCTAGAGAACATCGGAGAGCGCTGAAGCACATTGATGTCATTGTGAGAACCGGCCATGCCGAAGAAGGAGTGCCAAATCCAGCAATCGTGTGTAGCCACAGCCTCTAGTATGACCGTGCACTCGCCAACATGTCCCTTATATTGCCCCTGCCAAGCAAATGGGCAGTTCTTCCACTCCCAATGCATGCAATCTATGCTGCCGAGCATACCAGGGAACCCTCTTTGTTCGTTGATCGCTAAAATCCGGGTAGTATCTGCAACAGTTGGCTCTCTCAAGTACTCCTCGCCAAACACCACAATCACGTCTCTGCAAAAGTTGTACATGTTCTCTAGTCATGTGGACTCACCCATGCGCAAGTACTCGTCGATAAGATCACAGGCAACTCCATATCCAAGCATCCGAATAGCAGCGGTGCATTTTTGATAAGAGGTGAATCCAAGCTTACCAAGGGCGTCCCACTTACATCTGAAGTAATCATCATGGGTCATCACTCCGACCCGAATGCGGTTGAACACATGTCTAGCCATACGGAACCGGCGATGGAAAAGCTTGGCCGGATATGTTGGATTGCGATGAAAGTAATCTTAAAACAGTTGCACATGGCCGCCTCTCTGTTGCGAGCCAACGCCGGTGCACGGCCCGGTACCGAGCCCCTGTACATTGGTGCTTGCCTTGCAAAATGGTCGTTGACAACAAGTGTTGCGACCAAAACTTCGGCCTCATCGTCGGATGAGTCCGAGGAGGACGATGAACACAACACATTGTTGTAAAAATATTCGTCCGCGCTATCCATGGTGACAATTCGTACCTTGGGCAAACGGCCGAACACATTGTGGGTGACCTCGGTCCTGGTGGTGGAGACGGTCTCCTCCGCCGTCCCAAATCCGTCCTGGTGGAGACGGTCTCCTATGGCCAACGACGATGAAGGCGGGATGTACCGGTGGGGGGGCCTGCGGTCAAGGTGTGGCGGCGAGAGGTGGCACCGGCGACGATGGATGGCGCGGGGCTAGGGGGACAGGGCAAGATAGACTAGGGATAGAGAAGAGAACGAGGATTGGGTCACTGGTGGGCGGGCCAGGGGGTGAAGTGGTGAGGACTCCGCGTGTCGTCCAGATGTGTCCGTGCCAACGCAAACCCGGCTCAAATTTGGGCCAGAATTGGGTCGCCCCGGACAAAAAAAACGGACGTCGGTCCGCTTGCGTTGGCGCGTTGGGTCCTCGTTTCCACCCAAACAGACCGAAACAGAGCAAAACGGACCAAATGGGTCGGCGCGTTGGTGTTGCTCTTACGCCATGCCCACAAGGTGTTCGACATCGGGCTTGGGCGTCCACGGCGGCAACATCCATGCCGCAGTTGCGGTTCCAATGAGTGGCACGGCCCTTCTCCCTGATACGACCTCGTTTGGTGCCGGATGCTGCATGCTGCAAGGTATGGACGGCACTGGTATGAACTCGCCAACAAGCTTTTCGACGCATGTCCGCATACGGCTTCCAGATGTTGTCAAGAGGCCAGACGCACAAAATTAATTAGAACTTCACTGCCAAGCGGGCCCAGATACGGAGAACGCACCACAGCTCTGGATTTCAGCTAGGATTAGAGGTTTGAAGTAAGGGTGCAAGTGAGACTTCTCGCGGGAGGCCCACATATACCCCCAAAGTTCCGCACTTGTTAAGTGGGCGTTCCGCAGCAGCCCACTAATCATTCGCGGGTGTCTACCAACCCACATAAGCCCACATATGCATCACTATTACTGTCGCTGTCCACATCTAAACAGACTACATGTTATACATAGATGCAGTTGCTGCTGTTGTCCACATCTATCGAAGCTGTTAGAATTGGGCCCATATGTGGCAGCCCAATAAGCAATTTCAGAAAATCTCAAAGCCCATTTTTGTGGCAGATTTTTGTGGCAGCACACATGAGAGTGAAGTGGGAGCTAAAGTTTAGTCCCACCCCGCTAGTTTGAGAGGAGTTGCACCAACTTATATAGTGGAGTGTTCTACTACTTGGTAAGCTTGTGAGAACAAGAGGCTCTCTCACGCGCTCCTCCTCCTCCGCCGCCGCTCGCACGCACGCACGCGCCGCGCCGCGCCGCGCCGCGCCGCGGGTTGCGGGAATCTCGCCGAGCTAAGCTTTATTTTTGCAGTCCGGAAAAAATGGTCTGGACGGACGCGTCAAAGTTAGTCGGTTCGGGTCGCTCCCGGATCGTGGGCTACTGTAACCGACCTATAACGTGCGCAACATGGACTTGGCCCACGTTGTATCCATTAGGGTTTTCCCGTGCCGCATTATATATTGTCGTGCACTGCGTGTGCTGCCTTAACATCGAACCAATCTAGGTTTTGTCAATCTCGTGACTTGCGCCGCCACCGTAGTCTACTCCATCCCGTGCGCCGGCGTGCACCGGCGAACGGGACAGCAGGTCTCCGGAACCGCTCGCCTTTGCGATCCTATACGGGAGAGGGCGAATTAGGTTTTTGGGAAGCGCTCCGCGCGACTGCTCAAGTTCGTCATCACGGCTCGTCTTCCTGGTCGCTCGGTGGGACCTAAAGCTCGTCATCTTCAAAGCCGTCTTCTTCGACCGGTCATCGCCAACGTTGTCGTCAACAACATCGGTACGGCAACGGCTACGACTACTTCCTCCACCACGGATCGGTACGTGTCGCGTGATCCAATCTGCTGGCTTAACATGTTTTCTGCTAGTATGCTGTTGTTCATGCTAGTTAATACTTCTAGTATGTTTGAGATTAACATGTTAGTAGCGATTGTTGTCATGCTTAATATTCTGGAATTAATCATGGAATTCTTGCCTAATTATTCAACAATCCAAAAACCTAATTATAGGCAATTTCCTGAGTTATCAATGGCTGGTTTTGCTGATGCTATGAGACCGGAAAAGTTTACCGGTGTGAGCTTTAAGAGGTGGCAAGTGAAGTGCCAGCTCTGGCTGATGGCTTTGAAAATATTCCATGTCAGTAAAGGCATGCCTGAGGGAACTATTTCTGAGCAAGATCAGGAAAAGTTCCGGTATGACAATACTGCCTTCAGGGGATGTATTCTTAGCGTTCTTGATGGCCGTCTGTGTGATGTGTACATGCACATAGAGGACGGCAAGGAGCTCTGGGAAGCACTGAATGCGAAATTCGGTGCATCCGATGCTGGCAGTGAACTCTATGTCATGGAGAGTTTCCATGATTACAGGATGGTGAATAATCGTTCTGTAGTGGAACAGGCTCATGAAATAGAGTGTATTGCAAAGGAGCTCGAACTTCTCAAGTGTGCCATACCCGACAAGTTTGTGGCTGGGTGCATTATTGCAAAGTTGCCTCTGTCTTGGAGGAACTTCGCCACAACTCTCAAACATAAGAGACAGGAGATATCAGTTGAAAATCTGATTGCGTCTCTTGATGTTGAGGAGAAATCTCGGGCTAAGGACACTAATGAGAGAGGCGGTGAGGGTCAGTCTAGCGCCAACATGGTGCAGAAGAACTCACATGTCAAGAACAAAGGGAATTTCAAGCCCTCGTTCAATAAGCCTGCAAAGACTACTGACTTCAAGAAGAAGAAGAAGGTGAACAAAGCTGAGCATGGAGGATGTTATACCTGCGGACAGCTTGGCCACTATTCCAAGAACTACCCTGAACGTGCAGATCGCAAAGGAAAAGATGGCACCAATACTGTCAACGTCGTGACCGCTAGCAATACTGGTGGGTATGGTAATTTACCTGTTGTGCTTTCAGTATTTCAATCTTCATGTTGGTGGATTGATACAGGTGCTAATGTTCATGTATGTTCTGACATCTCTATGTTCACTTCTTACCAGGTCGTATGGGATTCTTCCGTCCTAATGGGGAATGGATCACATGCTTCTGTTCGTGGTGTTGGCACGGTAGATCTGAAGTTTACTTCGGGAAAGATCGTGCAGCTGAGGAACGTGCAGCATGTCCCTACTATGAACAAGAATCTTGTTAGCGGCTCCCTTCTATGCAGAGATGGGTTTAAAGTAGTCTTAGAGTCCAATAAAGTGGTTGTGTCAAAGTTTGGACAATTTATTGGTAAAGGTTATGAGTGCAGAGGCTTGTTCCGCTTTTCCCTTTCAGATTTTTGTAATAAGTCAGTGAACCATATTTGTGGCAATGTTGATTCGGATGCTAGTGTTTGGCACTCTCGTTTATGTCACGTTAATTTTGGTTTAATGTCTCGGCTATCCAGCATGTGTTTAATTCCGAAATTCACTATTGCCAAAGGTTCTAAGTGCCATAGTTGTGTGCAATCTAAGCAACCTCGGAAGCCTCACATGGCGGCCGAGGAGAGAAACTTGGCACCTCTAGAACTCATACATTCTGATCTATGCGAGATGAATGGTGTGTTGACAAAAGGTGGAAAGAGATATTTCATGACATTAATTGATGATGCTACTAGGTTCTGCTATGTGTATTTGTTGCAAACTAAAGATGAAGCTTTAGACTACTTTAAAATCTATAAGGCTGAAGTTGAAAATCAATTAGAGAGAAAGATCAAGCGTCTTAGGTCGGATCGTGGTGGATAATATTTTGCGAAAATATTTGACAAATTCTGTGAGGAACACGGCATTATTCATGAGAGGACGCCTCCCTACTTGCCCCAATCAAACGGGATTGCCGAGAGGAAAAACCGCACGCTGACCGACTTGGTGATTTCCATGTTGGACACTGCGGGTTTATCTAAGGCATGGTGGGGGGAGGCCTTGTTGACTTCATGTCATGTCCTGAATAGAGTTCCTAACAAGAATAAAGAGAAAACCCCTTATGAGGAGTGGGTTGGTAGAAAGCCATCACTTTCTTATTTGCGTACTTGGGGATGCTTGGCGAAAGTCAACATTCCTATTCCGAAGAAACGCAAACTCGGACCAAAGATAGTGGATTGTATTTTTCTTGGCTATGCGCCGCGTAGCGTTGGTTATAGATTTTTAGTGGTTAAATCTGAAGTTCCTGATATGCATGTTGATACTATAATGGAATCTCGTGATGCAACATTTTTTGAGAATATGTTTCCTATGAAAGATATGCATAGCACTACTAGAATTTCTTTTGAGATAATTCCTGAATCTAGTACATCTGGTGATCATTCTGAACAACCACTTGAGACTGTCCTAAAGAAGGATGACAATGAAGCTCCTAAGAGGAGCAAGAGACAGATAATTGAAAAATCCTTTGGTGATGATTTCATTGTGTACCTTGTGGACAATACTCCTATGTCCATTGCAGAGGCATACGCATCTCCTGATGCGGATGACTGGAAAGAAGCTGTCTAAAATGAGATGGACTCGATTCTTTCTAATGGAACATGGGAACTATCTGAACGACCGTATGGGTGTAAACCTGTGGGTTGCAAGTGGGTGTTCAAGAAGAAGCTGCGACCTGACGGTACTGTTGATAAGTACAAGGCGCGGCTTGTGGCCAAGGGTTACACACAAAGAGAAGGTGAAGATTACTTCGATACCTATTCACCTGTCGCTAGACTAACCACAATTCGTGTACTATTTTCCCTGGCTGCCTCTTATGGTCTTATCGTTCATCAAATGGACGTAAAGACAGCTTTCCTCAATGGAGAGTGGGAAGAGGAGATCTATATGGATCAGCCTGACGGGTTCGTGGTAAAGGGTGAAGAGAGAAAGGTATGCAGGTTGTTGAAATCCTTGTATGGACTGAAACAAGCACCTAAGCAATGGCATGAGAAGTTTGATAGAACCTTGACTTCTGCAGGCTTTGCCATTAATGAGGCTGATAGGTGTGTTTATTATCGCCATGGTGGGGGCGATAGTATCATATTATGCTTGTATGTCGACGACATATTGATATTTGGTACAAGCATGAATGTGATAAATGAGGTCAAGTCTTTTCTGTCAAAATGTTTTAACATGAAAGATCTGGGAGAAGCTGATGTAATTCTGAACATCAAGCTGATTAAGGATGAGAGTGGAATTGTTTTAACACAATCACACTATGTTGAGAAGGTCTAGAGCCGATTTGGATTTATAGACAGCAAGCCTTCTCCAACACCTTATGATCCCAGCGTGGCACTTCGAAAGAACAAGAAAGAATCGATAGATCAATTGAGATACTCTCAAATAATCGGTTCACTCATGTACCTCGCGAGCGCGACGAGACCTGACATCTCATATGATGTAAGCAAGTTGAGTAGGTTCATGTCAAACCCGGGTAATGATCATTGGCATGCACTTGAAAGAGTCATGCGCTATCTGAACGGTACAATGAGTTATGGGATTCACTATTCTGGGCACCCTGCTGTGCTAGAGGGATATAGTGACTCGAACTGGATTTCAGACGCTGATGAGCTTTACGCCACAAGTGGGTATGCATTTACCCTTGGAGGTGGCGCAGTGTCATGGAGGTCTTGTAAACAAACCATATTGACGAGGTCAACCATGGAAGCAGAACTTACTGCTTTGGATACAGCCACTGTAGAGGCAGAATGGCTGCGTGAGCTCTTGATGGACTTGCCGGTGGTTGACAAACCATTGCCGGCCATCCTTATGAACTGTGACAATCAAACGGTGATTGTCAAAGTGAACAGTGCTAAGGATAATGCGAAGTCATCAAGACACGTTAAAAGACGTTTGAAATCTGTTAGGAAATTGAAAAACTCCGGAGTAATTACTGTTACGTATATTCAAACAGACAAAAACCTGGCAGATCCCTTTATAAAGGGACTATCACGAAATGTGATAGAGAGTGCATCGAGGGAGATGGGTATGAGACCCATGAGTGTTACACCATAGTGGTAAACCAACCTATGTGATCGGAGATCCCGTGAAGTAGGACCTGGGAAAAACTAACTAGTGGTTTAACGGAGGAGAGCTTTTTGTTACCCTCTCTAAGTGAAGATGCACAAGCTCTCAGAAAGCTGTAAGGCAGGTTGGCAACATGCCTTAATGTGGTTCTATTGGCTATTTATAGCAAAGATGCTGTCCTACAGAGCATTCTTGAAAGAACACACCTATATGAGTTCCGACTGTTAAACGTCGCAGTCTATGAGATTTGGGTGATCTCTAGTAAACTCATGAAGAGACCAGGGAGTACGACGCATATGCTCCACCCGCGGGGTAGGCTACTGGCAGCCAGGTACTGGTTATGACTTTGAGTGAAGTCTATTGGCACCAAACTTGCAATTCAGGGTTCGTCCATTGTTCAAGTTGCTGGTAGATGTAGCTTGAAGCTCTAGGCGGAAGTTCAACTTAACAGTCTCTGTTGAAACACTAGTATATAAACAAGAAACGAGGTTTGGCAATTATCTCTAAATGGGGATTTGAGATCTGGTTGGGGATTGTTAGAATTGGGCCCATATGTGGCAGCCCAATAAGCAATTTCAGAAAATCTCAAAGCCCATTTTTGTGGCAGCACACATGAGAGTGAAGTGGGAGCTAAAGTTTAGTCCCACCCCGCTAGTTTGAGAGGAGTTGCACCAACTTATATAGTGGAGTGTTCTACTACTTGGTAAGCTTGTGAGAACAAGAGGCTCTCTCACGCACTCCTCCTCCTCCGCCGCCGCTCGCACGCACGCACCGCCCGCCCGCCCGCCCGCCCGCTCGTCTCGTCACGACGCGCCGCGGGTTGCGGGAATCTCGCCGAGCTGAGCTTTATTTTTGCAGTCCGGGAAAAACGGTCTGGATGGACGCGTCACAGTTAGTCGTTTCGGGTCGCTCCCGGATTGTGGGCTACTGTAACCGACCTATAACGTGCGCGACGTGGACTTGGCCCACGTTGTACCCATTAGGGTTTTCCCGTGCCGCATTATATATTGTCGTGCACTGCGTGTGCCGCATTAACATCGAACCAATCTAGGTTTTGTCAATCTCGTGCCTTGCGCTGCCACCGTTGTCTACTCCATCCCGTGCGCCGGCGTGCACCGGCGAACGGGATAGCAGGTCTCCGGAACCGCTCGCCTTTGCGATCCTGTACGGGAGAGGGCGAATTAGGTTTTTGTGAAGCGCTCCGCGCGACTGCTCAAGTTCGTCATCACGGCTCGTCTTCCCGGTCGCTCGGTGGGACCTAAAGCTCGTCGTCTTCAACATCGTCTTCTTCGACTGGTCATCGCCAACGTTGTCGTCAACAACATCAGTACAGCAACGGCTACGACTACTTCCTCCACCACGGATCGGTACGTGTCGCGTGATCCAATCTGCTGGCTTAACATGTTTTCTGCTAGTATGCTGCTGTTCATGTTCGTTAATACTTCTAGTATGTTTGAGATTAACATGTTAGTAGCGATTGTTGTCATGCTTAATATTCTGGAATTAATCATGGAATTATTGCCTAATTATTCAACAGAAGCTACGGGCTTAACACATCAAATATTTTATGGCTTGCATACACACTATATATTACATGTAAAAAGTAAAAGAGTGGTGGTATATTATGTTAACTAAGCCATAGCTTTGTCAGCTCTCACGAGCAAGACACTGGGCGCACGCAAATGCAAGCAAAGACAGCCCCGCAACGATGGAGACAGCTTGGCGCCAGGCGTCGAGCGAGAGAGGTCCGCCGGAGCAGGAGTAGGAGCGGCGGCCATGGGTAGCTTGGCGCCCGAGCGAACCATCCACCGGAGCAGGAGTAGAAGCGGTGGCCATCGGTAGCTAGTTTGGCTGATTGACTTGCGGGATATGTGGGTACCGCGGGCAACCCGCAAAGTCCCACCTAATTTTTCCTCCTGCCCGCGAGCTTCCGCGTAGGTCTTTATGTGGGGCCGGTCATGCGGCGCCGCGGGCCTCCCGCGTCCACTTGCACCATGAGTTTGAAGGGATATAACTCATGTTTCTATTATGGATGCGACTACACAGTGCCCGGGCACCCATTTGCGCTATAGGGTGCCCCCCTGTCTGAATTCCCGAAACGGAAAGTGTGGTCCCACCCTGCCAAAAACGGAAAGGACCACCTCCCGCCTGGTTGTTTTCGCTTGCCGCGCGCTGGGCTGGTTGTTTTCGCTTGCCGCGCGCTGGGCTGGTTCTGGCCACGGACCACCTCCCGTCCAGGACCAGGCGCCAAAAAAAACTTATAAAACTACATCAAGGGATCCCGAGGCTAAACCCTACCTGCTCCCCTTTCCTTCTTCCTCCAGCAGCCGCCAGGGATCCTCTTCTTCCTTCAGCAGACGCCATGGAGCTTTAAAGCAACATGCCCCCAGGAGCTCCATCGGCAAGGAAGAAAACATCAGGATCTTCCCCACCGCCCCAGGAGCTCCATCGGCAAGGAAGAAAACATCATGATCTTCCCCACCGCCCCCAGGAGCTCCATCGGCAAGGAAGAAAACATCAGGATCTTCCCCACACGCTCCCCAGGAGCTACATCAACAAAAAGAACATCAGAAGAAAACACCCCTCCCCCACTACCCCAGGAGCTACATCAAACAAGAAGAAACACCAAGATCTTCATTGAAGAAAAGCAAAAACGGAAAATCAAGAGTAGCAGCTAAGAGAAATACCATCCATAGCTCCAGGAAACCACCAGGTAACAATTAGAGTAAAAAAAGCATGTAGTTCAGCAAACTACTCTTGTTCAGGGAACAAACTGAAGTATAACTTGATGAAACACGACAGTCTTCAAAAAAGAACATCATGAACTATTAACTAAAGAAAGCATGAAACTTTTTTATGCCATTGAAGTCACATTGCTGTCAGGTGATGCTTTTTTATGCCATTGCATTCTTGTGTAGTTTACTCTCAGAAAACCTTCTTCACAAGTACCCAAACTGCAGTTCAGAGAAGTTGTAGCTTGTTGAAACCTGAAACTACATGTCTGAAATCATCAATTGTTGTTGGAAGAACTTTTCTGGTGAACTGTAGTTAACAAATTCTCCATGATGTTTTAGCTGTAAAAAATGGAAGAGGATCAAGTCAGTTGCCCATATAGAAAATGAAAGAAGAAATATTGAAGTAAAAAGCAGAAATGAAACTTTGCAAAGTTAATAGCAGAAACATGTGTATAAAAACTAGCAAATAAACTTGAACTTTTTCATGCAGATATTGACATTCATGTGTACTGAAACTAAACATGTAACTTTGCATGCAGATATTGACATGGACATTGCAGCTGGTGGGATTGACCTGAACATGCCAGCTCTTGATGATGAAGGTGTTCCTGATGTCAATCTAGAGGGTGAAGGGGTTCCTATTTGTAGTGCCCCGACCCCAAAACTATACAATGACGCTATGTGCAACCGGTCATGCTACACAATCGAAGGTTACTGGGGTTACCAATCCCAGGCCAAAACCTTTGGCAGGCGTGCTCGGGATGGATCATCGGCAACGCAACACTTCGATCATGCCATAAGCTCAGACATAGCTATCATGCATAATAGAGAGATCAAGACTGCGGAACAACTGGCACATCACAGACTCTATGACGCAAAGAGATCATATAGCAACTCATATATGAGGAAGATACAAATCACACATGGGGGTCACAGACCCATCATTACATCATGCGGAAGCGAAGTAGTGTTGTCTAACAACAAGATCCAAAATATGGCCTAAGAGGCCTACAGATAAACATCCCGTGCCAGCCTGTTCCAGGACGTCCCAAGCTGCCACCTGGGAACTCCAGACTACTCGTTGATGTAAACGAAGAACCCACCTGTCTGCTCGGTGTCGACCTCCTCTGAAACAAGTAATAATCAACAAGGAGAGAATGTGTACGACGTACTCGCAAGTTTAGTAGGGCGATATAGGCCCAATGATGACAAGGCTCTAAAGCTGTATAGTAGTTAATTTGCACAAAGCTAGTTTTCCTTTTTGAAAGACAGAAATGACTCATGGCATCGACTACTCAGAATGTTTTTCATAAAAGGGATATGATAGTAAACTTAAATCTTTGGTTCTCATCGAACCCATAGTAAACAAGAAACACCACCTTTCTCCACCAAGGCACTCCCTCGAATCACCCTCGAGGAAATGAACCTTTTATCACACGTTGAGATGCAACCTCTAGCTGCCAAATTTTAATTAAGTGTCACGTTTACTATGATCCTGTAAATCCATTCCCAAGGCGTCCATAACCGCGGATACGGCTTTTCGAAAAGATTAAACCCTGCAGGGGTGTACTAAATTACCCATTGGTACCGTCCGGCTCGCCTAGTTAGCTCTCTTCCGGGGAAAGCTGACAAGTGGGCGCGATTAAACCTTTACCTCGCATGAGACTATCCAAGAGTCATCTGTGGCGACAGGACAAGTTTACCCACTGTAGCGCCCCGACCCCGGAATTATACAGAGAGGCTATGTAATTGGCACAACCATCAAGGTATAACACAGAGATCGAGACTTGTGGAACAAACTGGTACATTGCATGGCTCTACGACACAAAACATATAGCAACTCATATAATGAGAAGAATACAAATATCACACAGCAAAAGGATCACAGATCCATCAATTCATCAAGCGGAAACGGGTAGTGTTGTCTAACAACAAGAAGCAAATATATGGCCTAAGAGGCCTACAATAAACATCACCCAAGCCAGCTTGTTCCACGGTCCCAAGCTGCCACCTGGGAACCCCAGACTAGTAGTCGACGTCAACGAAGAACCCACCTAGCTGCTCGGTATCGTCCTCCTCTAAAATACAAAATCATAGAGGCAGCAAAGAGAGACTGAGTACGATGTACTCGCAAGTTTAGTAGGGCGATATAGGCCCAATGACTGACGGAGGCTCTAAAGCTGTATAATGTAGCTATTTTGCATAAAGCTAGATTTTCCTTTAAAAGATAGAAAAGACACAAGGCATCGTCTATTCAGAATATTTATCATAAAGGGGGTAAGAGAGTAACATCTCATCTTCGGTTCTCATCGAACCTACTTGTAACCATCACCACTCATCTCCACCAAAGGCACTCCCTCGAATCACCCTCGAGGAAATGAACCTCTTACACACACGTTGAGTTGCAACCTTTAGCTGCCAAATTAATTAATTAAGGTTAAGGTTCTCTATGATCCCGTAAATCCATTCCCAAGGCGTCCATAACCGCGGACACGGCTTTTCGAAAAGATTAAACCCTGCAGGGGTGTACTATGTGAAAGTCGCCAGGTTCCCGAGGGACCTCCCAGCTTCTTATCCATTGGTACCGTCCGGCTCACCTAATTGACCCTCTTCCGGGGAAGGCCGGCGAGCAGGCGCAGTTAAACCTTTACCTCACGTGAGAATATCCAAGAGGCATATGTGGCCACAGGACAGGTTCAGCGCTCCCAGCGCCCTGCCCCATCGTCACGTCCTACACACAAATCCTCGTCAACATCATCTTTTCCACTCACACGCAAATGGAAAACCGAACTAGAGGACCCTTGGATACGCCCGCACAAGTTATTCGGTCAGTAAGGCGCCCATACACCCACCAATGGCAGCACGCTCAGACCTTGGTTCCGAAGACAGGAACTCGCACCTAGGGGCAAGAGTGAGGCAAAACACCATCCCCGATGGCAACTCACCCAAGCCTACTTAACATTTTAATTAAGCACCCCACATATCCACCAAGTCCGCATCATTCCATCTTCAACAACAATTATGGAAATAAACAACGGACACAACTAATATTTAACTAAGCATGGCTAAGCATATGAATACATCAAGTCTATCTTTATCTCGGGCCAACACTTCAACCCTAGGTTTCATAGGTAGGGATACATGTGATTGGCTCGGGGAAGAACATGCATTCATAGGATATTCTAATATCTACCAAAAGAGACATTTGAACCGCATGCAATATTATGGTGGATAAAATAATTTGATAAAAATCATAGGATGCTAGAATGCCAAGAAGGTTAGGTTATCTCTTGCCTTGCTGCCCGGTCGTGAAGTACTGCTCGTCGGGGTAGTTAGAGAGACCCTCGACTCCGGAATCTATCGATACCCAAAAGAAATACAAAGCACACATAAATCACACGAACTCAAAATGCAATGCTCAATCACATGATGACATGTCCAATTGATGCAAACATATTATTATATAACTTACATAGCAACATTAAATGGGGAGCCAAATAAGTAGTGCAATTATTTGGAACCAACCCCATATTTATCTTAGTGACCACGTTCTTCATAAATTATTGAATTATTAGAGAAGTGGCTCAAAATGCATGAACATGACATGAAATGGTTAGGGTTTATCATTCCGATCATTTCGGTAATTTATTTGTAATTTTCGGAGCACCGATGAATAAATAGCAAATTAAATAAATAATTGAATTTAATTCATTTAATCAGATTATGAATAACATCAAATAAAAGTTTGTGATCATGATGTGATAAGTGCATGGTTTGATAGCATTTGACATGTTGATCACTTTGATATTTAATTCATAATTTTTGGACAATTATTTAATAAGTTACGAATTTTCCTAATTTGGGATTTATTTAACCCATTTTAGAAATCTTTAAATAACAGCAAAAATTATTTACTCAAAAGGGAAAAACAATGTTTCCAAAAGATAGCAAATGTTTTTCTACACACTTTGGTATTTGATTTGCCAAAATTGGAGCATTTTTCCAATAGATATGAATTATTTAACATTTTCATTTTATTTTCCAATTTTGCAGGTTTTACTGTTGCGGGCCGGCCCACAGGTCGGCCCAGGCCGGATTTCAGGCCGAAGCAATGCCAGAGGGGGCCGGCCTCAGAGCCGGCCCAGTCCGGGTGCCAGGCCGGGGCAATGCCCGAACAGGCCGGCCTCGTGGCCGGCCCAGGCCGGGGTGAGGGCCGGGCCTCTCTCGGAACCGGCCGGCCTGCTGGCCGGCTCAGGCCGACGCCCAGGCCGGGGCGCGCTGGACGTGCGGTGATGGCGACGGTGGCCAAGAAACGGCGGCGGGGAGAGGAAGAGAGAGACGCGGGAGGAGGCCAGAAGGAGGAGGAGCTAACCCTGAGGCCGTGTACGAGGTAGGCGCGGCGATGGGGTGACCGGCAGCGTCGGAAACGGGCTGCCGGAGCTCGGTCTGATGCGGACGATGTCGAGGACGCCGGCGTCGAACCGGGCGACCCCGGCTCGATTCCGTTGGTGAGGAGGGAGCCGACGGTGTGGCGGAGCGGACGGCGACCTCGGCTCGCTTCGGCGAGGCTTCAATTGGCGGCGATTCGTCGATGACGACGTCAGCTCCACGGCGGCGGCACGGGAACAAGGGGTGGCTTCGATCCGGGAAAAAGGGGAAGGAAAAAGGGGAGGGTAGGTGAGGGAGCAGTGGCGACGGTGGGGGGGGCCTCATAGCCCTCCATGCCACGGCAGCTTGGTAGCTCGGTCGGCAACTGGGCATGGCGCCAGTGCCATGGCCGGCACAGTGAGGGAGGGAAGGACACTTTTCTAAGGAACCCCCTGGCAATATTTGAAACAATTGCAAACAGGTCCCCAGAGCAAACTTTGGTGATTTATTTGGGGCACCAGGACACTTTTATAAAAAGTGCAAAAATTCATACAAGCTCCAATTGTCATTTAGAACCTCCACAAAAAGTTTGGGCTTCAAATAAAATGTTTAGTTTCACAATTACGTGTATTGTTGCAATATGTCATTTTCGATAAGTTGTGAAATACATTTATTTGAAGCAGTTAAGTATTTCCAGAAATAAAGAAAATTATTCACGGATGATCTCACAATAATATTGAGGCTCCCCATGAATTTAGTTTGAAATTTTGGAAAGTTTAACTTGGTTTCCAAAAACAGAAATTTGAATGGAACCAAAATGAATTCTCAAATTTAATTACCATTTGGCAACATTTGGGAAAATAGGAAAAAGTTGTAAGATGCAAAAGTTGGAACTTCCGAAACAGTTTGGAAGTTCATTTAGTTGTTGCCAAGTTGGTCATTGCAATTGGGTTGGAAAATTGTAAGAAGGGTTTGTTTCCTTTGTTTAAATTTCAAGGTGTTGCTTTGTTTTAACATTAGCAATTTAAATGGGAATGCCATGATGCAATGCAAACCAAAAAGTGAAAATTTGGCCCATATTTTAGGGTACCAAATCTAGGCTGTTACAATTCTACCCCCCTTACAGGAATCTCGTCCCGAGATTCTAGAGTAGGAAGAGAGAGGAAGGAACAAGGCAACTCTTAACTTCAACGATCTACTCGATCCCACGATGATCTCCCTTGCTGCATAACTTAAGATAGCAAGCATGACATGTCGAGGAGGCGGAAGGAACAGAAGATAGCTTACGGTGACGGACAAGAGGAAATTTTGCCCACAACCATAAGCCATTGGAGAAAACTAGGAACGACTTGACCAAACAAAGGTCGAGCCGAGGGTAGGACAACTGATCACTTTGTTCAGGATATGGGTCCAATACCAAGGCAAAACTTCAAACCACCAAGAGGTGTAGATCATAGAGACTTGAAGCACCTCGAAGAGAAAGGACACCTTCCGGACTCCACGCTTTGACACACCCATGTTTCCATAGAGTTGGGAGCTCGGTCCTAACGGGACTGACGAACTGACCTAACGTCCGTGTGATTGGGCAAAACCTTGGGTTCACCTAGGGGGGGAGATATAGCATTGATCCACAAGTAGATAGAGAGGTAAAACCCAGGGGTAGGAGGATTGACCGATAGAATTTTTAGCACTACGTTGTAAGATTCTCCTTGAGGTTGTAGATATCACACTCCGGCTTTAGAATAGCCTTCCATCGATTATCGAGCGAAGATCGTACTTGAAGACAGAGAAAGGACCTTAGGGGAAAACTTCTAGAACCAGTTACACATGATTCTCAAGGATAGCGGTTGATTTGGAAAGAGTTAGGAGAGTTAGTCAAAAGACCTTCCGGTAAGGTGCGTGAACCACAACACCGGACTTGTCGGGTTTACCCGTAGGCTTTAAGTCACGCTCTTAATAAACTCCAAGCATCACTTTAGCTTGAGATTCAGAGTTGGGTAGGTGTGCAGATACTTCAGGCGTCAACCGATCTAAAGGGGGGATTGCGATAGTTAACGGAAGGTAGGGTCACTAATTTCTCGAGACATGGCTACATTGCTAAGCTCCAGAACACGAGGTAGATTTGGAGTTCCAGGCGGTCACGATTACCCAGAGGAAATTGAATCAGCACGAAATCCAAACAAGGAAGCCCAACTGATTCATGATTGGAAAACACCGGTAAGCTGATAAGGTTTTGCCAAATTCTTCTTATTTAGGAAACGACTCGGCCAGGGCTTGGTGTGCACACATGGCTTAGTCAGAGAACGGGAGGTACCAACCTACCAGCTCACTAATGCATGTATGCATAACCAACTTGTGATTTAACCCGAGGAGACAAAGCGAACTTCACTCGGATCCATAGCGACAAAAGTCACTGCTTGCGAGAGAAAGCTTGCATTTCAAGTAAAGATGTGGTCTTAAGAGTTTCGACATGAATCTAACTCGTTGACCGAGGGTGTACCTGAACGAATGGACTTGGCAACACCGACAACTCAGCTCGATGATATAATTACCAATCAGGCTAAGAGTGCCACCAAAGTCTTTGGATTCAAAACAATATCAATTGCTAAGAATATCCGATTACCACAACGATATTCATCCTCAACATTCTCGAGCCCGGGTAGCTCGGAGGTAGATGGATAAGGAAGGGTAGGAGCATCACGTCATCAAGTGCGTTATGAGACTAAGCACGACCTCTCGATATAAAAGAGTGTGACACTCCAAGGTGGAACGGAACAAAAGCTAGACAAGCTCTTACTCCGCGAATCACAAAACTTTGACCTTTTTCCTGGAAATGGAAGAGGTACCGGAGTTTGTTTCTCCTGACATCCCGAAATGGAATGCCCTAACGAACCACAAGAATAACATGCATCAGAACACCCCAATGCGCGATGAACTTGACTATCCGTAGACAGATAAAGGTGGACAACAGATTTAGGGCAAAGGTCGGGCTAACAACAATTTCAAGATATTGCAGAAGCCCTTGTAGCACTCTTCCGACAACTAGTGCCGAAAGGGTTTCAGGAACGGGTGTTACCAGAGGGATCACAATTATTGATAGAAAACTCGCTAAGAGCAATCCCGTCAGGATTCAGATGGTTCCCTGACAGCGGTCTAGATAAAGCTAGTGACAAAGAAGAGCATGGCTGAGCAAGACAATTACGGCTGCAAGCTCGAGCTCGAGGATTAACTTCAGATTTTTGCCAACCTGATGTAGGGTTCAACCATTAGCACCAGGGTTCAACGGAAAAGATCTTGGGTTAAAGATCAGCTTCATGCGCTGGGACCCACAATAGCATAATGCTCACAGGGGTGAAAACCCTCATGAATCATTACACCTGAGCCCTAGCACAATCCGGGACCTTCGGTTCAAGATCTTGGGCTAAAGCAAGGAATTTCTTGACGATCTGCAATAATTCTTCTCTTCGGAATTTAGAATTTGCAGACAAGCAAAGTTAACCAGTAACTAAAGGTAGAACCCAACCCCGTGATCCTAAGGATTTAGAATTTGCCGACGACCAGAAGAACCGTTAAAATCAAATAGAGGTAAGACAACACCGAGATCAGAGTGAATTGGATAAGGAGTAAAAAGAATCCTAGGAAGGTTTTCACAACTCATTTTTAGGTTAAAAATAATTTTCACGAACTAGACTCGACATCGACCAATAGAAAGGGTTTCCTACAGGCAGTCCTGCTCTGATACCAATTTGTAGCGCCCCGACCCCGGAATTATACAGAGAGGCTATGTAATTGGCACAACCATCAAGGTATAACACAGAGATCGAGACTTGTGGAACAAACTGGTACATTGCATGGCTCTACGACACAAAACATATAGCAACTCATATAATGAGAAGAATACAAATATCACACAGCAAAAGGATCGCAGATCCATCAATTCATCAAGCGGAAACGGGTAGTGTTGTCTAACAACAAGAAGCAAATATATGGCCTAAGAGGCCTACAATAAACATCACCCAAGCCAGCTTGTTCCACGGTCCCAAGCTGCCACCTGGGAACCCCAGACTAGTAGTCGACGTCAACGAAGAACCCACCTAGCTGCTCGGTATCGTCCTCCTCTGAAATACAAAATCATAGAGGCAGCAAAGAGAGACTGAGTACGATGTACTCGCAAGTTTAGTAGGGCGATATAGGCCCAATGACCGAAGGAGGCTCTAAAGCTGTATAATGTAGCTATTTTGCATAAAGCTAGATTTTCCTTTAAAAGATACAAAAGACACAAGGCATCGTCTATTCAGAATATTTTTCATAAAGGGGGTAAGAGAGTAACATCTCATCTTCGGTTCTCATCGAACCTACTTGTAACCATCACCACTCATCTCCACCAAAGGCACTCCCTCGAATCACCCTCGAGGAAATGAACCTCTTACACACACGTTGAGTTGCAACCTTTAGCTGCCAAATTAATTAATTAAGGTTAAGGTTCTCTATGATCCCGTAAATCCATTCCCAAGGCGTCCATAACCGCGGACACGGCTTTTCGAAAAGATTAAACCCTGCAGGGGTGTACTATGTGAAAGTCGCCAGGTTCCCGAGGGACCTCCCAGCTTCTTATCCATTGGTACCGTCTGGCTCACCTAATTGACCCTCTTCCGGGGAAGGCCGGCGAGCAGGCGCGGTTAAACCTTTACCTCACGTGAGAATATCCAAGAGTCATCTGTGGCCACAGGACAGGTTCAGCACTCCCAGCGCCCTGCCCCATCGCCACGTCCTACACACAAATCCTCGTCAACATCATCTTTTCCACTCACACGCAAATGGAAAACCGAACTAGAGGACCCTTGGATACGCCCGCACAAGTTATTCGGTCAGTAAGGCGCCCATACACCCACCAATGGCAGCACGCTCAGACCTTGGTTCGAAGACAGGAACTCGCACCTAGGGGCAAGAGTGAGGCAAAACACCATCCCCGATGGCAACTCACCCAAGCCTACTTAACATTTTAATTAAGCACCCCACATATCCACCAAGTCCGCATCATTCCATCTTCAACAACAATTATGGAAATAAACAACGGACACAACTAATATTTAACTAAGCATGGCTAAGCATATGAATACATCAAGTCTATCTTTATCTCGGGCCAACACTTCAACCCTAGGTTTCATAGGTAGGGATACATGTGATTGGCTCGGGGAAGAACATGCATTCATAGGATATTCTAATATCTACCAAAAGAGACATTTGAACCGCATGCAATATTATGGTGGATAAAATAATTTGATAAAAATCATAGGATGCTAGAATGCCAAGAAGGTTAGGTTATCTCTTGCCTTGCTGCCCGGTCGTGAAGTACTGCTCGTCGGGGTAGTTAGAGAGACGCTCGACTCCGGAATCTATCGATACCCAAAAGAAATACAAAGCACACATAAATCACACGAACTCAAATTGCAATGCTCAATCACATGATGACATGTCCAATTGATGCAAACATATTATTATATAACTTACATAGCAACATTAAATGGGGAGCCAAATAAGTAGTGCAATTATTTGGAACCAACCCCATATTTATCTTAGTGACCACGTTCTTCATAAATTATTGAATTATTAGAGAAGTGGCTCAAAATGCATGAACATGACATGAAATGGTTAGGGTTTATCATTCCGATCATTTTGGTAATTTATTTGTAATTTTCGGAGCACCGATGAATAAATAGCAAATTAAATAAATAATTGAATTTAATTCATTTAATCAGATTATGAATAACATCAAATAAAAGTTTGTGATCATGATGTGATAAGTGCATGGTTTGATAGCATTTGACATGTTGATCACTTTGATATTTAATTCATAATTTTTGGACAATTATTTAATAAGTTACGAATTTTCCTAATTTGGGATTTATTTAACCCATTTTAGAAATCTTTAAATAACAGCAAAAAATTATTTACTCAAAAGGGCAAAACAATGTTTCCAAAAGATAGCAAATGTTTTTCTACACACTTTGGTATTTGATTTGCCAAAATTGGAGCATTTTTCCAATAGATATGAATTATTTAACATTTTCATTTTATTTTCCAATTTTGCAGGTTTTACTGTTGCGGGCCGGCCCATAGGTCGGCCCAGGCCGGATTTCAGGCCGAAGCAATGCTAGAGGGGGCCGGCCTCAGAGCCGGTCCAGTCCGGGTGCCAGGCCGGGGCAATGCCCGAACAGGCCGGCCTCGTGGCCGGCCCAGGCCGGGGTGAGGGCCGGGCCTCTCTCGGAACCGGCCGGCCTGCTGGCCGGCTCAGGCCGGGGCGCGCTGGACGTGCGGTGACGGCGATGGTGGCCAAGAAACGGCGGCAGGGAGAGGAAGAGAGAGACGCGGGAGGAGGCCAGAAGGAGGAGGAGCTAACCCTGAGGCCGTGTACGAGGTAGGCGCGGCGATGGGGTGACCGGCGGCGTCGGAAACGGGCTGCCAGAGCTCGGTCTGATGCGGACGATGTCGAGGACGCCGGCGTCGAACCGGGCGACCCCGGCTCGACTCCGTTGGTGAGGAGGGAGCCGACGGTGTGGCGGAGCGGACGGCGACCTCGGCTCGCTTCGGCGAGGCTTCAATTGGTGGCGATTCGTCGATGACGACGTCGGCTCCACGGCGGCGGCACGGGAACAAGGGGTGGCTTCGATCCGGGAAAAAGGGGAAGGAAAAAGGGGAGGGCTGGTGAGGGAGCAGTGGCGACGGTGGGGGGGCCTCATAGCCCTCCATGCCACGGAAGCTTGGCAGCTCGGCCGGCAACTGGGCATGGCGCCAGTGCCATGGCTGGCACAGTGAGGGAGGGAAGGACACTTTTCTAAGGAACCCCCTGGCAATATTTGAAACAATTGCAAACAGGTCCCCAGAGCAAACTTTGGTGATTTATTTGGGGCACCAGGACAGTTTTATAAAAAGTTCAAAAATTCATACAAGCTCCAATTGTCATTTAGAACCTCCTCAAAAAGTTTGGGCTTCAAATAAAATGTTTTGTTTCACAATTACGTGTATTGTTGCAATATGTCATTTTCGATAAGTTGCGAAATACATTTATTTGAAGCAGTTAAGTATTTCCAGAAATAAAGAAAATTATTCACGGATGATCTCACAATAATATTGAGGCTCCCCATGAATTTAGTTTGAAATTTTGGAAAGTTTAACTTGGTTTCCAAAAACAGAAATTTGAATGGAACCAAAATGAATTCTCAAATTTAATTACCATTTGGCAACATTTGGGAAAATAGGAAAAAGTTGTAAGATGCAAAAGTTGGAACTTCCGAAACAGTTTGGAAGTTCATTTAGTTGTTGCCAAGTTGGTCATTGCAATTGGGTTGGAAAATTGTAAGAAGGGTTTGTTTCCTTTGTTTAAATTTCAAGGTGTTGCTTTGTTTTAACATTAGCAATTTAAATGGGAATGCCATGATGCAATGCAAACCAAAAAGTGAAAATTTGGCCCATATTTTAGGGTACCAAATCTGGGCTGTTACACCCACCCTATTTCAGCCCCTGTCCCCATCGCCACGTCCTAAACACCTCCATCCTCATCGTTTCTTTTTCCACTCACACACCCACACGCAAATGGAAATAGCAAACTAGAGGACCCTTGGATACGCCCGCACAAGTTATTCAGTTAGTAAGGAGCCCATACCCCCACCAATGGCAGCATGCTCAAACCTTGGTTCCGAAGACAGGAACTCGCACCTAGGGGCAAGAATGAGGCAAAACACCATCCCCGATGGCAACTCATCCAAACCTTTTAAGCATATTAATTTAAGAAACCACAAATATCCACCCTGTCCGAACTTTCCATCAACATCATAATTATGGAAATAAATCACCGGACAATATAGCATTTGACTAAGCATGGCTAAGCATAGCTAAGCATATATTCAACAGTTATTTCTTTATCAAAGGCCAACACATCAAACCTATGGTTCATAGGAGGGGAAGCATGTGATGGTTCAGGGGAGAATGCATATCATAGGATACTCTATGTTTTGATCAAAAGCTGACATTGGAATCGAATGCAATATTATGGTGGATAAAATAATTGTATAAAACAATAGGAGGCTATATGCCAAGAAGGTTATGTTATCTCTTGCCTTGTTGACGGGGCGTGTAGTACGGCTCGTCGGGGTAGGTAGGGGAACCCTCGACTCCGGAATCTATCGATACCCAAACAATCATAGAAGAACGAATAAATAACACGAAGACAAGTGCAATGCACAATAATGATGGTATGTCAATTTCATGCAGTGATAACATCATATAATTTAACTAACAATAGTAAATGGAGTGCCAAATAATTACTGCAATTATTTGGAAACAACCCCATATTTAACTTAGTGACCACATTGTTCATACATTGTTATATTACCAAAAAGTGGTTTAAATATGCATGAACATGACATGATTAGTTAGGTATAGTTCTCCTGTTCATTTTGGTCCTTAGTTAGCAAGCTTCCGAGTATCGATGAAATTTGGTGAATTAAATGATTAATTGAATTTAACTCTTTTAACCATTTAAAGATTTACATCAAAGGAAAGTTTGTTTTCATGATGTTATATTAGCATAGTTAGATAGCATTTGAAATGCTGGTCAAATTGATATATCATTTGTAAGATTTGAAGTAACACTTATTAAGTTATGGGAAACTCAAACTATTATTTGGAACTAGCCGGTACTTCCGGTGGAGTTACCGGTAGTTCCGGTAACACCGGTACTTCCGGGTTTACCTCCGAGTATAAACACTTGCGTCCAGTACTGAGAATTCCTAGGCGGTACTTCTGGTGAAGTGCCCGGTAGTACCGTTTTAGCGGTACTTCCGGTGCCACTTCCGGCTATAACTTGAAACTAACAGAACAGAACCGGCACTAACGGCAGTACTTCCGGACCTACTTCCGGTTATAATCGGAAATAGACAGAACCGGAAAATATTAACCGGTACTGCCACTGGTACTACTTACGGTACTACCGCTCGGGGTTTTTAGCACGGCCGTGGCATGCGCGCGCGATGACCGTGGCGACGGCGCACACGGACAAGCCGTTGGTGGGTGCGCGGGGACGATCTAGAGGTTGCATGCGACGCGCGGGAGCACGGGGACCTAATGAGGCGGCACCGCCACTTCTAGGTCGCCGGAATCGACGAGGACGGCGACGACCGACGGCGAGCTGACGGCAGGCTACGGCGGCTTAGCGAACCAGGGTGAGAGGAGGGGGAAGAGGAGATCCCGAAGGACGGTGTGCTCACCAGCAGCACGACGAGCTCGGCGGCGAGGCGCGGGAAGGTCGGAGACGACGGCTAGGTGCTCGGTGGAGCGCGGCCGGCTAGGACGAAGACGAAGACGAGGACGGCGAACCTGAGGGTCCCGGCTCGATTCCTTGGACGAGGACGACGAGGGCGGCAAGGCGGATCTTTTCCCCCACGTCGATCTACCCGGCGGAGCTCCTGACAGCGGCGATGCACGGCGATGGCGACGGCTCCAGGGCAGCGTCCGGGGAGCTAGGGTTAGGGTTTCTCTAGGGGGGAAAACGAGTGGGAAAGGATATGGGAGAGAGAGAGAGGGAGCAGGTGAGGGTCTCGGTGGCCACCTTAGTCGAGGGGGAGCAGGTAGCGCAGGGGGGGAGCGGCGGCATGGCGGCACAGTACCGACACTGTCGCTATGGGGAAGACGACGATCGGTACTACCGGTTATTTGACCGGTAGTACCGGTCAGGTGTTTTAAAACAGAAACTTGCTATTTTATTTGGGCATCTAAACTATTCCAAAAATTATGGAAAATTTCAGGGATGCTCTCAACAAGATAAGGAACCTCCCCATATTTTTCTTTTGAATTTTGGAACACTTAACATGGTTTCAAAATTAACATTGATTTGAACCACATTTGGGTTTTGAAAGTTGGAACAATTGGAGGCCAAACCATTTGGTTCTTAGTTGTGGTTTTGAACTTGGGGAAACTTCTTGGACAATAGGTTCACTTGCCAAGTTATTGTTTGTACCATTGTTGTGCATTTCATGGTTTGGGTGGTTTGGGAAGGTTTTACTTCCCCTGTTTATGGTTTCCAATGATTGCTTGTTAACATTAGCAATTTAATGAGATGCCATGATTCAAAAAGTGGAAAAATTATTCATATTTTCCAGGTTCCAAACTGGGGCTGTTACAATTCTACCCCCCTTACAGGAATCTCGTCCCGAGATTCTAGGCTTGAGTGAAGAAGGTGGGATATTCCTGTCGAAGACTAGTTTCTCGTTCCCAAGTCGCTTCTTCTTCGGAATGGTTAGACCATTGGATTTTGAGGAACTTGATGGTCTTGTTGCGGGTCTTCCTTTCCGCTTCATCCAAGATGCGGACAGGATGCTCACGGTAAGTTAAATCCTCTTGGATATCCAACACCTCATGATCAACCCCACGGATAGGATCCTTGAAGCAACGCGGAGTTGGGAGACATGGAACACATCATGTACATCCGAGAAGTTGGAGGGTAGCTCGAGTTGGTAGGAGAGATTTCCTCGCTTGGCTAGGATGGTGAAAGGACCAACATAGCGAGGTGCCAACTTTCCCTTGATCCTGAAGCGACGAACGCCTCGGAGGGGAGAGACTCGAAGATAGGCTTTATCACCAATTTCATAGTGAACCTCCTGATGATGCTTATCATAATAGCTCTTTTGTCTGGATTGGGCAATCTTGAGATTTTCCCGAATGACATGGACTTTCTCTTCAGCCTCATTGATCACATCAGGACCGAAGAGTGGCCTCTCTCCAGTTTCATACCAATTCAGAGGAGTCCTACATTTTCTCCCATAGAGAACCTCAAATGGAACCATTTGGAGGCTAGCCTGATAACTGTTGTTGTAGGAGAACTCAGCGAGAGGGAGGTACTTTTCCCAATCCTTACCGAAGGAGCTAACACATGCCCGGAGCATGTCCTCAAGAACTTGGTTCACCCTTTCAGTCTGTCCATCAGTTTGGGGGTGATAGGCTGTGCTGAAATTGAGACGGGTTCCCATAGCATTTTGGAAACTCTGCCAGAATCTGGATACGAATAGGCTCCCACGGTCGGAGATGATCCTCAGTGGAACACCATGGAGAGGAACAATGCGGGCAACATACAACTCATCCAATTGCTTTGCAGTTATATCCTCGCGAACCAGAAGGAAATGGGCTACCTTGGATAGACGATCGATGACGACCCAGATGGCATTATTGCCCTTTTTGTGACCTTGGAAATCCAGTGATGAAATCCATCCCAACTTCATACCATTTCCACTCGGGAATGGCTATGGGGCGAAGGGTACCAGCTGGCCTTTGATGTTCAGCTTTCACTCGGCGACAGACGTCGCATTCAGCAACATACTCGGCGATCTCGTGCTTCATGCAAGACCACCAGAATTGACGGCGTAGGTCTTGGTACATCTTGATACTACCCAGATGAATGGAGATGGGTGATTCATGAGCTTCTGAGAGTATCAACCCTTTTGTATTCCCACTCTTGGGCACCACTAGACGGTCACCAAAATAGACAACTCCGTTGTCATCAACAAAAAAACAATTGGCCTTCCCATTAGCTATTTTCTCTTTGATTTCGAGGATTTCAGCATCGTGTTGCTGGGCTGCCTTGATTTCATCCTCAAGGGTGGATTTGATTTCCAAGTTTGCCAGAAAACCGGAAGGAACAATTTCCAGATTCAAGCGGGCAAACTCCTCATGAAGGGCAGGTTGGGCCTTTTCAACCATCAAGGTGTTGCAATAAGCCTTGCGACTCAGAGCATCTGCCACGATGTTGGCCTTGCCGGGCTGATAGTTGAGGGTCACATCATAGTCTTTGATTAATTCCAACCATCTTCTTTGTCTCAGATTCAGATCCGTCTGGGTGAAGAGATACTTCAGACTTTGATGATCCGAGAAGATTTCGCAACGGTTTCCCAACAGGTAGGGCCTCCATTGCTTCAGAGCATGGACTACGGCAGCAAGCTCTAGATCATGAGTTGGGTAGTTTTGTTCATGCGGTTTGAGTTGTCGGGAAGAATAGGCTACCACATGGCCTTCTTGCATTAGCACACAACCCAAGCCTTGCAAAGAGGCATCACAATAGACAACGAAGTCCTTGGCTGTGTCAGGAAGGACAAGCACCGGGGTGGTCGTGAGCTTGACTTTGAGAGCTTGGAAGCTCTCTTCAGCCTTGTCGGTCCACACAAACTATTTATTTTTCTTGAGGAGGTCAGTCAATGCCTTGGCTATCTTGGAGAAGCCCTCGATGAATCGGCGGTAATAACCCGCCAACCCAAGGAAGCTATGGATATCCTTGACGGACTTGGGAGTAGGCCAATCCAGGATTGCCTGAATCTTGTCAGGTATCACCGCTACTCCAGCAGCTGACACCACATGACCTAGAAAGATGAGCTCCTTTAGCGAAAACTCACACTTGGAGAACTTGGCATAGAGGCGATGATCTCGAAGCTTGGTTAGAACTAGCCGAAGATGCTCAGCATGCTCTTCTTCGGTTTTGGAGTAGACAAGAATATCATCAATGTAAATTATGACGAACTTGTCTAGGTACTCGTGGAAGATGGAGTTCATCAGCCTCATGAATGTAGCCGGGGCATTGGTGAGGCCAAAAGACATGACGGTGTACTCATATAGGCCATAACGAGTAGTGAAAGCCGTCTTCGGAATATCCTCCTTTCTGATCTTGATCTGATGGTAACCTGACCTCAGATCCAACTTGGAGAATACCGTTGCACCATGCTAGCTGATCGAATAGGTCGATTATTCGAGGAATAGGATACTTGTTCTTGATGGTTACCGCATTCAGAGGGCGGCAATCAACAACCAAACGAGGAACATTTGAATCCCTCTTCTTGACAAAGATAACCGGACAGCCCCAGGGTGAACTACTCGGCCGGATGAATTCCTTCTCCACCAATTCATCAATTTGTTTCTTCAGCTCGGTTAGCTCTTCCGCTGGCATGCGGTAGGGCCTTTTGGAAATTGGAGCAGTCCCCGGAACCAAGTCAATGACAAATTCCACACTTCGATCAGGTGGCATGCCAGACAATTCCTCAGGAAAGACATCGGGGAAATCACACACCACGGCAACCTCATGCATTTCAGGCAGGGTGGTGCCTTCCATAAAGCATAAGCTGATCTCCGGAGAGAGAGGAGCGGTTGCGGATGGAGTTGCAGAAGTAGGGGACTAGTAACGCACTATCCCGTAGCTTGTGGATCACTGTGACAGTCTTGGCAGCACAGTCCAGGTTGGCCTGATATTTAACTAGCGAATCCATGCCCAAAATGACATCTATCCCCTCTGACTTCAGTGCTATCAATGAGAACGGGAAGGGTATTGACCCTATAGAAACTTGAACCTCCGGAGCGATCCAATTAGTGTGCCAACTAGAGCCTGGTGTTTTGACCACTAGAGGGGAGTCCATGTTCACAAATGGTATTTGATGGTTGTGTGCATATGATATGGATATAAATGAATGCGATGCTCCAGAATCAAATAACACTCAAGCTGGGTAAGCATTTATTCGAAGCGTACCCATGAGAACTCCGGGGTCCTCTTCGACTCCTTCAGCCGAGATGTGGTTCAGGCGACCACGGCTGACAGTCATGGCCTTGGCAGCTGGTGTAGAGGGAGCTGGTGCAGGTGCTGAGGTAGCCGGTGCCTTTTGGGGACACTCCCTGGAGTAGTGCCCAAGCTGGCCACAGCTGTAGCAAGTGGGCCTCGGTGGTGGTGGAGGCAGCTGAGGGCGGAAGCCAATTCTAGCCGCACCTAAGGTCGAGGTAGCTGGGCGAGACGGAGGTGGCCTGTACCCTGAAGGCCTTGGCGCGAAGGGAGCACGAGGCACAGCGCTGAAGGGCACAAAGACCCGGCGCTTCTTGCCCTCAGAAGAAGAGGAGCTCTGGTTGTCCACTGGAGCTGGCCTCTTGGAAGACTCCAGCTCCTTGCTACCTTGCTCCATAGTGAGAGCTTGGTTGTAGAGCTCCTGGTAGGGCGGGAACTTGAAGAGCAAGAGCTCATAACAGAGCCGAGGTGCGAGCCCTTTGCGGAACAGGTATTGCTTGTCCTCATTGTTGGTCACGTCCCGAGGGGCATAACGGGAGAGGTGGTTGAACTCACGCCCATAAGCTTGGACGTCCATGCGTCCCTGGGTCAGATCCAGGAACTCCCTCCTCTTGAGGTCCATGATGGGCTTGGGGATATATGCCGCACGGAAGGCGGTGCGGAACTCCGCCCAGGTGAAGGCATGGCCATCGTCAAACATTGACACGTGGCTCTCCCACCAGGAGTCGGCGGCCCCATTCAGAAGGTAGGTGGCAAAGTTGACTTGTTCCGCCACCGGAACGTGGAAAGCCGCAAACTTGCGCTCGAGAGCACGGAGCCAATCATCAGCATCTAGTGGCTCCTTAGCTTCAGAGAAAGTGGGAGGTTGGGACCGCAAGAACTCAGTGAGAGTGTTGCAGTCGTTGTTCCTCCTGGCCCCTTGTTGCACCAACTGCTCGAGTAGACGCTCATTGCGCAGTCGGTTCTCCTCGATAGCCATTAGAACCTCTGCCATTGAGGGTGGCGGCGGTGGCTTAGGATCGCCTGGGTTACCCCGTCGAGTAGGAGCCATTCTGAAGATTTGGAACAAGGGCACAGTTAGTAACCATCTCCGGACATTTAAGATAGATCATAATAGTCCTTCCTGATATAGAGATTTAAGATGGCACTAACACAAAAATAGATTAAGGCAACCACGGGTGACATCGTGTCATCGCGGCGATAGCAAACGGAAACAACTGACTCGAGACAAACACTGGACGGTTAGAACCCAACCCCGAGGACCTAAACTTCGACACCATAGTTAAAACAAATAGAGATAAGATATCAGAGTAGAGCGAGTTGAGTAAGGAGTAAAAAGAATCCTAAGAGGGTTTTCACAACTCATTTTTAGGTTATAAATAATTTTCAAACTAGACTCGACATCGACCAATAGAAAGGGTTTCCTACAGGCAGTCCTGCTCTGATACCAACTTGTAGCGCCCCGACCCCAAATCTATACAATGACGCTATGTGCAACCGGTCATGCTACACAATCGAAGGTTACTGGGGTTACCAATCCCAGGCCAAAACCTTTGGCAGGCGTGCTTGGAATGGATCATCGGCAACGCAACACTTCGATCATGCCATAAGCTCAGACATAGCTATCATGCATAATAGAGAGATCAAAACTGCGGAACAACTGGCACATCACAGACTCTATGACGCAAAGAGATCATATAGCAACTCATATATGAGGAAGATACAAATCACACACAGGGGTCACAGACCCATCATTACATCATGCGGAAGCGAAGTAGTGTTGTCTAACAACAAGATCCAAAATATGGCTAAGAGGCCTACAAATAAACATCCCGTGCCAGCCTGTTCCAGGACGTCCCAAGCTGCCACCTGGGAACCCCAGACTACTCGTCGATGTCAACGAAGAACCCACCTGTCTGCTCGGTGTCGTCCTCCTCTGAAACAAGTAATAATCAACAAAGGAGAGACTGAGTACGACGTACTCGCAAGTTTAGTAGGGCGATATAGGCCCAATGATGACAAGGCTCTAAAGCTGTATAGTAGTTAATTTGCACAAAGCTAGTTTTCCTTTTTGAAAGACATAAATGACTCATGGCATCGACTACTCAGAATGTTTTTCATAAAAGGGATATGATAGTAAACTTAAATCTTTGGTTCTCATCGAACCCATAGTAAACAAGAAACACCACCTTTCTCCACCAAGGCACTCCCTCGAATCACCCTCGAGGAAATGAACCTTTTATCACACGTTGAGATGCAACCTCTAGCTGCCAAATTTTAATTAAGTTTCACGTTTACTATGATCCTGTAAATCCATTCCCAAGGCATCCATAACCGCGGATACGGCTTTTCGAAAAGATTAAACCCTGCAGGGGTGTACTAAATTACCCATTGGTACCGTCCGGCTCGCCTAGTTAGCTCTCTTCCGGGGAAAGCTGGCAAGTGGGCGCGATTAAACCTTTACCTCGCATGAGACTATCCAAGAGTCATCTGTGGCGACAGGACAAGTTTACCCACCCTATTTCAGCCCGTGCCCCCATCGCCACGTCCTAAACACGTCCATCCTCATCGTTTCTTTTTCCACCCACACACCGACACGCAAATGGAAATAGCAAACTAGAGGACCCTTGGATACACCCGCAGAATTTATTCAGTTAGTAAGGAGCCCATACCCCCACCAATGGCAGCACGCTCAAACCTTGGTTCCGGAGACAGGAACTCGCACCTAGGGGCAAGAATGAGGCAAAACACCATCCCCGATGGCAACTCATCCAAACCTTTTAAGCATATTAATTTAAGAAACCACAAATATCCACCCTGTCCGAACTTTCCATCAACATCATAATTATGGAAATAAATCACCGGACAATATAGCATTTGACTAAGCATGGCTAAGCATAGCTAAGCATATATACAACAGTTATTTCTTTATCAAAGGCCAACACATCAAACCTATGGTTCATAGGAGGGGAAGCATGTGATGGATCAGGGGACAATGCATATCATAGGATACTCTATGTTTTGATCAAAAGCTGACATTGGAATCGAATGCAATATTATGGTGGATAAAATAATTGTATAAAACAATAGGAGGCTATATGCCAAGAAGGTTAGGTTATCTCTTACCTTGTTGATGGGGCGTGTAGTACGGCTCGTCGGGGTAGGTAGGGGAACCCTCGACTCTGGAATCTATCGATACCCAAACAATCATAGAAGAACGAATAAATAACACGAAGACAAGTCCAATGCACAATCATGATGGTATGTCAATTTCATGCAGTAATAACATCATATAATTTAACTAACAATATTAAATGGAATGCCAAATAATTAGTGCAATTATTTGGAAACAACCCCATATTTAACTTAGTGACCACATTGTTCATACATTGTTATATTACCAAAAAGTGGTTTCAATATGCATGAACATGACATGATTAGTTACGGTGCCACTTCCGGTTATAACTTGAAACTAACAGAACCGATCCAGCACTAACGGCAGTACTTCCGGACCTACTTCCGGTTATAATCGGAAATAGACAGAACCAGAAAATATTAACCGGTACTGCCACCGGTACTACTTACGGTACTACCGCTCGGGGTTTTTAGCACGGCCGCGGCGTGCGCGCGCGGTGACCATGGCAACGGCGCGCACGGACAAGCCATTGGTGGGTGCGCAGGGATGATCTAGAGGTTGCATGCGACGCGCGGGAGCACGGGGACCTAATGGGGCGGCACCGCCACTTCTAGGTCGCCGGAATTGACGAGGACGGCGATGACCGGCGGCGAGCTGATGGCAGGCTACGGCGGCTTAGCGAACCAGGGCGAGAGGAGGGGGAAGAGGAGGTCCCGAAGGATGGTGTGCTCACCAGCAGCACGACAAGCTCGGCGGCGAGGCGCGGGAAGGTCGGAGACGACGGCTAGGTGCTCGGCGGAGCGCGGCCGGCTCGGACGAAGACGAAGATGAGGAAGGCGAACCTGAGGGTCCCGGCTCGATTCCTTGGACAAGGACGACGAGGGTGGCGAGGCGGATCTTTTCCACCACGTCGATCTACCCGGCGGAGCTCCTGACGGCGGCGATGCACGGCGACGGCGACAGCTCTAGGGCGGCGTGCGGGGAGCTAGGGTTAGGGTTTCTCTACGAGGAAAAACGAGTGGGAAAGGATATGGGAGAGAGAGGGAGCAGGTGAGGGTCTCGGTGGCCACCTTAGTTGAGGGGGAGCAGGTAGCGCAGGGGGGAGCGGCGGCATGGCGGCACAGTACTGACACTGTCGCTACGGGGAAGACGACGATTGGTACTACCGGTTATTTGACCGGTAGTACTGGTCAGGTGTTTCAAAACAGAAACTTGCTATTTTATTTGGGCATCTAAACTATTCCAAAAATTATAGAAAATTTCAGGGATGCTCTCAACAAGATAAGGAACCTCCCCATATTTTTCTTTTGGATTTTGGAACACTTAACATGGTTTCAAAATTAACATTGATTTGAACCACATTTGGGTTTTGAAAGTTGGAAGAATTGGAGGCCAAACCATTTGGTTCTTAGTTGTGGTTTTGACCTTGGGGAAACTTCTTGGACAATATGTTCACTTGCCAAGTTATTGTTTGTACCATTGTTGTGCATTTCATGGTTCGGGTGGTTTGGGAAGGTTTTACTTCCCCTGTTTATGGTTTCCAATGGTTGCTTGTTAACATTAACAATTTAATGAGATGCCATGATGCAAACATGAGATGCAAAAAGTGGAAAAATTATTCATATTTTCCAGGTTCCAAACTGGGGCTGTTACACTATTGTCGAACCAGCTCCGACATCTGTCGATAACACAATGCCGTCTGCTGACACCGGGGCGGGAACAGGGCAAACACAATCTAGTGATTGTTCCGGTAGCGAAGATGAAGTTCAATCTACACCGAGCAGCCAGACTAATGTCCAGACACCATATCCTGACATGATCTTTGATAGTTGGCAAGAAGCAAAACTACATTACAACAGATATGCCAAGCAAGTTGGTTTCTCAATCAAGGCTAGTACCTCTAGGCAATCAGCAATGGACAAGCAGAGAGACAAGTGCCTATTTGTGTGCAACAAAAGTGGCAAATCAGAAGACATCAATGAGCAGGCTGTACCACCGGTAAGGCAGTGGAACCGGAACATCACAAAGAAGACAGACTGCAGGGCACGTCTAAGAGTTAAGAGAAGAGCAGAGAAATGGCATGTCACTATGTTTGTTGAGGATCACAACCATCCATGCATCAAAAAGTTCAGTTTGAAGAGATACTTAAGGTCACATAGAGGTATTCCTAGAGAGGAGAAGGAATTCATCAAGTTGCTGCATAAGGTAAATCTATCAGCTGGAAGGGTGATGTCAATTATGGCTGAGTTGTACGGGCAACTAGGAAATGTTCCATACGTGAAGAAAGATGTGAGTAACTACATGGCTACCATTGATGAGGAGCACACCAACAAAGACATGAAGATGCTGGTTGAGTAATTCAAGCAAGTGCAGAAAGATGATCCAGACTTTATGTACAAAATACATAAAGATCATGCTAACAGTGCGGACCGAATTTTCTGGGTTGATGGGGCAGCAAGGAGAGCATACAAGGATTACAATGACTGTTTGTCTTTCGATAGCACTTACATGACTAACATGTATAAAATGCCCTTCACACCATTCATAGGAATAAACCGATACGGTCAGTCCATTCAGCTAGGGTGTGGGTTCCTCCGGCATGAGACTATTGCAGATTTTGTTTGCCTTTATGAGGCATTTCTTGAAGATATGGATGGTGTTCAGCCCCTGAATTTTATCACTGATCAAGATGGTTCCATGAGGAGTGCCATACTGGTAGCATTCCCAGATGCATGCCACAGGAATTGTCGGTGGCATATCATGCAGAATGCACAGAGTGTCTTGGGTAACTTCCTGTCAAAGCATGAGGAATTACGCCGAGAGATAAACGAAACTATTGGTCACAGCATGACAGCTGAGGTGTTTGAGATGAGGTGGGCTGAGATGATTCTAAAGCACAATGTTGGGGACAATACCTACTTACGCGATCTTTATGATATTCATGCAACTTTTGTTCCGGCATTCTTCAAGGACCGCTTTTTCCCATTCCTACAGACAACTGCCCGCAGTGAGGGATTCAATGCGGTCCTCAAAAGGTATGTTAGTCCACACAATAGCATCACCCATTTCTTCCTACAGTACCTGAAACTACAGGAGAAGATAGATGTTGCGGAAGATGCAGCCGAGTTTGAATTGGAAGATAAAGAACTTAGAGTCTGGTCAGATTACCCTCTAGAAAAGCAAGCATTGGAGGTTTATACACGTGACATATACTTGCGTTTCCGTTCTGAGCTAAGAAAAGTCACATCATATAATGTCAACCATGTTGGTGGGCAGCTATTTGATGTAGTTCCAATCAGAGGATCTGTGTTTGGCTATGGAAAGAGGAGTTACAGAGTTAATGCTAACCCAGATGAGGCAACATACTAGTGTGAGTGTTCCAAGTTCAGCAGGGACAGCCTGTTGTGCTGCCATATAATGAGGATCATGGTACAGCTAGGTGCTATAGACTCTATTCCAGCACAATATATTCTCCCTAGGTGGAAAGCACGTGAGGATGATCTTCCAGGACAAAGAATTGAGTTGCCTGCACTGCCAACTGACAGAAAGTTGACCAATGATGGCCCTTGACGTAGTTACCTGCGTCAAAAGAATATGGTTTAGGTTGAGACTCCAAGTGCAGAGTGTATAGTATAGGAAAGACAGTTTTCCCCATGAGGGGTGACTCGAGGGTTTAATATCGAACTCTCGGGGAATCAGTAGTGAAAGATTTATCTTCTTATCCTTCTCTTGAGAACCTACAAACAAAGTAAATTGTTTTGTGCCCTCAACCTCACCAAGTGGTTTGCAAGCACAAGGTGTGAGAATGATATCAAAATAAAACAAATGCAAAACAATAAATAAATATGCAATGATGATAAATAAATATGCAAGGATGGTGGGAACAATGATGGATGATATTTTTGGGTTTTGTATTGTGAATGCAAGATATAAAAGTATTTTTGTATTTTCGGATTTTTAAATGGTAGAAAATGGAAAATGCTTATAAGTTGTTGGAAAGGTGTTTCTTATGATTAAAAATGGACCGGGCTTCATGGTTTCACAAATGCACTCTCTCTTTAATAAAGTGGTAGACAATGGAACACTAGAATTAACATATGAGATTGCAACAAAAAGGTTTCATGACAAGTTACTAATTATATGGGCATCACGTCCTAACATAGAGATCTTTTGGTTATTAATCTCTCTTACACTCCACCAAGATGTGAATTAAATCTTAGCACCTTGGTAATTAAGATAAATCAGAGTATAGCTTTAAGTCTTATGACATGAAGTTAAAATAAGAACATGCTAGATCTAGTCATGAAGAAGTGGCAATGGTCACACCCACACCTCCAGTAGCATGGTATTTTTCTTTATCCCTAGTGAGGCAACAAAGTAAGGTAAAAATACCCAAGTAGATCGCGGAACCTCTCTCACTTTCACCGCACTAGCCACCCCCTCATTACTCCAACTAATGCACACGTTCCCCCACACAAGCTCTCATAAACATGCTTGATGTAATAGCCCCAGCTATGTAATGAAAAATACGAATAATTTTTCAACTTTTTCCTTATCATGTTCGCATCATGGCATGCATATGAAGATTCCTACTTCTAACAATCAACAAATGCAAGCAACTAAAATGGGGAAGCAAAGCAAACTTCCCAAACACCCAACCCAATTGCAATGCCCAACTTGGCAACAAACTAAATGAGCTTCCAAATTGTTTAGGAAGTTCCAAATTACATCTTAGAACAAATTGTTAACATCTAATTATTAACAAGCAAATGTTTTAAATGGAGAGTTCAAATTGGTGCCAACCAATTCTTATTTTTGAAACCAAATTAAACTTTCCAAAAATTCAAACTAAAATCATGGGGAGCTTCAATATTATTGTGAGGGCCTCCATGAATATTTTCATTATTTTTGGAAATGTTTAAATACCACAAATAAATGAATTTTGGAAAATATCAAAAATGCCCTTAATTAAACCCTGTGAACAAAGGTTGTCCAAAACTTTTTCAATTGCAACCCCACTTTTTCTGGAGCACCAAAAGGTCAAGTGGAGCCCACATGAATTTTTGTGGAATTTATAAAAATGCTTTGGGGCCTCAATTAAATTCCACAAATTGCTGCTGGACCACTTTGCAATTACAGAAAATAGAGGCAGGGGGTTTTTGCGAAAATTCCTTTTCCCGCACAGTGGCGGCCATGGCCACTGGCGCCATGCCGCCACCTCCTCCGCGCCCATGCCGCCGCCCCACTCCCTCGTGGCCGTGCCTCCCGGTGGACAAGGGCACGAGGACCCCCACCTGCTCCTCACCCCGTTCCCCACTTGCCTGCTCCCTCGCCTCATTCTCTCTCCTCTCCCCGAGCTCCGCCTCTTCCGCAGCTCGCCTCCGCCCGTCGCCATCAATTTGCCGTGTCCTCGTCTCCCTCCCCACCGGCGGAATCGAGTCGGGAAGGCTCGAATCGTCGGTGGCGTCTTCTGCTCCATCCGCGTCGACCGGGAGCTGTCGATCGCGCGCTCGTCGCCAGCATTTTTCCCGCCGTCGCCGACCACGTCCGCTGGCTCCTGGTGAGTCCCGCATCCTTTTGGGCTGTTTCCCGCCCCCTCTCTCCCCCTTCCGCCGTCGAATCATCGCCACCTCGTCGCCGTTCCGCACGCCGCCGTGCGCCCGGACTCGGTCCCAGCTGGGCCGGCCTGAGGCCGGAAGCCTCGGGCTGGTGCCCGGCCTGGACACCCGGCCTGGGCCGCCACGGGGCCGGCGGCTTCGGGCGCCCTCTCGGCCTGGGAGCCCAGCCCGGGCCGGCAAAAGGCCGGACCCTTCGGGCCACTCCCCGGCCTGCAGCCCGGCCTGGCCGGCACAAGGCCGGCCTGCCAGGGTTTTTGGAATTCCTTTTGGAATTAAAAATCATATAAAACTTTTAATATCCTTTCAAATATTGCTTCAAAAATAGCAAATAAAATACCAAATTGTTCAGAAAAACAAACTCTACACTTAGGTTAATTGTAGTAGTCTTTTGAAACTAATTTTTTGCTGTTTAATAAGAATTATTAAAATGGCAACAAATAATACCTAATTTGGGAAAAATCATAATTCGATAAATATTTAACCAAAAATTATGAATAAAATATCAAAATGATCAGTGCTTCAAATGCTATCAAACCATGATAATATTACATCATGATCACAAATATTTATTTGATGTTATTCTTTAAATGATTAAACGAATTAAATTCAAATAATTATTTAAATTGCTGTTTATTCATCGGAACTCGGAAAATTACAAATAAGGTACCAAAATGATCAGAAGAACAAAACCTATTTAATTATGTCATGATCATGCATATTTGAGCCACTTCTCGAATAATGCAATAATTTATACATAATGTAGTCATTAAGTTAAATATGGGGTTGTTTCTAAATAATTGCACTAATTATTTGGCTCCCCATTTAATTTTGCTATTTAATTTATATGATGGTATCTTTGCATCAATTTGACATGTCATCATGTGATTGAGCATTTCACCTTGTGTTCGTGTGATTTATTTGTTCTTTTGTATTATTTTGGGTATCGATAGATTCCGGAGTTGAGGTCACCCCGACCTATCCCGACGAGCAGTACTACACGCCCCGGCAGCAAGGCAAGAGATAACCTAACCTTCTTGGCATCTAGCATCCTATTGTTTATAAACTTATTTTATCCACCATAATATTGCATATGATTCCAATGCCAATTTTGGTCAATGCTAGAGTATCCTATGTATGCATGTTTATCCCCGAACCAATACATGTCCCCCCTCCTATGAACCCTAGGTGTGATGTGTTGGCCGGATACAAATTATAATGGTTGTTTATATACTTAGCTATGCTTAGCCATGCTTAGTCAAATACTAGTTATGTCCGTTGTTTAATTCCATATGTTGATGTTGATGGAATGATGCGGGCATGGTGGTTAATGGTGATGCTTAATTAAAATGCTAAGAAGGCTTGGATGAGTTGCCATCGGGGATGGTGTTTTGTCTCATTCCTGCCCCTAGGTGCGAGTTCTTTACCTCTTGAACCAAGACGAGCGTGCTTCCATTGGTGGGGGTATGGGCTCCTTACTAACTGAATAACTTGTGCGGGCGTATCCAAGGGTCCTCTAGTTTGCTATTTCCATTTGCCGTGTGTGTGAGTGGAAAAAGAAATGATGAGGATGGTGGTGTTTAGGGCGTGGCGATGGGGCAGGGGCTGAAATAGGCTGGGTAAACTTGTCCTGTCGCCACAGATGACTCTTGGATAGTCTCATGCGAGGTAAAGGTTTAACCGCGCCCACTCGCCGGCCTTCCACGGAAGAGGGCCAATTAGGTGAGCCGGACGGTACCAATGGGTAAATTAGTACACCCCTGCAGGGTTTAATCTTTTCGAAAAGCCGTGTCCGCGGTTATGGACGACTTGGGAATAGACGATAAGATCATAGAGAACCTTAACTTAATTCATATGGCAGCTAAAGGTTGCATAATCAACATGTGATAAAGGTTCATTTCCTCGAGGGTGCTTCGAGGGAGTGCCTTGGTGGAGATGAGTGGGTTATGGCTACAAGTTGGTTCGACGAGAACCAAAGCTGAAAAGTTCACTCTCTTATCCCCTTTGGAAAAACATTCTGAGTAGACGATGCCATTTGAGTCACTTATACTTTTATAAATGAAAACTAGCTTCATGCAAAATAGCTACATTACAGCTTTAGAGCCTCCGTCAGCATTGGGCCTATATCGCCCTACTAAACTTGCGAGTACGTCGTACTCAGTCTCTCTTTACTGCCTTTATACTTTGTTTCAGAGGAGGACGACACCGAGCACACAGGTGGGTTCTTCGTGGACGTCGACGAGTAGTTCGGGGTTCCCAGGTGGCAGCTTGGGACCATGGAACAAGCTGGCTTGGGTTTATGTTTATTTGTAGGCCTCTTAGGCCATATTTGCATCTTGTTGTACTAGACAACACTACTTCGCTTCCGCCTGATGTATTGATGGGTCGGTGAACCCTTTTGTGTGTAATATTTGTATATTTCTCATATATGAGTTGCTATATGAGTTTTTGTGTCGTAGAGTCCGCAATGTGCCAGTTGTTCCACAAGTCTTGATCTCTTAACTATACATGATAGCTATGTCTGAGCTTGTGGCATGATCGAGGTGTTGTGTGCCGATCATCCATTCCGAGCACACCTGCCAAAGGTTTTGGCCTGGGATTGGTAAACCCAGTAACCTTCGATTGTGTAGCATGACCGGCTGCACAAAGCTTCATTGTATAGTTCTGGGGTTGGGGCGCTACACTTGATCAAAACAAGTAGACAAGAACGGGGTACATAATATGCATCTACTTTCATAACTGAAACAAAACAATTGCACTCTCAAACATATATTAACTCATAAAGAGATCCACCACAAAGGAATTACATAGATGATCGTAATCATGTTCGGCAGCTCATACGGTGCTAATTAGTGAAGCTCAAGAGAGGAGAGATACATAAGTTACTTCCACAAACCCATAGTCCAGGGGTGGACTACTCCCTCTTCATCATGGAGACGGTGGAGATGACGTTGGGGGAGATGGAGACAACACCGGCAGCGCCCCGCCAGAGTTTTCCCCCTCCAATCTGTAGCTCCAGGTCTCTGTTTCGGTGTTTCTGTGTTTCGATGGCGCTCCCCTCTAGAAAACGTCGGGGGACTATTTTTATAGTCGGTTTTAGGTCAAGACGAAGCTTCTGGAGGAAAGATCGACGGCAAAGGAGCCACGAGGGCCAAGTTGGTGGGCCCCACACGGCCAAGGAATCTGGCCGCGTTGGCCCCCCCTCTTTTGGCCTTCGGGCTTCCACTTTTTCGCTTCCTTCGCCCCTACGCTTTGTTCCTTCCAAAAACTGATGCTCGTAAATTTTCAGGTCATTTGGACGTCGTTTGGGTCCCTGAAACATCAAAATATAGAAAATAGGGTTTTCTGCCAGAGTAGGGTTAATTCCAGAAAAATAGGAAAACTGTGAAATCTTCCCAAAATCATTATAAAACAATGATATAACCCTTATATGATGTAAATATGATTGAAATATAAGCAATTCAATGCAAAGTTCATGTATGCATTTTACATGCATCAACCAACAAAGAAAGACGACTTGTACGGTATGGAACCTTATGCAACAATTTCGCAGATAAAGTTGCGAAACTTGCGTCTACATCCGACAAAGGGACGGCACTTGCTGACAAATACATGATGTATTTTGTTTGTTAACTTTCAGGTTCAGGCCCAAACTTATGTATTTGGTTGCCTCAAAAAATACACTCTGTAAAGACCGCTTATGTATTCTCCCGGTAAACAAATGTATTTACGAGAACTAGTTCATCTTAAATGTTGTATTCCTATGTTGCATTCAGGGGACTATTCTAGGAGAAAAATGTAATTATAGAATTCAGAAAGTTATTTGCATCGTGCTATATTACACAGTGAAAAGTACATAGGAAAAAAACCTAGTAAGAGTGTAGGCAGAAAAAATATGCACCTCTTGCCTCCTCAATTGGGGAACAATATATCGTTCCATGCAATCAAATTCTCTTTGTGCTCTAACCATTTCTAGCACAGTAGTTTTCTCATAGCAGGCATGTCCGCTTGACTAAAAATTGTACCAATCTCCTACCATCCCAGAATTCGATGACCTTGAGCATGAAGTAGCAGTAGTCATTACTTGCAAAGAAAGAAAAGAAAAAGGTGATCAATGAACAGAAAATCATGTCGAGAGGAAAAAAATGTGCAGAAGAAATAAATGGAGCATGGGATGTAGTTTACCCTTTTTTTGCATAGGAGTAGAAATGTACTGAGTTTTGTATCTAGAAATGTTGATTTTCGATGCGGTATAGTTCTCTGACCACAAGTGCTTGATCGCTCCAATAATTCAAGCAGCATCTGACATCAGACTAGGGGTACCTTCTGGCCTCAATGAATCCATAAATTCAAACCTTTCTGCCTTCAGATTCAACACTATTAGATAGTAGTGGCCACAGAACTCTTTGGATTTTGGCACGAGATCTTGGAGAACTCCAAACATTACCTGCCCCATCAACCCAGAAAAAAAGGAATGCCCTGATGTTAATATCTCTGTGGGCAGTAGAATGAGTGACTAGGTCAGAAAATGTATAAAAGCAGGAAATGCAGAGTTTCTAAACTGACCAGTTCCTTATGATCTAGTCGATTTGTAGGTGAAAACTCAAATGCTTTCTGGACTGCATGATCGTGAATGCATGTTGGACTCCTGAGCTTTGTCTGCATACACAACCAATGGGGAAAATTGTCACTAATGGGAGAAGTAAGCATCACAAAAAAGAAGAGGTAAAAAAGACAAAAGAGCGATGAATAACTAATAGTTACTGAACTCACCCCAATTCTGAGTGGCATCACGCATTTCTTCTGTTGGGCCAATTCCTTAGAAAGAACATGCAAGGCGATTTCGCATGTTGAGTTACTGAGCCAACCAGTGGGCCTGACGGAGTCTTCCAAATCTTTAAGGTAAATGTACCAGTGACCATAGTCAATGATCTTGTCTTTGTTGATTGAATGCTTAGTTCTGCCACCATATGTACATATCTTGTTGTACACCTCCAATGTATTTTTCGATACAACTGGTTTTTTCCCATTCTGCAAGTATGGTGACTGTTGAGCATGGGTTATCTTCACGACCCTCTTTTGATGTGCTTGCGGCACTGGTGTGTAACTATTCGGCGCAGAGGGTGAGGATGTAGATTGTTCTAACTTCTGGGCCTTATCAATCACTGGTGTCCTAACAGGCATCACGATAGTAGCGTAGATTTTGTCCAATGAATCTCCACTGTCATTGCTTGAAATCACAACAGGCTCTTCCTCACATACAGTTGTTTGTTGTTCAGCAGCAACAGCTTCAACTGGTTCATCAAAGTCGATACCGAGGTCAAATGTGGGGCAGTCATCTATCAGTTCTCGCCGTCTTCTCTGATGCTCTGTTTCTTCTAGTGAATCTGTGCTCCCAGACTGAAGATCCAGCTTCCTGCTCATGCTATCCTTCAATAAAAACGGTGTCGACTGTCCCTATTGAGCATCCACTATGTTTGGAGACTGGTGGTCCATGTCTCTGCATCCCCTAGCTTCTGCAGTAGCAAAACGAGTTTGCCTCCATGCGCCACTAGTACCTACATCCCGCTTGGGGCCACTGGAACCTACATCCCACTTGGGGCCACTGGTACCTACATCCCGCTTGGGCTTAGGACTCTCCTTTCCACTAGCAGGTGATGGAGGTTTTAGTGGGGACATGGATCTTGTAACTGGTCTTCTGCGAGTTGGGCTGTCTTGAGGTGGCAGACATGCGATAGAAGTCCTCGGGCTGCATTTCGGGTCAACCGGTTGGATGGTAGCTTCTGCCGTAGCAATATTTTCCAATGCAGGCTCCCTTGATGCCGCCGATTTTAGGTGTTCTTCGGTGTTGCTTCCATCTCCGGTACGCTTCATGAAGGGAGTAACAGACTCAACATGTGAGAGACTGGACATCATTGCGACATCGCAAGCACTATCTTCGCTTGACTGTGATCCTGTCCCATATACAAGTAGTTGCTTCAACACTTCAACCCCTGGATTTGCAAGCCCAACAGTAGTCTCCTTCGTACTACCACTCATGTCAGCAAGGTTACTGAAGGTCGTAGGATTTGCTGCTGCATGGCCAGTTGCAATCTCCATATCCAGCTCAAAAGTATCTTCATCTCTTTCTGCTATGGACTCAGGACCATAAAGTTGCTCCGCTTTCTACTACAAGTCTTCTTTGTTTGTTTCCATTGGTTTAGTTTGTTGAACAAGATCTGATTTCGACTTCTTTGAGATTCCATCCTCAGCAGGAAAACTCTCGTCATTTGGTTTCCTCTTCCTGTTGTCCTTTGGCAGGATTACTGGAACATCAGCTTCAGGTGTTGCAGTGTTCATTGCTATCTCAGCGTCATCAGTCCCCTCTACGATCACTCCTTGTGCTGCCTTTTTTCAGATGCGTTTGTTCTTCATGCATATTGTTCTATTGCTGTGTTTCTGCACTTCATGTTGCTCCCCCTCGAGTACCCCGGCAGCTGTATCTTTGGTTGACAGGTTCTTCAGGAACTGTGCCAGCCCATCCTCAAAAACATTGCACATCTCTGTGAGAGCTCCTCTGTATTTCGCCAATTCCTGTTCCACAATTATTTAACTACAATTAACACACGACTAGTTGCATAAAAAATTACATGAAAACAATCTACGTTTAGTTACATATAAAAATCATGAGTGTGCACAAGAAACAAATTGTATGTAACCTACACAATCAAAGACAATACATGCTTCAAAATAAAAATACATATGGAACCTGACATTATGTTTTCATCTAATTTAAAGATTATCGGTGAGGAAACTACATAAAACTACACAAAACTAATTTCATAAAACTACAGAACAATATAAGAAAAGAACATGGTCACTTACATCTTCATTGAGATCACCAGGAACATGGGTTCTAATGAACATGTCCAGAACTGATGGTCCTGTGGAGAATAAGGTCATCTTAACCCTAAAACATGGCTTCAACTGTATCAAAAAAAGAAGAGAGAAAAAGAAAACAGAGTCAGATATTAATTTGAATGGTTGATGTTTAGCTTCAACAATAGCTAAAACATGTTAATCCGAAGATGTAGTTTTAGATGATGCTCAAAAGCAGCATAGGTATAAGGACTACAATATAACTTACAGGTAGCTTTCCAAATGAGCCGTCGCTGTTTGTATCCAATTCAACCACAAGCTTAACCAACTAGTTGGTCCATACACATATTCGTGTACCATCTTCAGGCACATCTACTGCGTCAGTTTTCCAAAGAATCAACATATAGAACCTGCAAAAAAAGGAAAAAGAAACATTACTGATTTGCACAACATGTATAAAAGAGGGCCAATTGCTACAAGAAGCACACAAAACCAAAACATAATGAAAGAACAACAAAAAATTAAGAAACAGGAACTGACCATGAGATATGGCATGCAAGCCTTTGCCCAACTTTTTTTACCCTTTGCTCTTGCGGTCTGGATCATTATATCAATAATGAACTTTGGCCAGTTTAGCCTGCGGATACCATCTGTGTCGATCAAAGAAGGGTAGCATCTTGGGCTGACTCCAATAACAGTAGTTGGAGCAAACACAGAGCATGTGAGGTATATGCAGGACTTCCTCAGGAAGATGTGGTCAGGAGGATGTTTTGGTCCTAGTTGTTTCTCAAGAAATGCAAGAGATGGCTGCTTCCCATCCTTGATCCCAAACATATCCAACATTGTTCTTGTTGCCACAACGTCCATGTGGTAAGAAATAGGGTTGCTGCCCATGGGCACTCCCATAACATTGACAACTGATTGCAAGCTAATAGGGACCCTTCCCCTGGCACCAAAGTCCAGCTCACATGAATCTGAGTTGAAGCATCCCATCAAGAATTTGCATAACTCAGGAATCAACCTGGAGCACTTCCAGCCAAGTGAGTCTCCAAAATTTGCACCAATTATAACTTCCTGCTTCTCCGGAGTAAAAACTTTCCAGACCCTGATTATCTTCATTGGAGAAGACCGGTTGAAAAGACCACCCTGACAAACAAAAACATACATATATGAGTTTACAGTTGCATGTCCCCAAAAAGTTTCTACATGTAATAAAAACTGAAAACAAAAGTTATAAACATGCAAAAGGCTTGCAGTACCTTTTTTTTATTCTCCTGTCCAACTAATTCCTCAGGTAGGGCTTGATCATCAGGTTGAGGAGGTAGAGCTTCGAGAGGATCAGCATCCTCGATATCATCTTCAATCTGTGGGTCTATAGGTTCGTCTGGTTCTCTAACTTTCATTTGTAGTCTTTGCTTCAGTCTTTTGAACCTAGATCCAGGCTTGGGCAAACTCTTAGGTGTCCGGGAACGTCTCTTAGATACGAGTGGAATCATTATATAGGATTTCCTGATGAAAATGAAAAGATAAAACTGGGACTACAATTTTGAAATGCAAGAAAATTATAAAAAAGATACATCTATAAACCCGCAAGGAGTTTTCATCCTATAAGTGCAAAAATTAGACAGTAATAGATTCATCAGCAAAAATACATGCAAGAGATTAAAAAATACATGTCGCAGCCTACACAAAAGAGTTTTCATCCCTGGAAACTACCATCCTATAGGTGCAAAAAAAATAAAAAAGTAATGGATTCATGAACAAAATACATGCAGGAGATAAAAAATACATCTCAGGAACCTACACAAAGGAGTTTTCATCTAATTCATACATTATGGGTGAGAAAACTTCAGAGAACTATCAATATGTATTTAATTACAAAAAAATACATCTACATGTCACGTAAAACACCTATTGACACGGATACCTACATATACTATGTATACAAATATACATCTGTGGTTACTCAAAAAATCAGGCACATGGTGATAATTACATGCACTCAAAAACTGTGACAAAAATACGTTCTAACACAAAGCCACATGTGTGATAGTTGAATCGGTTTAGTAAGTACTCAGCAACATCCACTATCGTATTATCTGTCGAGAGTTCATAAGCAAGTTTCAAAGTGATTGGGACGATTTGATGCTACGGAGTCCTTGGTGCTAACGTAACGTACATATTCCACACGATCCACAACCAACATAGACACAGAGATCAGAATCGCAACTACAAAATCCATAAGCACCATCACCCGCAAAGGACGGATGAGTTACAAATCGGGACAGATAGTCTAGGGTTTGAGCATTGCTGACCTTGCAGGAGAAGCGGGAGAAACGCAGAGAGAATCCGCCCGTTCGCTTCCTCGGATGATCGAAATGGTGGTAGGTAGCCCAGGCCCCAGCTCTCCCCCCCGATTCCCTTCCGCCAAGTCCCACTTCCCTCGATTTCCCCGGTGCGAGCTGAGCCGCGACGTCAAATCGACACACACCCAGTCGACGGCGACGACTCAACGCCCAAAACGCGCAACTGGATTCGTCTATTCGCCGGAGAAATCGCCGGCAATTTGAGGGTCTTCACCTCCGCGCGGGGGAGGAGAGGGTGGAGGAGAGAGATTGCGGGGAGGGGAAATGAGACGAGACGCGTGGGTTCAAACGCCGAAAAAAGTTGTTGGGACGTGTCAAAGCGGTGATCGTGAATCTCGGTCGCTCGTTTTCGATCGGACGGACGCCGACGCGTGAGCACGGGAAGAGACAAGGAGAGTGTCCACGCACGGAATAGATTTTCCGTTCTATTATTTGATCACGCCCTGCTGTTTCCCTCAAAAAAAAAAAAGTGAAATGGTAATAAAGGATACCTGCGGTGACTGACGTAACGCAGCCGACTCGTCTTATCTCTTCCCCCTCTTCTGTATAAACTCCACATCTTCTTCCTCCTCAAGCCTCCCTCCCCGCTCCGACCTCTCCTTGGGTCTGCCCCGCCCCGTACGCAAGGTATCAAATCGCCCAGTCCGTCCTCTCTCTCTCTCTCTCTCTCTCTCTCTCTCTCTCTCTCTCTGATTTGTGCAACTTTCTCGCGAGTTCCACGTTGGATTTTTATCCATACCCCATCCGTAGTTCTTGCAGCCTGTTGTCCCGTGGCGTGCTCTGGTGATTTGGATTTCGAAGGCAGCCCGTTTCCCGGAATAAAAATCCTCCTTTTTTGCTCCCCCCCCCCCCCCCCCCCCCCGAATTTTTTCAGGGATATTTGTGGCTCTGCACCGACAAATTTTCATTCGTTCTGTCTGTGAACTAGGAGCTCCGTCTGTTGATGGTACGACGACCTACTTCCCGTTTGATTGGGATTGGATTGATTATCGTGCCTTTGGCCGGCCGTTTTAGTCTTGGCTATTAGGGTTTAGGGATGCCATTTTTCTCAGTGCATTTGAAGTGCCTCGGTATCCTTAGTGCTTGTATATCAGTATAAGCTGAATTGATATCCATACAAGAAACTGGTGGGTGATGCTCTTCTCTGTATTCAATTCTGCGCTGCTGCTTCAAATTGGGGCTTAGTTGGGTGGGGCTCTGATAGATACCAAACTTTCTCGCCTTACAGAATGCTGTTTACTTGCTGTTATCCCACCCAGTATCTATCTTAGCTGCACCCATGCCCATTTTTTTTTCTTTATGCTTACCATTTTCATTACTACATTTTCAGGTCTTGGTTCAAGGGTAGCTTGGGTTTCCTTTAGATATACAGACATGGAGGGGGCTCTGGTTCAGTCAGCAATTGTTCCTACCGTATATAACAGCTGCACTCAGATCCGGGGACGGGCCGCGGCGACAGCAGTACGCAGTATGAGGACACAGACAATGACAATTGGAGGTTTTCAAGGGCTGCGGAGGGCAAACTTTCTGGATGCAAAATCCATGGTTAGGCGTGATTTTGGCTCTATTGTGGCAAGTCAGCTTGCACGTCCGAGAGGGAAGGGATCTAGGATGGTTGTCCGTGCCATGTTTGAGCGCTTCACAGAGAAGGCAATCAAGGTGATTATGCTTGCTCAAGAGGAAGCGAGACGTCTCGGCCACAATTTCGTCGGAACAGAGCAGATCCTGCTTGGACTTATTGGTGAGGGTACAGGCATTGCAGCTAAGGTTCTGAAGTCAATGGGCATCAATCTTAAGGATGCACGCGTAGAAGTTGAGAAGATCATTGGCCGAGGCAGTGGGTTTGTCGCTGTTGAGATTCCTTTCACACCTCGCGCAAAGCGTGTGTTGGAGCTGTCGCTTGAAGAAGCTCGTCAGCTTGGTATTGACCTTCTATAGCCCATGTGTTATTTTTCGTGCTTTATGTGAACACTGCAAAATATCTCTAATTCTTTTCACTGTTTCATTCGTAACCATGTTGCTCTTTATGGTGTATATTTTTGTATTCCTATCACTTCGATTACATTTAATATCACTATAGACCAAAACACGAGTTTCTCTGTCCACATGAAGTTCCTCTTTGTTGTAAGGATATACTTTGACAAAGTCATCAGAAAATGACTAGTTCAGAATCACATACTGTATTAAGAAGGTTATGCATTTCAAAATGACTCGTATTTTTAGGTTGAAAAGAGATGTTTCTGTGGTTTAAGTCATTTTGAAGCTAGGGTTGAAGTTTGCTATATGATCTACTTCACTACATATCCATGTCGCTGCATTTTCTTGTATATGGACAGAAGCTGTGAAACCACTAAGGACCAACTGTTGGCATACATATGCCGTGTTATATGCTAGTTATCCATAATAATGTTTTAAGTGGTAGCTGCTAACCATGGTTCTTCAATGTTCAGGGCATAATTACATAGGATCTGAACACTTGCTCCTAGGCCTGCTTCGTGAAGGTGAAGGTGTGGCTGCCCGGGTGCTAGAAAGCCTCGGCGCTGATCCGAACAATATCCGTACACAGGCAAATCCTCTTACCTTTGCCTTCCAGTTTAGATTTTTCAAGTTGCACTATGATTCTATGAAGGGCATAATATGACTTGCTACGCAGGTCATAAGAATGGTTGGTGAAAGCACAGAAGCTGTTGGTGCTGGTGTTGGTGGTGGAAGCAGTGGTAAAAAAATGCCTACACTTGAGGAATATGGCACTAATTTGACAAAGCTAGCTGAAGAGGTAATTTTTCATTTCTCATTTCTGCACTTCTTTGCTGCAATAGATTGGCTGTGAATCTGTTCTTCTTTTTTTGCAGGGTAAACTAGATCCAGTTGTTGGCAGGCAAGCCCAAATTGAGCGTGTCACCCAAATATTAGGCAGGCGAACAAAGAACAACCCTTGCCTAATTGGAGAGCCTGGTGTTGGCAAAACTGCTATTGCAGAGGGGCTTGCACAGCGTATTACCAATGGGGATGTTCCAGAAACGATTGAAGGAAAAAAGGTAGTGTAAAACCATCAATTTTTTTATTGTTTTGTTTTTTTTGCTGTCTAAATAAGCTGGTCTGCTCAAATCATTCACCTCATTACCTGATAGGTGTTCTTACGGTTTTGACAGTGGATGATACATTAATACATGTATTTCCAATTTCCCATGGTATATATCTTAGTGATCTTCCAAGAAATTGATGCTTTGTTGTTTTGACTACCTAGGTTATTACGCTTGATATGGGGCTCCTTGTTGCTGGTACCAAATATCGTGGAGAGTTTGAAGAAAGGCTGAAGAAGCTTATGGAGGAAATTAAGCAAAGTGATGATATTATTCTCTTCATTGATGAAGTGCACACTTTGATTGGAGCTGGTGCAGCTGAGGGTGCGATTGATGCAGCCAACATCTTGAAACCTGCTCTTGCAAGAGGTGAACTGCAGGTAAGAACAAAAAAAGTTGAAACCCTTTTCTGTTTATCCTGCTCTTGGTTCTGTATATTAGATTTTAAAGAAAAACTTTGTCCAGGGCGGACCTGACATATTTATGCAATTTGTATACAAGTTGAGTGGCAACTATGATATATATAATCCACTTACATAGTGATTGATGTTTTCTTTTATCAGTGTATTGGTGCCACAACGTTAGATGAGTACAGAAAGCATATTGAGAAAGATCCGGCACTGGAAAGAAGATTTCAGCCAGTCAAGGTTCCAGAACCAACTGTCGATGAAACCATACAGATTTTGAGAGGGCTTCGTGAGAGATATGAGCTTCACCATAAGCTGCAATACACAGATGATGCTCTTATTGCTGCTGCAAAGTTGTCGTATCAGTATATCAGGTTTGCAGTAGTTTAAAATCTCGCTCGTCCGTAAGTGCTTATAATGTTTCAGCAGTTAAAGTTTGTCCTGTTTCACTATAACTTGATGTGAAGTTCAACATGCTCTGTTTAACAGCAATGATTCTTGAACTGTTTCAGCGAATTGAATCTTACACGAGTTTTGTGGCCAAAGATCGGATGTTGTAGTAATTTTCTTAATGATGATTTCTGCAATTCGTAAACCCATGCTTGTTTTATTTAGTTCATCTACTTAAAACTGAAAATTGTAAGAAGCGTAGAGAATGGAAGTTAGTAGAACAACATTGTGTATGATAAAAATGTGACAAAACATATGTATTTCAGTCAGCTCGTATCTGGATATCAACCAACTCATTGAATTTATTAATTATTCTGCCATCCCCTGGCGGCTTGAAATCGATCAGCTACTAGAATTGAAAAATATCAATCTCAATAATAAGGGACAAACTATGTGGATTTCCTAGGCAGTGCAGATATTTATTTTGTGGGCTGGCATCTCCATGTCACTAATACCTCCGCCTAGTTATTATCCCAATGCAGAAAAGAAATAATGTTAGTGTGCAGTCGATATGGAGGCAAATATTAGGTTCAGAGCCAGTTATGATGAGATTTTTAGTTTCTGTGTTAAGAACTTCGATATATGTTGTCTTCACTCTGAGTTGAGAATACATATTTTAACATTAAACAAGAGCTTTGCACAGTAGTTAGACATATTCTAATGTTTTCTTAATTTTTAAATTTTTATCATCATACAGTGATCGTTTCCTGCCTGACAAAGCTATCGACTTGATTGATGAAGCCGGATCACGTGTCAGGCTTAGGCATGCTCAGGTATCAGCACACAGCTAACTGATACCCATTTGGCACATAGTACCTTTCCTATCTAAGTCTTGAAATGTGTCACAGCTCCCTGACGAAGCCAAAGAATTGGAGAAAGAACTACGCCAGGTTACCAAGGATAAGAACGAGGCAGTACGTGGCCAAGATTTCGAGAAGGTAGCTGTCTTGCAATTATGCTCTTAGTTAATGTGCTGTCTTGCCAAAATGTATGGTTGACAACATTTGATACTACCTCTGTTCCAACTAGATGTTTTTTCAAAGTGTGCAGTCAAATTTCTCTATCTTGAACAACTAATAGAATTTATTTAGGTTTGTTAGGTGCAAAATTATCAATAGATTATCCTGAAAAATAGTTCCGTATGTTTTGCTTATGTTTATATGCATATTCGTATGAAGAAAATTCAAAGTTGCATCTTAGAGATAATGCAAAGTGGAGAACTTCATTTATTTTGGAATGAGATAAAGTGCTATTTATGTGCATGGCGTCGAGGCCTCTCCCAGATTGGTTATTTTTCCCTTCTCGATTGCAACTTCGAAGGGCCGTCACTTACCAGTATTTCCTTCTGATCCTTGTGCCAGCACTCACCAGTATAGTTTTGACAGGCTGGGGAACTAAGAGACAAAGAAATGGAACTGAAGGCACATATCACGGCCATAATTGACAAGAGCAAGGAAATGGTTAAGGCAGAGACCGAGTCTGGTGAAGTTGGTCCTTTGGTCACGGAGGCAGATATTCAGCACATTGTCTCCTCTTGGACTGGAATACCTGTCGAAAAGGTCTCCTCTGATGAATCTGATCGTCTCCTGAAGATGGAAGAAACACTGCATCAACGTATCATTGGCCAGGATGAGGCTGTCAAAGCTATTAGCCGTGCAATCCGTCGAGCCCGTGTTGGCCTGAAGAACCCAAACAGACCTATTGCCAGCTTCATATTCTCTGGACCAACCGGTGTTGGTAAATCAGAACTGGCTAAAACTTTGGCATCATACTACTTTGGCTCGGAGGAAGCCATGGTCAGACTTGACATGAGTGAGTTCATGGAGAGACATACTGTCTCCAAACTAATCGGGTCGCCACCTGGATATGTTGGCTACACTGAGGGTGGTCAATTAACTGAAGCAGTTCGTCGCCGACCTTACACAGTAGTTCTCTTTGATGAGATTGAGAAGGCACATCCAGATGTCTTCAACATGATGCTTCAAATACTGGAAGATGGAAGATTGACTGACAGCAAGGGACGGACAGTTGATTTCAAGAATACACTATTGATCATGACATCAAATGTTGGAAGCAGTGTCATTGAGAAGGGAGGCCGCAAGATTGGATTCGACCTTGATTACGACGAGAAGGACACCAGCTACAACAGGATCAAGAGCCTGGTGACTGAGGAGCTGAAGCAGTACTTCCGGCCTGAGTTCTTGAACAGATTAGATGAGATGATTGTTTTCCGTCAGCTGACAAAGCTGGAGGTGAAGGAAATTGCAGACATTATGCTGAAAGAAGTGTTTGACAGGCTGAAGGTAAAAGAAATCGACCTTCAAGTGACTGAAAGATTCAGAGATAGGGTGGTGGACGAAGGCTACAACCCGAGCTATGGTGCCAGGCCACTGCGGCGTGCTATCATGAGGCTGTTGGAAGATAGCCTGGCAGAAAAGATGTTAGCAGGTGAGGTCAAAGAAGGTGATTCTGCTATCGTCGATGTCGATTCAGAAGGCAAAGTTATAGTTCTCAATGGTGGTAGTGGCGTCCCAGAGCCGCTGACGCCTATTTTGAGCACCTAATCATCTGGAGCAGATGATTCGGAGATCCAGTGTCTCACCTCAAGCTGTGGCGTGGAGCTGACACCAATATTCCTCTCTTCCATTAGGTGGTGGTGTCCTCAGTTCTTGTTGCAAGTCAGGCAGTAGAAACTTCCGCATATCTCATCGAGACAACACGCCTAGATGTTTAGTTTCTTTGCTTTTAAAGAAACCTGGAAGCTTTATTTTTGTGGCACCGTTTTCCGGTTTGAGTTTCTAGCAGCAAGATGTGGGTAGAACTGTAATGTTGTAAAGGGCCAGAATCTCACCTGCTACCCTCTCATGGACGAATCACTACAAAAATCCGCAGTAACGATGTCTGTTTCCAGCTGCAGTACAACAGCCTGGAACGAAAATGCATAAATTCAGTCTTAGATGTTTATACATGATACTCTTGAGTACTTGATGCATCATTTTATTACGCATCTGTCGATCTATCGCAATGTAGTTTGATAATGACTACCTCTTGTTGTCGCTGGTGGATGATGGTGGGCATTTCTTCTTCGTTGTAGTTTGATAATGACTACCTCTTGTTGTCGCTAGTGGATGATGGCGGGCATTTCTTCTTTGTGTCCGTGCGGCGTCTGGATCCGGCACGGACGACACAGGTTGCATCCCGATATTCAAAATATCGTATATCGACTTCGTATCGGTTGGGTCTCGGCATATATGATGTCAATATCTGGTGATATATCGGATGATATGTGGCTGTAACAGAGAAAATATATCTATTTTTTTTTTCATTTTACCTGTTCAAAACATACCCTGTTAGTACAAGAAAATGAATACTACCTTAGTGATTTAGCATAACAAGTATCTTATCAAAGTTTATCAACTACTCAATTAGAAAATAAAGTATTAAACACTCACAAAATATTTACTTTATCATCAAAAGTACATTCTATCATGTGTATCTACAGAACATTATGCATGATTTTGATAATTTGTTGATATTGTAAATGCATTACGTTATTTCTAACTTTTTTTTATCCAATAATAGAAACTCTGCTCTAAACTCTATAGGTGCTGCTGTAATGTGGAACCTGTGGAAACTCAGAAATGATATGATCTTTAATAGTGTTTCTTGGCTATCAATCAAACAGGTGTGGAGACGGGTGTACCACTCGCTGCAGAGCTGGAAGATCATCCTCAGGAAGGATTCGATCCCACAGGTGGAAGCTTTCTCTCAGCTAATCCTGGGGATGCTCACAGATCCTCTTCGCCTGGGAAGTGGCTGACGCCCGCTGATCTCCTGGATGACCTGAAGATTACTTCCACGCCGGCCTCTCCTCGCAGCCCTCCGCGCCCAGCTAGCAAGATGAGAGCCGCAGTCCTGAGTCCCATCTCCCCCTTGGATGCTGGTTCCTGGTCTCCGGAGGGTGTGCACAAGCAACTGAAGAAACTCAAGCAAACATCGAACCTGGAGGAGACTGCTGTTGTCGAGGCAATAGATGCAATCTAGCCGCTGGGTTTTGCTTTTGCAAAAATGTAATAAGTTAGATCTTAAAACCTTAGAACCTGCTCTGCTTAGTTCCTTTCGCCCTTTGTTTTTATCTTTCGTTTTCTTATCTGAACTCGGAACAAATGCTGTTGGTTTCCTTGATTTTATCAATGAAACTGGGGGCGAGGCCCCTTTCCCTCTAAAAAAAAATTTCTAACTTTTTTTGGAGAAAGAATCATTCATGTGTATATATCGGTGGACATATTGGGTCAAATATCGGTCTCTACTTGATGATACGTGTGAAAATGATATTTACGAAATGATATGATGCATACGTATTGATTCCAAATGATATCTAGCAGTGGCGGCGGGGCATCGTTTTTTTTTAGAAAAATGTGGGGCAAAAGCTTTGCCCCATTTTCCTTTATTAAGAGAGATAGTTATAACAAGAAAGTTGCAATGGGACAACGAATGACATTCCTAGCAAAAACAATCGAATTACTCTCCCGACATTATTTCTCCGAGATGTTTTGCTCCCGCGAGGACCCAAATCTTGGCCTCGTGCTTAATCTTTGCAAGAATCGCCAAGGAAGAAGTGTGTTTGTTGCGGAAGACCCTCGCGTTTCTTTCATTCCAAACTTCCCAAGTTGTGAGAAGGAGAAGCGACGCCATAGCTTTACGGTTGGCCGAGCCATTGCCGTTCATGAGCCGCCACCATTCCGAGAGATTGGCTTGGCCTCCATCATCTCGACCTTGCACTTTGGGCGGGGCATCGTGGTTGCGCTGGTGTAGGGTTTGTAGCATCCCTCCGTGATGTGTGGACGAGGAGGCTAGGGCACTGCCCTAGCTAGGTTGAGGAATGAGGATGATGGCGCAGTGGAGCTTGCCGTGGCATTGTGGGTCACAGTTTTATTTGCGTGAGAACTTAGCGGCGGCAACGACTCTTTGTGTCTTGGATGGCCGTGCTTGCGGATACCCAGGTGAAAACCAAACATTTGGTGGTGTCGTCGACGATGATGATCCTTGGGGTAAGGCTGCAAGTGGGACCACCCGCGGGAGTCCCGCATAACCCACAACTGGCTACGTATATTATATGGGATTATGCGAGGGCCGCCCATTTAATTGCATGCTTAATTAGCGGTAGCCGCTTATCCACATAAAGCCCAGAAAAGAAGCACTTAATCCTTGACGTAAAGAAGCAGAACAAGTCCTGTCGTGTCTCGGATCACGGACACTGGGAGTAAAGGATAACCCCTTTTTTGGTTCGGCACGGGGCGCGAAGGAGGTTATGAAACACCTTCCCCGGGAGTACCTCGCCAAGTTCTTCCGATCAACGTGCAAACAAGCAACACAGAGACACAAGGAGTTTACCCAGGTTCAGGCCGCCCGGAGGCTAACAGCCCTACTACTACATGTCTGGATTGATTGGCTTATCATGGTGTACCTTACAAGGTGGATCTCGGGGGGGGGGGGGGGGGGGGGGGGAACCCGGAAGGTGGTGGCTAGAGGTAGACGACAAGCAGATCCTGACCCGGAGGAGATCACCTCTCACTCTACCCTCTTCGCCCTAGCTAGTCTGGCTTGCCTTCTGCTTCGGTTCGTCCTTCTATTCCGTCCCCCCTCCTCACCATGCTTTGGTTCTCCTTTTATAGGCTAAGGGGATCCAACAGGGGCAGGTGAGGAGCGTGGGGGGGGGGGGGTTTAGGCGGGAAAACCCCCCGGTGGCTTCTAGGAGGCGACGTGGCCTCTTCTGGTCCAAGTATTCTTCCAAGGGGTGAGGCGCGGCCGTCCACCTTTTGGGAAAGCAGGGTGGACAGGGGCTGACACCCCCACCGGTCGTGTCCCCTTGCTACGCCATCTCCTTCTTGGCACCCAAGTCTTCTAGGAGCTTCCTGCCTGAGCTGGCAGGCCTATCCTCTTCCCCGTATGGAGGGGGAAACCCAGGAGCGAGCCTGGCCTCCTGACGGGCGTTCGGGCTCCGGGTCCTCCGTGATGTTTGCTGGGTTGGGGGTGACCCCGGGAGGTCACCCGGTTCTTCAGCCGTGGTTTGTCGATGCCGTGCTTGTCAGGTACCCGCGGGGCAGGTGGGGCGGCCCACCTGCCAGTCTTGTCTCCTTGCCTTGTTCGTCTTCTTGGTGTGCCCACCGCTAGTGGACCCACTTTGGCCGCATAAGGGGAACCCCATGTTCCACTGTTGCGACAGTACCCCCGGGCATAGTCCCGGCGGGTACGCTCTTCATCTGCCGGGGCTATGGCCAAAGAGATTGGTCAAAGTGGGTCCCCGGCGGCTTGTGTTGTCGGGACCGTCCCATCTGTCATAGGGTGGAGTTATTCCGCTTGGGGGAATAACTGCGAACGCCTCCTCGATTCCTGGTAACGGAGGAAACAAAGAGACCGGCGGTGAGGGCGCAACCAGGCTTTATAAAAGCAGGGGCTCATCCCTCGCATCTCTATCCATCTGCTTCCTTTCACCCCAACTCCGAGCTTCGCCGCCAGTATCCGCGACAATGGCGAGAGCAAAGAGGGGAGCTGGGCGCGCTCATTCTTCTTCAGTGGTGGCGGTGACTGCCTCCAGCAGCCGAAGGGCCACCGCCCGAGGCCGGGCGAGGCGTGGCCGTGGCGGTCGTGGGGTCAGGGAACCTCCGTCCCCTCCCCCACCGAGGACGACTCACTCCGGCTTCCCATCGTTCGAGTTCGTCGTAGATCTGCAAGGCAGACTTCGCAGCCGGCTCCGTCTGCCGGACTCCTTCGCGGCGGCGGTAGATTCGGATCATGACAGGCCAACCGGCTTCTAGCTTCAAGTGGAGGGCTGTCCCAATGGACCCTCTTGGGCCGACGCAGAGTACACCGTCGATGACTTCATGCTCCTGGGTCGGGGGTGGAAGTCATTCTCCCGCTCCCGCCACCTTTCCTGGGGCAGTACTTGGCGTTCGAGTACGACGGAGACATGACGCTCTCCGTGAAGATCTTCCGTGCTGATGGAGGGCGCGCGGAGTGCTGCGTGGAGAGCGACAGCCGCAGCTGTAGCCGCAGCTCCCACGAGGATGGGGAAGACTCGCCCAACATCAAGATCGAGGAGAGCTCGTCTTCCTGAAGGCGTGGGGCTCCGAAGGAGGGCAGCCCCCGAAGATCTCCTTGACCTCCTTCTTGGTGGTCTCGTCGTCGTACTTCTGGAAGTAGCGCCTTCCGTTGTGCGGTGGTGCTCCTTGTTAGTTAGGAGCCGACCTTTTTGTTGTAGAAAGCAGGTCCCTCTGTAGCCCGACGAGGCGACGTAGACCTTGTTTCCTTGTAAGAGCTTGGCCTTTGGATTGAAATGGAGTGAATGAGAACGGGCTTTTTGCAAAACGCGTCCCCATTACTACAGCAGCCGTACCGCCGAGGGGTAAGTGGGGAGTGATAGGCCTATAAAAGGCTCCCCAGCCCCCAGCCTCCTCAACGCATCTTCCCTTCTGCTCCGCCCTTGCTTATTTCTCCGCCACTCCGTAGATCGCAAGGCGATGTCTGGAGAAGCTAGGATATCCTTGTCCGGGATGTCGACGACGGCGTCCGTCTTCCGGGGTGCGGCGGAGGCTCCCAGAGGAGCTAGGGCCCAAGCCGCTAAAGAAGAAGAAGCGGTGGTGTCCCACCCCACCGTAGTTTGGGACCTTTCGCACCAGGCGACCATCACTGGCCCCGCGGCGCAGGCGGGAGCCCGTGAGTGAGACGCCCAAAGGTCGCACCTGCTGGCGACCTTGACGGAGAGGACCGTTGAGGTCCCGGGGTGTAATGTCCCGGGGTTTTCCCCAAATTAGATTTGGCTTGTTTTTATTTTTTGCATCATCATGACATCAGCATCATGCGCATCGCATATTTTTGGAAACAAAAATTATTTTTATTAAACCCTATTTTATTTTGCTAAAATTGTCAGAAAAGTTTTACCGACACAGTCGTCTCCGTTTTCAAAATTAAATTGCCAAAATATTTTGCAAAACAAAACAAAAATAAAAATTTGAGACGCGAGAGAGTAGCCCAAACCTGGCCCAAGCCCACCTAACCTCCAAACCCTAGGGTTTTCGCCTGGCTTCTTCCTTTCCCACCCCCTACCTTTTTGTAGCCACCCTCCCCATCTTTTTCTGTTTCGCGAAAATGCCCTTCCATCCTTGTCTTTTTCCTCCCCCCTCCTCTCTCTTCTCTTTCTTTTCTTTTTTTCTTTTCCCTTTTCTTTTTCCTCTCTCCCTCTCACCTTTCTTCTTCCCATCCCCGCACGCACGCCCCCGAGCCCCTCCCTCCGCATCGGCTCCTCTCTCCCTCTCCGGCCTGAGCCCGCCGCCAGCTCCCTCTCTCTCATCGCCGTGGCCTCCTCCTTCCTCCGCCCCGTGCTCGAGCTCCCCATCCTCCCGCGCCCGAGGTCACCTCCCCGTCGGCCGCGCCGTCCTCACCCGTGTCCTCCGCCTCTCCTCTCTCCCCGCGCCGGACGTCCTCCTCCCCGGCCACTCCCTTGTCCGGCCGCCGCCGTCGCAGCCACGCCTCGCCGACCTGCACCTTCTCCTGCTCTGCCTCGACCTGGCGCCTCCTCGCGCCTACGCCACCGTTGACGTCCATGTCCTCTCCTCCCCGCGTCGGCCTCCTTCCCCGGACCGAGCTCGCCGCTGCTCCCCTCCCGGCCGAGCCGCCAGCCAGGCCGTTTCCCCTTGCCTCCGACCTCCCCACGCCGGCCCGCGTCATGACCATTGCTCTGCTCCTCGACCCTCCGCCGTTCCACGTGCCGCGCCCCTTCTGCTCCAGCGTACCCTCGCCCGCAACCCACCTCGCTGCCGTGCGCCACCTTCCTCCTCGTCTTCGACGCTCGCCAAGTGTTCGATGTTTTCCCGCAAGGTGCCCGGCACTCCGAGTCCGTCTCCATGTGCGTCCTCCGTTCCCGGTGTCGTGTTCCGTTGACCCGACGTTCCCGTGCCGTGGATCTTCCCCGACGGCCGTTCTCCGAGTTCTCCGCCCACCTCCATGTTGTGAACCTCTAAGGCGGAGCCGCCAAGATCTTCCCCGACAAACGGACAACGATACGGCGAGTTGTACCACGACTCCATGCTCTGCTTCCACGACGACAACCGGTGTCCGAACCCCGACGCCCCGGACCCTGTCGACCCCAAAGACCGGAACACCAAGGTCCGCAACAACGACGCCCCGAGTATGACTACTTCCACGATGACAACCCGAGTACGACTACCTCCCCGACGTCGACTACTTCGACTACTTCCTCTCCGATCTGAAGACGGCGGTCCCGAATTCGACGATCCCCAAATCCGATGTGTGACCCCAACCCTAGCCCTATCTACCTATATGCGTATCTTATAAAATCATGCATGTTTAATTGACATCGCACCTTTATCCATTTAGTCGAATTAAATCAATTTAATTATGGGTTTGTCCGGTGCATCTATATTGTGCACCGATCCCATTTAAAATGATTTGCCATGTGTTAGGGAATAAAATTGGACAACCTTTAATTTGTCATGCATCATGTCATCAACATGCCGCTTCTTTTGCCTTAGAGTAAAATGCATCTTTTCCGTTGCCCAGTGTTCGTTGCTTCTTCGGGAATATGATGATGAGTTGATGTGAGCAATGACAGGTTCTGCTACGTCTACCGGATTGCAGGCAAGTGATACTCCCGTGCTATCTTTGCTTGTTTTCTGTCTCTTGCTCCTCCTATCTTTTGTTCCTTGCTAGCCTTATGTTACGATGCTTGTGTCCCGATCCTATTTGCATGTGTACCTGGCAGCCATGATATAGCCACACCCCCCACATCCTATTACCCTGTTGCTTGTTTACCTTGTTAGCCTTGCGATTCCTAGTGCATGCTTAGGTGCTTTGCTTGAGTCATGTGATCTATTTGTCTAGTCTTGTTTTAATATGATAGCTAGGCTCAACTTAAATGGTAATCTTTAATTTCTGTTGCGATGGGAATAACATAATAAAGATAAGACACCGGCGGAAGGCCAATCGTGGTGTTTTGTTCTGCCAGTGTCGCCTAGGACCCGAGTTCTTTTCCGCTGATCCAAGACTGAGCGCACTAACCACATGTGGGAGTTCTATGGGCCTCCCCGCAATCTATTACCGGATCTTCAAACCTGTCTAGGAGCCACAACTTAGTTCGGGTGTTTCCATTTGCGCGCGTACGACGATGATGATGTGAAGGTAAAAAAAAGATGATGGATATGTGGTTACTTTACGGTAGGGTTGTGGCACGTGGCGTTTATTGCATGTGGAAGGAGGGCAATCATATGAGTGTTCCTCCCGACACCGTCCACACAACGGTTAGGCCCACCTCGAAGCTTCGGCCGGACTCTCAAGGTGGATCAGACCTAGCTAGGTGGCTCCCTGGACTTGTTTGTAGAGAAGGGAAGTATTGCATCGAACGGTCCACCGGTACACCTCTAAGAGAGTGTTTCGATGCGTGTGGGTTCATTAGTGCATCCCTGCAGGGTGAAATCTTTTCGAAAAGCCGTGTCCGCGGTTATGGACGACTTGGTGAAATGCGCTGGCTAAAAAGATCATAGACAACTTACACCTATTAATTATAATTTGACTAGTAAGATAGATTACTTGAATAATAACCCGTAAAACTGATCCACCGTGTGAGTTGCCCTGATTGCTTCCTCGCGGGCGGTTGATCGAGTGAGTAATACTTGGGCGGGTTTTTGATGTGGTGAGTAGTACAGTTGGTCCCTTATGCGCTCTCTTACCTTGTCTCTTTTAGACGAAGTTGTAGCGTGTCTCTATAACTTGTTAGTGCAGCTTGCCGCCGCCTCAATCGCTAACCCTCTTTCCCCGGAATTCCATCTTTGATATCTTGTGAGTATTACTTTCCAGTACTGTTTATAGTACTGACCCCTTCGGGGCTGCTATTCCAATGCAGCCGACAGGTTTGAAGTCTGACGACGTTAGCTTGGGAATCCCTCCGGCTTGGCCTGGGCAGGGATATGGTGCCTTCGTTTATCTTCAAGACTCTTAGTACAATTTGTTTCTTGTCTGTAGCCGGACGCTACTCCGCTTCTGCTGTTCTTTGGATCTTTGTATTGTATCTTTTGTTCTTAACTCGGTGAGTCGTTGTTGTATATGTTCTTTTGTGGGTTCCATCGAGAACTGTTGTAGTGTTATCACAATTCCACCCGCATAACGTGTGTGTTGCGACATGCACGTTATGCCCGGTGGGCGTCCTAGGATCGTTATTATGCGGATTTGGCTGGAACGCTCAAGTCTGCATAGTACCGATCTTGGGGCGTTACAAAGTGGTATCAGAGCCATGGTTCTTCAATACCCCACGGGTCCGTTTTGCCTATAGGATACCCTAGCTAATGCTCGTTGCTTGTAGAGTGTCCAAACTATTTTACAAATATTATTTGGAAAGATCTCAATAGGATTCTTGTTTATTCCTTACCTCTATTCTATTCCTTCTCTTATCTAATATGATTTAAATCTTCTCTCTTATCTATCTTCCGAGTCATAGCATCTTCGTGGGTGGACGATCTCTTGCCTTTGCCTAATAGGTTCGATTTTCGGAAGCATCTCGACGGATGGTCATCGCCATCGACGTGAGCAAGAACCTCTTGTTAGTGGTGTCGATAAGATCAACCAGGTGCGACAAGATTTGATAGTTTACCTCGCTCTTCACCCCCTGACGGTAGCGTGGATCTCGGGGCGACATCCCTTGTTAGTGGTGTCGGTTGTAATGTCCCGAGGTTTTCCCCAAATTAGATTTTGCTTGTTTTTCTTTTTGCATCATCATGACATCAGCATCATGCGCATCGCATATTTTTGGCAACAAAAATTACTTTTATTAAACCCTATTTTATTTTGCTAAAATTTTCGGAAAAGTTTTACCGAGATAGTCGTCTCCATTTTCAAAATTAAATTGCCAAAATATTTTGCAAAACAAAATAAAAATAAAAATTTGAGACGCGAGAGAGTAGCCTAAACCTGGCCCAAGCCCACCTAACCTCCAAGCCCTAGGGTTTTCCCCTGGCTTCTTCCTTTCCCACCCCCTACCTTTTTGCAACCACCCTCCCCATCTTTTTCTGTTTCGCGAAAATGCCCTTCCACCCTTGTCTTTTTTCCTTTTTCCCCCTCCTCTCTCTTTTCTTTCTTTTCTTTTCTTTCTTCTCCCTTTTCTTTTTCCTCTCTCCCTCTCACCTTTCTTCTTCCCCATCCCCGCACGCACGCCCCCGAGCCCCTCCCTCCGCGTCGGCTCCTCTCTCCCTCTCCGGCCTGAGCCCGCCGCCGGCTCCCTCTCTCTCGTCGCCGTGGCCTCCTCCTTCCTCCGCCCCGTGTTGGAGCTCCCCATCCTCCCGCGCCCTAGGTCGCCGCCCTGTCGGCCGCGCCGTCCTCACCCGTGTCCTCCGCCTCTCCTCTCTCCCCGCGCCGGACGTCCTCCTCCCCGGCCACTCCCTCGTCCGGCCGCCGCCGCCCAGCAAGCCGCCGTCGCAGCCACGCCTCGCCGACCTGCACCTTCTCCTGCTTAGCCTCGACCCGGCACCTCCTCGCGCCTGCGCCGCCGTTGACGTCCACGTCCTCTCCTCCCCGCATCGGCCTTCTTCCCCGGATCGAGCTCGCCGCTGCTCTCCTCCCGGCCGAGCCGCCAGCCGAGCCGTTTCCCCTCGCCTCTGACCTCACCATGCCGGACCGCGTCATGACCGTCGCTCTGCTCCTCGACCCTCTGCCGTTCACGCGCCGCGTGTAACAGCCCCAACTTTGTAATGAAAAATACGAAGAATTTTTCCACTTTTTGCATTCTTGTTTGCATCATGGCATGCATATGAAATTGCTACTTCTAACAATTCACTTTGAAACCAATTAAAATGGGGAAGCAAACCTCCCAAACTTCCAAACCAATGCAATTGCTTAACTTGGCAAACAAATCATTCTTGGACTTCCAAATTGCTATTTCTACTATCCATTTATGCAAGCAACTAAAATGGGGAAGCAAAACTTCCCAAACATCCAAACCAATGCAATTGCTCAACTTAGCAAACCAAATCATTCTTGGACTTCCAAATGGTTTAGGAAGTTCCAAGTTTATATTTTATAACCAATTCTCAAATTCCAAATATTGCCAAATAGGAAATGAATTTGAGAATCCAAAATTGGTTCAATTCAAATCTTATTTTGAAACCAAGCTAAACCTTTCCAAAAATTCAAAATAAAATCATGGGGTGCTTCATTAATATGTTGGGAGCTTCCCTGATTAATTTCACTATTTTTGGAAATACTTAAGTGCTTCAAATAAATGCATTTTGCCATTTATCAAAAATGACCATATTGCAACAACATGAATAAATGTGAATCTAAACAATTCTTTTTGGGGCACCAATTTTTGTGGAGGTGCTAAATGTTATGGGGAGTCTCTTTGAATTTTCCCAGATTTTATAAAATTTGTTTAGTGCCTGAATAAAATCCATACAGTGCTCCTGGTTTTGTTTTTGGAAAAAGAAAACGGAAAAGTTCAAAACTCTGACAGGGGCCCCTCCTGTCAGCCTCTCTTCTTTCTCTCTTCCTCACTGTGCCGCAATGGCACTGGCGCTATGCCGTGCTGCCGGCCGCCGCGCCACCTGCTTCCCTGGAGGTCAAGTGGCCTCCCGACACCACCTGCTCCGCACGTTCCCCTTTCTTCCCCGTTTCCCTCCTCGCGCGAAACCCTAACCCTAGTTTCTCCGCCGTCGTCGCCGCTGTCGGCCACCGAGCTCCGCCGTCGACAGCCAATTCCCGAGCGAATCAAAGCGGGGGAGAGGGACCGCCGTGTCGCCCTCTAGCTTCACCACCGTCACCCGCTTGCTGGGAGGACCGGACGCGAGCTAATCGCGCTTTTCCTTCCTCCGCCGCTTGCCGTCGTCGTCTTCGCCAAATCCCGGCCGCCCCCGACCTCCTCCGACCACCCCGCGGCCAGCCACGCATCACTGGTGAGCCCGCGCATCTCGGGGACATCTCCCTCTTCCTCCCCCCCTCTGCATCCTCACCTCCGTGCGAGTGGCCGCCGTCCGTCCGCCAGCCGTGCACTGTCGATCACGTGCACGTTGCCGTTCCCCTCCTTTGCGTTGCCAAGCACGCCCACGGTTACGGCCCTCGCACTGCGCCCATTTTTCAACCACACTTGCCACGGAGCGCCGCCCCAACGTGGTCGTCACCGGCCGCAGCCTCCGTCGGTGCCGTCGATCACCACCGTGTGCCCGGCCTGGCACCGGACCGGATATTTTCAGACACCGGAATATCCGGTCCGTGGCAAATTCTGCTAAGGACCAGAACTCGGCGGTACTGGTAGTCACCGGATATTTGCTACCGGATATTTTCCAGGCACCGGAATATCCGGTCGGAGACGAAATTCTGCTAAGGACCAGAACTCGGAGCTACTGGAAGTCACCGGATATTTGGCACCGGAGATTCCAACAGGGCACCAGAATATCCGGGAGACGGAATATCCGGGCCTCTAAGTTAGTTAAAGTGAAATAAAAGATTTGATAGCTTTTTAAATATTGGTTCAAATTTGACAAATCAAATACCAAAATGTTCCGAAGAACAAACCCTATACGTTAGAATCTTTGAAATGGTCTTTTAAATTTATAATATTGTTGTTTAATTAAGAAATTCCTAAAATGGTATAATTAATACCTAATTTGGGAAAAATCATAATTCGATAAATATTTAATCAAAAATTATGAATAAAATATCAAAATGATCAGCATTTTAAATGCTATCAAACCATGCTATATTATTTCATGATCACAAATTTTCATATGATGTTATTGTTTAATTGATTAAAGGAATTAAATTCGAATAATTATTTAATTCACTACTTATTCATCAAAACTCGGAAAATTACAAATAAGGTACCAAAATGATCGGAAGAACAAAACCTACTTAATCGTGTCATGTTCATGCATATTCAAGCCACTTCTTTTGTAATGTAACAATTTATAAATAATGTGGTCACTAAGATAAATATGGGGTTGTTTCCAAATAATTGCACTAATTATTTGGAACCCAATTTAATTTGTTAGCTAAATTAAATGATGATATATTCGCATAACTTGTCATGATATCATGTGATTGTGCATTGCACCTTGTCGTCGTGTGATTTATTTGTTCTTCTATATTTGCTTGGGTATCGATAGATTCCGGAGTGGAGGTTAACCCCATCTTCCCCGACGAGCAGTACTACACGCCCCGACAGCAAGGCAAGAGATAACCTAACCTTCTTGGCATCTAGCATCCTATTGCTTTATAAACTTATTTTATCCACCATAATATTGCATGCTATTCCAATGAAAATTTTGGGTCAATACTAGAGTATCCTATGAATGCATGTTTTTCCCCTGAACCATCACATGCTCCCCCTCCTATGAACCATAGGTTTGATGTGTTGGCCGGAGACAATGATATAAATGTTGTATTTCTACATGCTTAGCTATGCTTAGCCATGCATAGTGAATTTGCTTAGCTGTCCGTTATTTATTTCCATGATTTATGAAATTGATGGAATGTTCGGACAAGGTGGAGGATGCTTGTGTTACTTAATTAAATTGTTTAAAGGCTTGGATGAGTTGCCATCTGGGGATGGTGTTTTGTCTCATTCCTGCTGTCGTGGTGGGTTGCACGGCATATCCATCAGAGACGGAAAAGATTGTGGAGCAAGGCGGCGATGGCGTTCCGGCGGGATTGGGCACAAGCACGACAAGAACACGCGATGTACCCAGGTTCGGGGCCCTCGTGGTGAGGTAACACCCCTACTCCTGCATGTCTGATGTATATCATGGCATAGATCTCGGGATACATGGTTGCTCCTTGAGCTGTGTTTGTCTCTCTAGCTAGAGGAAGAAGAAAGGGTAGGTCGGGATGAGAAGAGCCTCCACCTACCAAATAAGCATCTAGGGTTTCCTCTAAGGGGTCCCCTCTCAAGGGCTCCCTGGTGCACCTTATAAAGGGGATGCCCAGGGGACAAAGGGGTGGCCCATTAGGCCCAGCTAGTACTAATCAGGGCAGCCTGCAGCTGGACGGGCAGCCTGCAGCCTGCAGCCGGACGGGTAGCCTGCAGCCTGCAGCCGGACGGGGCAGCCTGCAGCCGGACTGGGCAGCCTGCAGCCGACAGCCTGCAGCCTGCAGCCTGTAGCCGGACTGGGCAGCCTGCAGACTCAAGGCAGCCAACAGCCTGCAAACCGTCCGCTTGATCTTCGCGGTTTGCTTCTCTTGTTCTCTTGTCGAGTCGTGAACTTTGGTATACCCGGGGGTCATTCCCCCGACACTAGCCCCCGAGATCGTGGAGTCTTGCTAGCTTGCTGGGAAGACTTCGCGATCTTCCCCTTGTCTTGATTGTCGTGGATGAAATGCAGACGTCGAAGCTGGAGTCGGCCGAAGTTGAAGCCTGCGGCCGGATGAAGCCTGCAGTCGGACGAACTTGAAACCGGATGAAGACTGCAGTCGGACGAACTTGAAGCCGGATGAGGAGCCTTGAAGCCGGATGAAAAGCCTTGAACTTGAAGCCGGATTAGAAGCCTTGAATTTGAAGCCAGCAGCCGGATTAGAAGTCTTGAATTTGAAGCCTGCAGCCAGATTAGAAGTCTTGAATTTGAAGCCTGCAGCCGGATTTAGAAGTCTGCAGCCAGACGGAGTTGAAGCCTGCAGCCGGACGAGGTTGAAGCCTGCAGCCGGACGAAGTTGAAGCCTGCAGCCGGACGGAGTCTGCAGCCGGTCGAAGTCTGCAGCCGGACGGAGTCTGCAGCCGGACGAAGTGAAGCCTGCAGCCGGACGGAGTCTGCAGCCGGACGAAGTTGAAGCCTGCAGCCGGACGAAGTTGAAGCCTGCAGCTGGACGGAGTCTGCAGCCGGACGAAGTTGAAGCCTGCGGCTGGATGAAGTCTGCAGCCGGACGGAGTTTGCAGCCGGACGGAGTCTGCAGCCGGACGAACTTGAAGGCGGATGAAGTCTGCAGCCTGCAGCCGGATGAAAAATCCTTGAAGCCGGATGAAAGTTGTGGCCAGATGAAAATCCTTGAAGCCGGATGAAAATCCTTGAAGCCGGATGAAAGTTGTGGCCATATGAAAATCCTTGAAGCCGGATGAAAGTTGTGGCCGGATGAAAATCCTTGAAGCCGGATGAAAATCCTTGAAGCCGGATGAGAATCCTTAAAGCCAGAGTAAAAGTCCTGAAGCCGGATTAAAGTTGTGGCCAGATGAAAATCCTTGAAGCCGGATGAAAATCCTTGAAATTGAAGCCGGATAAAAATCCTTGAAATTGAAGCCGGATAAAAATCCTTGAAATTGAAGCCGGATAAAAATCCTTGAAGCTGAACCGGGCTCTTGACCGGGGTGTGAGTCCTCCGGGTCTGCGGTTGCGCAGCCCCCGGGAATGAGACGCCGGCTGACGGCGTGGCAGCCTTCGGGCTCTTGGCCGGGGTGATAGAGTCCTCCGGGTCGGCATATGCGCAGGACCCGGGAATGCGATGCCGGCTGGCGGCGCGGCAGCCCCCGAGTCCGTGACTCGGGGTGATAGTCCTCCGGGTCGGCGTGTGCGCATGACCCGGGAATGCAATGCCGGCTGACGGCGTGGCAGCCCTCGGGCTCTTGGCCGGGGTGATAGAGTCCTCCGGGTCGGAGTATGCGCAGGACCCAGGAATGCGATGCCGGCTGGCGGTGTGGCAGCCCCCGAGTCCGTGACTTGGGGTGATAGTCCTCCAGGTCGGCGTGTGCGCAGGACCCGGGAATGCAATGCCGGCTGACGGCGTGGCAGCCCCCGGGCTCTTGGCCGGGGTGATAGAGTCCTCCGTGTCTGCGGTTGCGCAGCCCCCGGGAATGCAATGCCGGCTGACGGCGTGGCAGCCCCCGGGCTCTTGGCCGGGGTGATAGAGTCCTCCGGGTCGGCGTATGCGCAGGACCCGGGAATGCGATGCCGGCTAATGGCGTGGCAGCCCCCGAGTCCGTGACTCGGGGTGATAGTCCTCCGGGTCGGCGTGTGCGCAGGACCCGGGAATGCAATGCCGGCTGACAGCGTGGCAGCCCCCGAGTCCGTGACTCGGGGTGATAGTCCTCCGGGTCGGCGTGTGCGCAGGACCCGGGAATGCAATGCCGGCTGACGGCGTGGTAGCCCCCGAGTCCGTGACTCGGGGTGATGGTCCTCCGGGTCGGCATGTGTGCAGGACCCGGGAATGCAATGCTGGCTGACGGCGTGGCAGCCCCCGAGTCCGTGACTCGGGGTGATAGTCCTCCGGGTCGGCGTGTGCGCAGGACCCGGGAATGCAATGCCGGCTGACGGCGTGGCAGCCCCCGAGTCCGTGACTCGGGATGATAGTCCTCCGGGTCAGCGTGTGCGCAGGACCCGGGAATGCAATGCCGGCTGACGGCGTGGCAACCCCCGGGCTCTTGGTCGGGGTGATAGTCCTCCGGGTCGGCGTGTGCGCAGGACCCGGGAATGCAATGCCGGCTGACGGCGTGGCAGACCCCGAGTCCGTGACTCGGTGTGATAGTCCTCCGGGTCGGCGTGTGCGCAGGACCCGGGAATGCAATGCCGGCTGACGGCGTGGCTGCCCCCGGGGCTCTTGGCCGGGGTGATAGAGTCCTCCGGGTCGGCGTATGTGCAGGACCCGGGAATGCGATGCCGGCTGGCGGCGTGGCAGCCCCCGAGTCCGTGACTCGGGGTGATAGTCCTCCGGGTCGGCCTGTGCGCAGGACCCGGGAATGCAATGCCGGCTGACGGCGTGGCAGCCCCCGGGCTCTTGGCCGGGGTGATAGAGTCCTCCGGGTCGGCGTATGCGCAGGACCCGGGAATGCGATGCCGGCTGACGGCGTGGCAGCCCCCGAGTCCGTGACTCGGGTTGATAGTCCTCCGGGTCGGCGTATGCGCAGGACCCGGGAATGCAATGCCGGCTGACGGCGTGGCAGCCCCCGGGCTCTTGGCCGGGGTGATAGAGTCCTCCGGGTCGGCGTATGCGCAGGACCCGGGAATGCGATGCCGGCTGACGGCGTGGCAGCCCCCGAGTCCGTGACTCGGGGTGATAGTCCTCCGGGTCGGCGTATGCGCAGGACCCGGGAATGCAATGCCGGCTGACGGCGTGGCAGCCCCCGGGCTCTTGGCCGGGGTGATAGAGTCCTCCGGGTCGGCATATGCGCAGGACCCGGGAATGCGATGCCGGCTGACGGCGTGGCAGCCCCCGAGTCCGTGACTCGGGGTGATAGTCCTCCGGGTCGGCGTATGCGCAGGACCCGGGAATGCGATGCCGGCTGACGGCGTGGCAGCCCCCGGGCTCTTGGCCGGGGTGATATAGATGTGCGTCCGGGTCTGCGGAGCCGGCTTGGCGGCTGCGCAGCCCCCGGGAATAATATTGCCGGCTTGGCGGCTGCTTGCCTCCGGGCCTCTTGGACCGGAGGTCTTTGGCCTTCTGCCGGTTGGCGGCTATTGCGCTTCCGAGCTCCAAGTTGGGAGTGATGGCGATGATGACGTCGAGCCCCCGAGCTTCGCGGTGTGGGCGATGGCGGTGGCGTGCTCCCGAAAACCCAGCTGCGGATGGAGCCGGTCGAAGGGATAGTCAGCTGGAGGAGCCGGTTGGCTTGGGGACCCACTAGCCCCCGAAGCTGTCGAGGTCGTTCGGCATCAGCGGGAGGACCTCGGCAGGTTCATGCAAAAAACAGTCATCCAAGAGACGAAGTTAGTCATTAGATCTCAATATCCAAAATTTATGATGTTTGAATCCTTGGGTGGATTTCTATGCCAACTCATTTTGGTCCAATCCTTTTGGACTATTTGTGTGCACTTTACCGTCCCGGCTTGCCGGTTTGTCGTCTGGCACTAGCTTCGTTGGTTGTGTGGTCGAAGAAGAGGCGCCGCAATCTGGAAGCCGAACTGCCAGGGCGGCCGGCCTGCTTGTAGCCGGAGGCAAATGGAGTCCTAGACTCCCAGTCCACCCTGCAGGCTTGACTACTTTTTTCTTCTATTTAATTTTCCAACCAGACCGGCCGGCTCCATCTTTTTTTTTTAGCCGGCCCGACCGGCTCCTCTTTTTATTTTTCCTTTTTCCCTCTTCAGCCGGCCCGAAACTCTGCCTCGCCGGGGCAGAGCAAGCGGCGCTGGAGGCGGAGCGAGCCGGCGCGGACGGGGCAAAGCGGCCGGTGCCGGCCTCGGCCGGTGAGGGTGGAGCCGGAGGCGTCTGGAGCCAGGGTGGAGCTGCTAGAGGCGAGGTGAAGGAGGCGGCCGAGACCGGAGCGGAGGCGGCTGGGGCCTGGGCGGCCGGAGGCGGCCAGACGGGCGCGGAGGCGACCGGAGCCGGCGCGGAGGCGGCCGGGGCCGGGGAGGCCAGAGGCACGCGGACGCTCGAGCCGGCCACGGAGCTGGCGCGGAGGCGGGTGCCGTCGCGTACACACGCTGGAGCCGGAGTCGACCAAGATGCGCGCGGAGGCGAGCGTGCGTGGAGCTGGAGGCGGCCGTCCGGGCACGGCACAGGGGGACGCGCGGATGCGGTGGAGTCGAGTGGAGGCGGAGGTGCGGGCCTGGAGGCGGAGACGATGAGGTGCAGCGGTTGGTGCTCTGCTCAGCGGGGAAGAACTCGGTCTAGGGGGAGGTTGGTGAGGACGGAGCAGCCGGCGTAGACGTGAAGGAGGCGTGGCGAGGCAAAGAGGGGGCCGGGCACGGCCGGGTCTCGCTGGAGAGGAACCGCGAGGTGGATGCGGATGAGGTATCTGGCACGAGCGCGGGACGGAGAAGCTCGTGGCCGGGTCGGGGTTGGACGCGCGCTGACAGGCGAGGTAGAAGGAGCAGGTCGTGGGACGACGGCGGCCGCTCGGGGAGAGGACGAGGGAGGCCGGCACCACGGAAAAGCTTGATGGCGTGGAGGCGTAGGTGATCCTGTCGATCCGCTGCTCATGTTGCTTGATGCGCTGGTTGTGTGGGGAGGGCCATCTTGACGGCCCTGGCTCCTGATTCCTTCTACTATCTTGGCGTGGATGAGCGGAGTAGCACGGGTGTAGAGGAGCTCAAGCGCGGGCGCGCAGGTGGACGCGGTCGGAGGCGTCGGGCGCAGGAGGCCGGAGTCGAGGACGCGCGCGCGGTCGCGTAGGAGCAGATGCGGAGAGGAGCACGTGACGCCGAACCCACCGACGGTGAACTCAAGAGGGGAAGCCGATCTTGGAGTCGATCCGCTGCCACTCCCGCTTCGCGTGCCGGTGGCATGGGCGGTGTTGTCGATCCAGATCCAGACCCCAAGCTGGCGCCGTGGCTGGCGGCCGAAGCCTCTCCAGGAGAGATGGGTGGCGCTGAGTCGGCGACGAAGGTGTTGGTGAAGAGGGGTCCCGCCAAGAACGGGATCCGCTCGCCGCTAGCCCCACGGTGGGCGCCAAATGTCGTGGTGGGTTGCACGGCATATCCATCGGAGACGGAAAAGATTGTGGAGCAAGGCGGCGATGGCGTTCCGGCGGGATTGGGCACAAGCACGACAAGAACACGCGATGTACCCAGGTCCGGGGCCCTCGTGGTGAGGTAACACCCCTACTCCTGCATGTCTGATGTATATCATGGCATAGATCTCGGGCTACATGGTTTCTCCTTGAGCTGTGTTTGTCTCTCTAGCTAGAGGAAGAAGAAAGGGTAGGTCGGGATGAGAAGAGCCTCCACCTACCAAATAAGCATCTAGGGTTTCCTCTAAGGGGTCCCCTCTCAAGGGCTCCCTGGTGCACCTTATAAAGGGGATGCCCAGGGGACAAAGGGGTGGCCCATTAGGCCCAGCTAGTACTAATCAGGGCAGCCTGCAGCCGGACGGGTAGCCTGCAGCCTGCAGCCGAACGGGGCAGCCTGCAACCTGCAGTCGGACTGGGCAGCCTGCAGCCTGCAGCCTGCAGCCTGCAGCCGATAGCCTGCAGCCGGACTGGGCAGCCTGCAGCCTGCAGACTCAAGGCAGCCAACAACCTGCAAACCGTCCGCTTGATCTTCGCGGTTTGCTTCTCTTGTTCTCTTGTCGAGTCGTGAACTTTGGTATACCCGGGGGTCATTCCCCCGACACCTGCCGCCTAGGCTGAGAGTGCTTTTAGCTAGAACCAAGAACCGAGCGTGCTTCCAACGGTGGGGACATATGGAATCCCCTTTAACCGAATAATTTGTGCGGGCATATCCAAGGGTCCTCTAGTTCTCTATTTCCATTTGCGTGTGAGTGTGTGGGTGGAAAAAGGAAAAGATGAGGATGGTGGTGGTGTTTAGGATGTGGCGATGGGGCAGGGGCTGAAATAGGCTAGGTAAACTTTTCCTGTCGCCACGATGACCCTTGGATAGTCTCACACATTGTAAAGGTTTAACCGTGCCCACCCTGCCGGCTTTCCAAGGAAGAGAGCTAAATGATCAGGTAAGGGGTCGGACGGTACCGGTGGGTAAATTAGTACACCCCTGCAGGGTAAATCTTTTCAAAAAGCCGTGTCCACGGTTATGGACAAATCTTGGGAAAGGCGGATTAGCTCATAGAAAAAGTATAACCTAATGAATTAAAATTTGGCAGCTAAAGGTTGTAACTCAACGTGTGTTTAAAAGGTTCATTTCCTCGAGGGTGATTCGAGGGAGTGCCTTTGGTGGAGATGAGAGGTTTCTGGATACAATTTGGTTCGATGAGAACCGAAGAGCAAAAGTTACTATCTTATCCCCTTTTTGAAAAACATTCTGATTAGACGATGCCATTGTGTCACTTATGTCTTTTATAAAGAAAAACTAGCTTTATGTAAATTAGCTACATTATACAGCATTAGAGCCTCCGTCAGCATTGGGCCTATATCGCCCTACTAAACTTGCGAGTACATTGTACTCAATCTCTCTTTGCTGCCTTTATTAATTTGATTCAGAGGAGGACGACACCGAGCACACAGGTGGGTTCTTCGTGGACGTCGACGATAGTTCGGGGTTCCCAGGTGGCAGCTTGGGACCGTGGAACAAGCTGACTAGGATAGTTTATCTGTAGGCCTCTTAGGCCATATTTTGGATCTTGTTGTTAGACAACACTACTTCGCTTCCGCATGATGAATTGTTGGGTCTGTGACCTTTTGTGTGTAATATTTGTATCCTTCTCATATATGAATTGCTATATGAATCTTTGTGTCGTAGAGTCCGTGATGTGCCAGTTGTTCCACAAGTCTTGATCTCTCTACTATACATGATAGCTATGTCTGAGCTTATGGCATGATCGCAGTGTTGCGTGCCGATGATCCATTCCGAGCACGCCTGCCAAAGGTTTTGGCCTGGGATTGGTAAACCCAGTAACCTTCAATTGTGTAGCATGACCGGTTGCACAAAGCTTCATTATATAGTTCTGGGGTCGGGGCGCTACAAGTTGGTATCAGAGCAGGACTGCCTGTAGGAAACCCTTTCTATTGGTCGATGTCGAGTCTAGTTGAAAATTATTTATAACCTAAAAATGAGTTGTGAAAACCTTCTTAGGATTCTTTTTACTCCTCATCCAACTCGCTCTACTCTGATCTCTTATCTCTATTTGTTTTAAGCTTGGTGTCGAAGTTTAGGTTCTCGGGGTTTGGGTTCTTACCGTCCAGAGTTGTCTCTAGTCAGTTATTTTTTTCCGTTTGCTATCGCCGCGATGACGTGATGTCACCCGTGGTTGACTAAATCTGTTTTGTGCTAGTGCTATCTTAATTCTCCATATCCCGCCAAAACCCCTCCAGCCCCAAGGGTGCACCTGTGGTATCCCCTTAGCCTATAAAAGTAGGACCGAGGCACCCAAGGGAAGGAACAAGTTCGGGGAGAGAACCAGCACGGGAACAAGATCACAAGACGGAACACCATCGAGTTGGAGGCTAGGCTAGGTAGTGCAAGAGTCCAAGGTTAGCTTAGGCGAGAGGTGATCTCCTCCGGGCCAGGATCTGCTCGTCTTCAACCTCTAGCCAACACCACCCGGGTTCTCACCCGCAACCACCATTGTAAAGCTACACCATGATACACCTCTCAATCCAGACATGAAGGAGTAGGGTTGTTAGCCTCCGGGCGGCCCGAACCTGGCTAAAGTCCTTGTGTCTCTGTGATGCTTGCTAGTACGTAGATCTCGAGCGTAGACGAAGCCCCCGGGCGGAAGACGTCACTCAGCCTCCTTCGCGCCCCATACAGAACCTAAAAAGGGGGTATCCTTTACTCCCGGTGTCCGTGATCCAAGACACGACATCTGGCGCGCTAGGTAGGGGGCGCAAGCGCTGATTTCTTCTTCATCGGCTTCGTGTTCTTCGTCGAGATCTTCCCCAAGTTCTTCATTGGTTTCGTGTTCTTCGTCGAGATCTTCCTCAAGTTCTTCATCGGCTTTGAGATCTTCGAGGGGGGTCTGCTTAGAGTTCTCCAGATCTTCTGGCAAGATCTTGGATCGTCGCTTCGTCACGTTCGACGTCGAGCTCTTCGGTTGAGGCAAGATCTGCCACGAGTCCCACTTCTGTTCCGTCGAGATCAAGTGAACGGTGAAAGGACACGGATGTCGCCTAGAGGGGGGGTGAATAGGAGATTTAAAATTATTACGGTTAAGGCTTGAATAAATGCGGAATAAAACTAACGTTTAATTTATCAAGCCAAAACCTAAACTAGCTAGATTTACCTATGTGCACCAACAACTTATGCTAAGCAATATAATCAACTAGGTGATAGCAAGATATATAACTTTAAACTCTATGGCTATCACAAAGTAAATAGCATAAGTAAGAAACTCGGATATAGAAATACGGAGGCACTTGGAGACGATGATTTATCCCGAAGTTCACTTCCCAATGGAAGCTAGTCTCCGTTGGAGCGGCGCGGTGTTCACCAATGTGAAACACCGAGTAGCCTAGATATGGCACACCGTATCTCCGTTGCGTCTTACCACCAATGTGGCGAGGCACTTGTCACTATGTTGCCGTTGAGGTTGACAACTAGAACCTTTACAAGGATGAAGCTCACTCCACAAGTTGGAGGGTCTTCACCAAATGCACCGAGCCACCAAGACTTGATGCTTCAAGGCCGGGGCACACACCACAACTTAATTGGTGCCTCCCGGCAATGTCTTCGTAGCTACCAAAGCTCCGAGACAAACAAGGTTGAGTCACACTCCATAATTGGAGTGTCCCAACAAATCCCGTGAGCCACCAAGACTCCGAGAAATCAACAACCGTCTAGGATACCAACGTGCCCTAGAGGAACAAGCTCTAGGGCATCCAAGCACCCAAGAGTAACAAGCTTCTCAACTTCACTTTCCACGAATCACCGTGGAGAACTCAAACCGATGCAACCAATGCAATGGCAAGAACACACTAAGTGGTCAAGTCCTTCTCTCTGAAATCCAACCAAAGCAACTAATGCTATGGAGGGATTTAAGAGGAAGAACAAGGAGAAAACACAAAGCAACTCCAAGACCCAAATCAAAGATGTTCTCCTCACTTAGAGGAGATATGGTTTGGTGGAATAATAGATCTAGGCCTTCTCCTTCAATCCTCTAAAGATCAACGAGTTTGGGTGGAGGGATTGGGAGATCTATGTGTTTTGAGCTCTTGCAACAATGGAGGAGAGAGAGGGAAAACGTGCTCAAGAGTTCTTCTCAAAAGGTAGAAGACAACCCCTTTTAAAGGGTGGGGAAAAGTGACCGTTTGAAGGGGTTTTCTTGCATGCGCAGAGAAGCCGGCCTTGCCGGCTTGGAGGCCGGCCCCAAGGCCGGCATGGAATATTCACGCACAGAGAGGCCAGCCTGGCAGTGTTTGGAGGCCGGGCAGGTGCCCGACGTAGCCGGCCTTGGGGCCGGCCTAGGCTAGCCAAACTGCAGGGAGGCCGGCCTTGAGCCCGGCCTAGGCTGGCCTCGCAGTGGTGGAGGCTGGGCAGGTGCCAGAGGCGGCCGGCCTTGACCCCGGCCTTGAGCCCGGTAAGGCTAGCCAAACTGCAAAATGTTCGATACTGAAAATGCAATAACTTTTGTATCCGGACTCCGTTTTCAATGATCTTGGGCTCGTTGGAATCACCACAACGAGCACTACAAGATTATGCATAGAAACATAATTGTCCAACATGGGAGGGTAAAACCAAATGGGTAAATGTTAGATCACTCTCTAAATGAATAACCGGTAAACCCCCAAAATCAAAAACGCAATAAGTATTTCATACGAAATCCGTTTTTGATGAACTTGAGCTTGTATTGAAGATCAAGACAAGCTCTAAAACCTCATCTATATAGAAGTCACATAAGAATAGGAAATGGAGATTTTGGTATGGGTGGGAAGGTGTGAACCTTTCCTCACTAGTGAATCGGCAAAATCTCCACAACCGAAAACGCAATAGACGATGCAACGAATTCCGTTTTTGGTGAACTTGGTCTTGTCATTACAAGCACGACAAGCACCAAGACCACACCACGATAAGAGCCAAATAAGAACCAATAAAGATGATTGCAAGAATGCAAGGATGCAAAGGTTTGAGCTCTCTACGACCGATACGCTAAAGCTCACTTGAGAGCCCCTCTTGATAGTACGGTTACCTATCCTAAAAACCCGGTCTCCCAACTACACCGCGAGACCGGTAAAATAGAAACCCTATCAAGATCATACCTTTGCCTTGCGCATTCCACTTGAGCCAGATGATGACAATCTTGGTCTCCTCTCAAGTGGATCACCTTTCTTGATTACGCTCCGCTCGGTGAAGCCTCGCATATTGCTTACCCATACACCAATATGGGAGAGACACCCTTTCGCATATCTTCACATGCCCTTATCTTCTATGTTGATCAATTTGCACATAGCCTTGATCAACATATAATCTTGTTCTTTTAGCCTTGACTCCAACATATGGAGTACAAGCATTCCGTATGGACCAACACTACAAATATAACTCAAAGCACACATTAGTCCATAAAGATTGTCATTAATTACCAAAACAACACATGCGGGCAACCATGCACTTTCAATCTCCCCCATTTTGGTAATTGATGACAATCCCTTTTAAGAGGGTTTATATAATGAATATAGCAACCTTGCAAGACAAACAAGCAAGGATGCAAAGCGCATTAAAGGCAAATGCAACAAAAGCATAAAACCCAAATTCCCTTAAACCCTCTAAAACTTCTCCCCCATTGGCATCGATTGCCGAAATGGGAAGAAAAATTTAGAAAGCCAATATAATATGAATTCCTCCATAAATTGTACATTTCTCAAAATTTGAGTGGAATCAAATGCACATATCCATTGACGAATAGTTAGAGGAAATCAAACTATATTGAGGATCCAAAGATTGCAAAAGGATGAAATCATTCTAAACATCTCCACAAAGGAGAAAAGCAAACAAAAAGATCCAATGCGAGAGTTCTAAATAGAAACGGAGAAGCTCCCCAATGTTCATGCACTATTGAGGAGTGCACAAATATGGAATCCTTGCTCCCCCAAAATCATCTAGAACACTCACCAAGTGCAAGGATGTAAAAATTAAAGAAAAACAAAGCACTTGCACTAAAGATGTGGTTGAGCCATAAGGAGATACCAATTAAAAGAAACTATCAAGAAGGGTCCAACCAAGAGTATGTGTGTGTGCAAGACAATTAATTTGGTAAGACACATAGTCTTAACCAAATGGAGATAAGTTATATATCAAGTATTGACACACACAACTTACAAAGAAGATTTTTTTTTTCAAAAAAAAGAGAATATGTTTACAAACTCAAGGATACCAATTTTTAAAGATTCAACATAGGATAGGCCCAACCGAGATAAAAGGAAGATCTTTGAAATGAGTATGTTCACAAGCTTAGGGATACCAATTGGAAACTAAAACCAATTGAAAATGCCAAAAGCTAGTGAGAGCATTTAGCCAATAAAAATCAACATGCTCACCATGATAAGCATGAAGTCAAAGATCTTTAATAGAACTTGAGTGCGCAAAGATACCAATAAAAATGAGACAAGCACTCATGAGACAATTTTGGAGCCACCAAAGAATTGTAGATAAAAGCAAGGTAGCTCAAAAGAATTACGATACCAACTAGAAGGTGACCTCTCTCATATGTATAGGTTTCTAAGTAGACAAATCATTGATGATATACATCCACCAAGAAACTTGCACATATGAGATGGTTGATAAAGTGGAAACCATGGTATCCAAAAGGGAAGTCATGAATATACAAAAGAGATTATTGCTTAAAAGCATAGCACATAGCTCAAATTTATCTCATTGTATATAAATGAACTTCAAAAATATCAAAGACATCACACATATCACTAAGGGATCAAGAGATAGTGAAGATGCTTTGAGATAGGCAACAAATATCATAAACAAATAATACCAATTGAAGGAAAAGGTTTTTGCAATTTCATCACAAATATCACAAAGATATATCAAGTGAAGAAAACAAGCCAAAACCACAAGAATTGCAAAATAGGAGCTTTCATGCTAAGAAACAACTTACACAAGGTTGAAACTAGAAAAGTATGCATGAGGTAGATACTTGTTACCGAGATACATTGATGATGAAGAAGATGATGGTTTGTTTATCATAAAAGCTTGACTCCAATAATCACACGGTGAGAACACCTTCCTTATGAATGGGGCAAGCATCCAATGTATCTCCATTATACCTAAACCACAATTCAAGCACAAAATGGTTCCCAAACTCATTGGGTCCCATAGTAGTTAGATAAACTACAATATATAGCCCCCGGTCTTGGTGGGCCCATGTGTGATGGACCCACTTTGACCGCATCAGGGGAACCCCATGTTCCACTGTTGCGACAGTAGCCCCCGGGCATAGTCCCGGCGGCCACGCCCTTCTGCCGCCGGGGCTATGACCAAAAAAGAGTCAAAGTGGGTCCCCGGCATCAGGTCTTGAATGTCTTGTCCTACCCGTCAGAGCCGCGCACTACGGAGGTGCGCATCCCACGGGTCTTCTGAACGTTGCGATCCGCGCGGACCGCCAACGCTCGCCTTGAATCCACAGGGAGGAGACGATCGAACGGAAAGCCTCCTCGGTCCCCGCGCCGGCCGGAGCGGTGGGACCATGACGCGACGCGTGGGGAGCCTTATAAGCCACCGTTCCAAGGAACTGTAGCCGTTACTCCTTCCCATACACAGAGATCTTGAAGCGCCGCCGGAGAGCACTTCGTCTTCACCTTTCATAGCACACCGCAAATCAGCTCCCCTCCCCTCGCCCATGGCGCCTAGGCGAGCGAAGCAAGCTGCGAAGAAGTAGACCGGTGGGAAGAAGAGGGCGGTGGCGAGCCCCGCCCAGACCGACCCTCCCTCACCGAGAGTGACACAAGCTCTGTACGATCCGAGTGAATTTGCCAGCGAGGAGAGGATTGCCGCCGTCCGCGAGACGCTGAGCAGGGAGTTCATTGGGGGCGACCAGTTGGAGATCCGCCCGGGGGCGAGTCCCCTGCGAGACGGCGAGGTGGTGACGTTCCACGATTTTTCGGTGATGGGGTTGCTTCCCCCCTTCTCAGATTTCTTCATGGCGGTCTTGGAGGCGTTCGGGCTGCACATGCTTCATCTGCATCCGAACGCGGTACTGATCTTGGCAACCTTCGCACACGCCTGCGAAGCATTCATCGGCGTAATGCCCTCCGTGGCATTGTTCCGACACTTCATCATGCCCCGAAGGGGGAGATCAAGATGGATGGCAGGTGGGGTGTCCTTCTGCCTCAAGCAGGAGAACGCAAGCCAATATCCGGGGACCAGGATTCACCCCAGCTGGAAGGACTGGAGGCGGAACTGGTACCTTGCTCAAGCGGGCAGTATCAGCCCGCACCTCCTGGTGCCGATGGCCCCAGCCGAGAGTTTGGCCAACTCGAGGGACGTCAACACCCAAGACGAGGCCCTTCTGCCGATTGTCGAGAAGTTCGCGGAGCTTCAGGATGGTCAGGTAACAGGCGCCATGATCACCGGAGACTTCGCGCAGAGGGGGATTGCTCCTCTGCAACGCAGGCCCCGACCGTTGTGGGAGACCCGCCAGGGGATGGAGTCTCACATATCGCCCGGGATGCTGAAGGGGAAGATGCACTTCCTGCTGCCGGGGGAGCGGTATGACCTTCCGACGGGGGATTCCTCGTTGCTTGACTGCATCGTGAGAGGGGACGCGGTGCCTCTCCTGCCAGGGTGCAATGCTTATGGGCTTCCGGTAACCCGGGCGACAGTCCGCGGGAGGTCCTGGACGGCAGCGGAGCCGCCGTACGGGGACTTCTCGCCAGACGAGCCCGAGATCTTTGACGGCGAAGATGAGGAAGAGGAGAGCCCAAAGGAGCTGGGCCGCACCCCTCCCCCCGCGTCCCCCAAAGGAGAGGGGGAGACGCCCGCGGGACAAGAAGATGCTGGGTAGAGCCGCCCCCCGGGCAGCCAGCTCCTCAAAGCTCGCAGGCGGGGCAGAAACCGAGGGGAGAAAACGAAAGCCTCCCGCCCCCGATTCCTGCCGAAGATGGAGACGACGAGAGCGTGTCGATGCCGGACCCCTTCGAAGACCTTGCGGGGAAGCGGTGGTTCTTTTCCAGCGCTAAGCGAGCCCGAAGGTAACTCCGACGTCTACCTTGATCCTTCCTTGCTTGATAGGAGCTGCGACAGCTCTGACCGCCGCATGCGCGCTGCAGGTCCTCCGAGTCCGAGTGCTCCCGGAAGCACGTCTGGGTGGATGATGACGTCAAAGTAGGGGAGGCTACGGAAAGCTCCGCGGTAGCCGCTAAGGAGCGTCCACTTCCCAGCAGAGCCTCTCTGGGAGCGGAATCCCCGGAGGCAGGAGACATGGGGTCGCCGTTGATGGCAACCCGGACATCGCCTAGTCGTGAGCAGGAGCGAGCGCTCCTGGGTCGGGACCCGACAGCCTCGGCGCCACCTCCAGGTAAAGCTACTCGGAGTCGCCACAGTTGTCCCCGGGGGACCCGGAGGTTCTGTGGGGACCACGGACTAGTTGTCCGAAATACCCTTGTGCCTACATCAGCGATCCCATGATCAGTGTGTCGCTGAGCACAATCAAACTGGTAATCAAAGAACATCCATAAATACCGAAGGAATATACTTACTCGATTGAAGTCATAATCTTCAATAGGTACTTGCAGCGGAAATCACCATACAGCGTGGAGCCCAAGTCATTCGCCTTAACCCTACAGGCAACTGACTGGGAAGCGCCCTAGTTCGCATTGACGTCATTTCCGTCTCCTTCTCCAAGCTGCTCCTCTTTAAAGTCTGGCTAAGACAATAGCCAGGGACGAAACCAATGTGAGTACAATGGGAATTGTACTCGCAAACTACCCCCGAATGAGCATGCACTACACTTTTTATAGTTTGAGTAAAACTTTGTTTGCTTTGAAAACTCTTTATCCCTGTTGAAAAGAGAAGGATAGACTTTTGTTTAATAAAACTGTGTTTGAAAACTCTATAACTTTATTTGAAAAAGGCAAGAAAATTTTTATAGCTTTTCGTGACCCTTGTATATTTTTCGAAAACATCTATAGCCTTTGTTGGAAAAGAAAAGAAGGCTTTTAGATCTTTTTCCCATAAAATTGTCTTTGTAAAGAGTTTCTTTTTAAAAGTGTTTTTCCCGAAAATAGATGTTTGTTAAAAAAAGTAAGAAGTCCCTTTTTAAAAACGTTTTTCCCGGAAAATCACCATTTTGTTTATTTATCCAAAACTCCTCCTTTTTCCCGACCATGTCTCATCATGGTCCATTTATTTTCCAACAACTCATACCACTCTCTTTGGTATAGTTGGGTAACAGCATCTCCACTTTTGTTTCCTTTTCTTAAACTTTTCCAAAACTTGCACATCTTTGTAAAACTTTCCACATGGTCTAGTAGGGCCTCCCAACTGTCCATATCCGAGGACTCGGCTATTCGAATAGTTTTTACCCTCTACAGAGGTAGCACGCTTTTCCCACACCCATCTGGTGGCTCATCGTGTCTGCCACGTCCCGCCATACAAGGTGTATGCGAAGTTGAGCCACCGACCATAGCCTGTCCTTTGCTCATGCTAGTATAGGACCCTGCCCGTACGAATTCACCATTCCTTCAACACCTAGTACAGGATCCTCTGTCGAGGAACCTAGATGTAAGGACTCGTAGTTTTGCCCGGCGAGCACGAAGCCCTTCAATCCCTCAATCCCTCAGATTGCCGGGACCCAGGTCAGGGGGTAGGTCGCCATGACCATCCCCTCATGCATAACGGAGTCGTCTCCGTCGATGAGGTATCCAGTACTAACACGAGCAAACTATATGACTACGCCCGTTCCCATATTTGGGTAGATGTGGTCGCACAGATTATCGGCTGGTCGACGTAAGTACTAGGACACAATGTGCATTTTCCCTAAACAACACCATTTATCACTTCTCCACTTCAGCACCGACAATTCGGCATTTTCTCATCAACTAGGTACTTTAAAAAGGAGTTTGGAATAAATCATATTTTTTCCCATACTATAGTTTGAAAAGGAATTTTTCCACCCAATACTTCCATATCGGGTGTCAAAGTAATATACTTGTATTTTGGAAAAGGGTTTTCAAAATCATAGCTTTGGTGGCAAAAACCACTTAAGTCATTTATGCTCTTTATGGGTAAAACATGTAAATCAAAATAGACGTATATAAATGCAAGCTCAGTGAAGTAGCTTGCCTGTTTTCAGCATAATGTCCCTGGACTTCTCCTTACTGATCAAAGAAATAGACTCCGGTTCTTCTCCAATAAATCCTTTCCAAAGTTCACTCCGATAGCGTTCGTATCTAACGTCGTAAAAAGGAAAGAACACAATCAACATACAGTACAACACTCCAACAACAAACATTAAGCAATTACTAACAAACAACAATCATGAGAGATGACTTTTATTTGACAAACAAGTTTGGCAATCATCACACTGCTCATGTTTATATTAACTGATTAAAGTTGTGATTAAGCATCTTTATTTCAATAGGAAATACTTCAGACAAAAGTTAAGCTATCAAGTAATCTCTATAATTCAAAATATCTCACCAATCTAAGGTAGAAATATTACTAGATACCCAAGCTAGTACTCAACTTGAATACAACCAGGTTTAACAAGCAAGGCAATTATATTAATCACACAAAAATAATCCAACCATCAAAATAAACAAGCAATACATACCATTACTAAATTACTCAATCAAGCACCACAACAATTCTCAAGCATCACACATAGCTATTGCACTCACACAGCAACACGATTTGATTTCGATTTAATTGAATTAACCATTATTTAATTGTGTCACAATTATGGCAGAAACTAGGGTTTCATGTTTAATTGCATAACTTAAGTTCTGTTGATCACAAAAATGTGAACTAAAATTCTATGGATAGCTACTGATGTGTAGAAGACAACCCAATTGGATTTAATTCGATTTGGGTTATTAAACTCCCTGCATAAAGGTTTTAATCCAGAAGGTTGGTTTTCTTGTTTTTGCTACAACTCACGTTAATTGTTTTCAAAAATTAAATCCTCTTAGGGATAACTAGTATTGCTTGATTGTGAGCTAACAAAATTGGTTTGACCTCATTTGGATTAATAGAGTATCAGAAACAAACAAGTTTAGGTTTTATACCTTCTGTGGCATTTTGGATATCATTATTTATTTATTAATCTAAATGGGGTGAAACCACTTTAATGAGTTAGATAATTTCATAAGCTTTCCAGAACATTTTCATTTGCTATTTTTAGATTCTTAGATCTCAAGTTATTGGTTTTCAAATTCTAATCAAATTTCTGACAGAAGTTTTTATCATTTTAAGTGTTAACAACTAGCTGATTTGATAATTTCATTCTGACTTGACCACAACATCAAATGGATTCAAACCAGTGGCATTGGGTTCACTAGTTGATATAATTTTAATAACATTTTAATTTGATATTTTTGGTTAAACCAATCTCTGGGAAACATCTCCCAAAGTTGGTACCAATATAACCTTTCTGGGGTTACAGTTAAAACTAACACATTTGTCATTTTTATTTCAAGTGGAAAATATGTCCAACAAGGATCATGGCCTGCATCTAGGTGAAGATGGCATGTTGTACTTGCTACAAGATTTTAGTTTGCTATTTTTAGGCCTCTGGTTAAATGGGGATTTGCATGGGAAGTTGGCTATCTCTGTTATTTCATGTGTTGAACTGAACTGATTAGCTATCTTTTTCATTTTAAATCTTTTACACAGATTTTATTTTGGGGTTCTCAATTCTTTTTCATGGTAGTATACTAACTATACTAACATGTCATACCAAGACAAACTCCTAAATAAAATTAGGTGAATTTATACTAACAGCTAAAAACAGAACTAAATATCTGTTTCAGAAGTTTTTCTGGAACAGACAGAACATAGCTACTTTGCCTATTTATTCGAGGATGCTAAGATAGTTATTTTGGAAATACAAAACATGCATTTGAATCTATGAGACTAGGTCTTTCCAGCCATATGAAGTTTGTAATTTTAGGTGGAGCCTATTTACCATAATGTGCATGCAAAGTGGGCTACTCTAAACAGATTTCCAGACTTGGCAGTTTTTCAGAAAATCGAATCGGGCGGGAACTAACCAGGGCCGTTGATCTGGAATCCGACGGCCCACGGCCATCTTCCTCAGCCCGACGGGGCAGAGAACAGGGAGAGAGAGGGAGCGGCCGGGGAGGCACCTGCCGGCGGCGAGGGACTCCGGGGCGGCTTGGGGTTGAGGGAGGGTGGTCGGGGCAGCTCCTGGGTGGCGGTGGCGTCGCCGGAGACGCACCACCGCGGCGTCACGGTGCGGTGGCCGAACAGCTCGGGGTCGAGCTCCGGCTGCTCCTCCGCTGCACCTGGGTGGAAGAGGGGAGTGGTGGTGGTGGTGTGGTGGAGGGTGGAGGCCAGGGGTGGCCTTTTATAGGCGGGAGAGGCACGGAGGCGAGAGGATGGTGAGGGGGGTCCGGGCGGCCAGACCATGCCGCGGGTGGCACGGGTGCGTGCGGGGCGGCGTCGTGCGGGCTGGGGAGGACACGGGCGCGTGCCAGGGGGGTCAAGGGAGGTGTTGCGCGTGCTGGGGCGGTCGGGTGCGCCTCGGGCGGGCGCTGGTCGGGCGGTGGTGGTCGCGGTAAGGTGCGCACGCAGGGTGTTCGACAGCGTGTCGGGCTGCGGTGCAACGGCGAGTGCGGGCAGGGGGAGGGGCCTGGAGCAAGGATCTCGAGTTGGGGAGCATCTAGGGAGCAAGGGGCAGCTCCAGGACGTGGTGGTGCAGTGGCTTGCTGCTGGTTTGGTCAAGTGCCCATGGTGGTGGCCATGTCCATGGCATGGATGCTTAGGGCTAGGGTTTAGGGCATGGGGGTGCTAGGGTGTTGTCCAGAACGTGCAGGGGGGTGTTGGTGAGCTGCTGGACAAGTTGGGGACAGCAAGGGAGCAAGTTTGGGCTGCCATTTGGATATAGGGTATAGGGCACCATTTTGCACTATTTGCAACTATTAGGCACTTTAATGCTAAAGAAAAAGATGAAGTGCAAGTGTGCAAATGCTGTGGGAAATAAGTATAGGTGTTGGTGATTTTTGGTGCTATGATGGAAATTATTTGACAAGTGCATCATAGCACATTTTGTGATTTGGTAAAATTAAAGAAAGTAATAGAAATGTAAATTTAGATTTTTGAACTTATATTTTGACGAGGGAAGAAATATTAGAGCAAAGTGGGAGTGAGCACTATGTCACCCCACTGATTTTTGGTTTTAAAGAAAATATTAATTTCTCACTTGGAGAAATTTGTTTGTCACTTGTCACTTGATTTTATGTGTTGATGTTTTCATTTTGTTTCTTTTCCTTCCTTCATAATTTTATTTAGCAAACACCCACATCAAGCAACAAAACACAACAATATTCACATCACAACCATGACCACACAATTCAAACCACATGAATTAATCTCACCACCAATTCCATAATTCACAATACTATCTTATAAAAAAAATGATCACACTCAATTATGACAGGATGAGGTTTAAGAAATATCTCAACTCATAATTTAATTGTTTTCAAAAAGGTTTGAGAAAGGAAATATGTGGGGTAATATATTTCCCACTAGAGTTGTTTTCAAATGGAGTGGAAATCAGGGTTTATAAAATGGGAGTTGCATATACATGCAAAATATCATGGTTAGCTTTAGATAGGAGATAACATATAGATCTCCATATTTTTGGTAACACATAATTTTGGAAATACTTTTACTTTCTCAACTAAAGGGTATTTTATTTGTTGCTGAAATCAAACATCATTGGAATAAACTTTGGCCAAAATAAGATTGAAAAAGATATATGGAATCTACTCTTGTCATAACATGAGCACCAAGTTTAATATATTTTTACTTGGGTTGAGTTCTTAGACTAATATTTACTAGTCAAACAACTTAAACAACAAGTCACACAAGGTCAAGCAGAACAATATATAGGAAAACAAAATCAATAGTGAAGTATTTCAAAAAGTTTTTGTTGGTTCTGAATTTTGGGTCTTGTTAATTCTTATTATAAATTTGGGATGTTACAAATCCTTCCCCCCTTAAAATAAATCTCGTCCCGAGATTTGCCCGGGGGTACAGGGGAGTACGAGGGCACGGGTTTTGGGCTGGCTATACTCCAGAGGTCGTTGCTTCTTCAGTGAGGTCGCCAGGTGAGATATTGACAAACTGATGTTGCGAGGTCGTTCCTTGTCGATAATTTTCTCTGATGGGTTCAGATCCTGGATGATAGGGTTGACTTGACGATCGATGCTGATGGATAGTCTTGGTTAGCTGTTTCCAGTTTCTACGAGGCTGAGGCGCAAGGAACTAATTATTACCACGTTCTTGTATACCTATTGCAGGTCTTCCCCCCTTAAAAAGGGGTTTTTAATTGGTCCTGCTGAAGTTGACTTGGAGGCACTGCTCTTCTTGACGATCTTCGTCTCGGTTGTCGCTCCTTGGTGCTTGGGGTCGGTGCAGATATCACTTCGTACTATTTTCTCCTTATGAGGGTCGCAGATGGGGACGCGTGGTTTTCAGGATGCGTCGAGTCTGCGTACTCAACTCTCTCTGGTTTCTAATTAGAAAAAGGATGTTATAAACGTCTAAGTTCGTCTGGACTTGGTTGGCGGGTGATGTTGTCCACAGCAGGTGCTTATGTCGTTTGATTCTTCTGGGTATTCCATGGGTTATTTGTCTTCATGCTTGCCCTTCTTTAGCCGAGTAAAGGAGGAACTTCATTGCTGACTTCCTTGGTTCTTGAGCTTCATGAAGCGTTGGTAAGAATCTTAAGAAGTACAGTCTAGATTATCGAGTTTCCAGAGGAATCTAAAGGTCAGTTCGAGGACCCTAAAGGTAGGTGGTTTGGTCTGTTGTTCGATGAGGGTGCAAGGGTCGCGTTCGCAGTTAACCTTAAAAAGTTAGAGAAAGAGCTTCATGTCAACAGTCGCTGTTCGGGCTTTCTTGAATCCTCCGTCGGTTTGATTGATCGAGCCAAGTTGTAAAGGATGATTGCTAGATAGGTAACGTTGACGGTGCTTGCTTCCTGGTTCAATTCCGCGCAGATGGTCTTCAGTGTTGATCGACTTCGGCCTTGATGATGGCGATCTCCTCATTACCAACAATAAGTGATTCTTTCTATATCACCTCTCTTTTTGTCAAACTTGCGGTTAGATGAAGCCAGTTAGTACCGTCACAACTGGGGTTAGATGTTAATCTAGAATTTGGTAAGTTCGTTCAAAAAGTCACTGCTTAATGGACCTTAGAAAAAGTTAGTGAAGAATCTTCACACCAGTTGTCTTTCCAAACAAGTACCTTTGCCTTTCTTGTTTCGCTTAGTTGAGCCGGGTTGGGCTAGGATTGTTGTTCGGCAGATGGCGTCGATGGCGTCCCTTTTTCCTGGGGTAACTTCATGTTGACGATCTTTAAAGTTGGTTTCCTTCGGGTTGGTTGGTGGCGATCACCCTTGGATGAGTCTTGTGCTTGAGGCTTCATATAATCTTCAGAAAATCAGCGGCAGGCTGGGGTTCTCATCCATCTTTCCCAAGTTTGCAGTGATAGGTAGGAGTTAGTAGAGGTTTTTTTTTTTTTTTTTTCACGGGACAAATTTAGGTGGGTCAAACCTAGCAAGGTTAGCGCAAGGGATTAAGGTGCCACTAACTGCTCGTCAAGTGGGTAGGTACATGATCCTCTTTGAAACCCATCATTACCGTCAGTCTCTGAGCTCGAATCTTCGTAGCAACTCGTATGCACTCCTTGAGCTCTAGTTACCAATTCTAAATGAGTCTCATTATGTCCTCGTTTCATGTCAAGGTTTGTGGTCCTAGAAGATTAGTTGGTATTATCGTGGACTTGAGTCAGACGTTAACCTAAAGCTAGATATGATAAGTTGGTGTGGTATTCTTGTAATTTCACAAGTTAATTTTGTGAGGTGGGGGCTCGTGTCTTCACGAGGTTGGCGTACAATTGCAGTTTCCTTCAAGATCTTGACGCACTTGCTCCAGATGGTGCATGAAGTCCATGGTCTGACTTGCCGGTTAGGTTACAAAACTTTTCGGCTATTTGGCTAAGGATCGGGGGTCTTTTGTATCTTGCGAAACTGTCAGATCTTAACGGGAGATGGTTTAGATGAGAGGGAAAACATTTTAGAAAGATTTCCCTTGGCGGGTTTATATCCGCAATAAGGTGCAACTATGGTGAAGAGTTAAAGAAGAGAAGTTTGAGATTACTTTGTGTTGCCGACAAGGCGTGATAGTGAACACACAAGAAAAACAACACACAAACGGAGAACTTGCAAACAACACACAAGCAGATTACACACAAGCAAGGTGCACACAAGGTACGTCTAGTACCAACGGACGCCTAATACTCGTGGTAGTCGGGGTAACCAAGGTTCCTATCATGAGTTTTTCTTAGGGGTCTATGTCGAACATTGTTGGTGAAGTCTTCATTTTATCACCTTAGTCTTCTGCTGGAGAAATTGAGATCGTTGAAGTTACAACTTGAGTAGAATTGTTGATGTTGAGCTGAGGTCTTCGGAAGTCTCTTGCTTTGTTGACATTGACGATCTTGGCAAATCAATCACCTTGATGTTGAATGTCGAGGATTTGGGATGGAACCTTCTTCTCCTTCTGGCTACTGGTCAGTTAGATCTCACTTGGGTTCATCGTCAAGTATATACGTAGGTTTTGAATGAAGGTAAGATAATAGAAGAATGCCTTTGAAAATCTTAAAATAGAGGGGTAAGACATTGAAATATTTGAGGAGATAAGAAGAGCGAAGCCATTTTTAGGACTTCTCTAGATAAAAATATATTTTGGTAGTAATATATTTTTAACAAAAATATTTGCTTTCCTAACTAACGTCCATGCTAACTAAGGTATCCTACAGTCAGGATTGCTCTGATACCAAGTCTGTGGGGACCCCGGACTAGTTGTCCGAAATACCCTTGTGCCTACATCAGCGATCCCATGATCAGTGTGTCGCTGAGCACAATCAAACTGGTAATCAAAGAACATCCATAAATACCGAAGGAATATACTTACTCGATTGAAGTCATAATCTTCAATAGGTACTTGCAGCGGAAATCACCATACAGCGTGGAGCCCAAGTCATTCGCCTTAACCCTACAGGCAACTGACTGGGAAGCGCCCTAGTTCGCATTGACGTCATTTCCGTCTCCTTCTCCAAGCTGCTCCTCTTTAAAGTCTGGCTAAGACAATAGCCAGGGACGAAACCAATGTGAGTACAATGGGAATTGTACTCGCAAACTACCCCCGAATGAGCATGCACTACACTTTTTATAGTTTGAGTAAAACTTTGTTTGCTTTGAAAACTCTTTATCCCTGTTGAAAAGAGAAGGATAGACTTTTGTTTAATAAAACTGTGTTTGAAAACTCTATAACTTTATTTGAAAAAGGCAAGAAAATTTTTATAGCTTTTCGTGACCCTTGTATATTTTTCGAAAACATCTATAGCCTTTGTTGGAAAAGAAAAGAAGGCTTTTAGATCTTTTTCCCATAAAATTGTCTTTGTAAAGAGTTTCTTTTTAAAAGTGTTTTTCCCGAAAATAGATGTTTGTTAAAAAAAGTAAGAAGTCCCTTTTTAAAAATGTTTTTCCCGGAAAATCACCATTTTGTTTATTTATCCAAAACTCCTCCTTTTTCCCGACCATGTCTCATCATGGTCCATTTATTTTCCAACAACTCATACCACTCTCTTTGGTATAGTTGGGTAACAGCATCTCCACTTTTGTTTCCTTTTCTTAAACTTTTCCAAAACTTGCACATCTTTGTAAAACTTTCCACATGGTCTAGTAGGGCCTCCCAACTGTCCATATCCGAGGACTCGGCTATTCGAATAGTTTTTACCCTCTGCAGAGGTAGCACGCTTTTCCCACACCCATCCGGTGGCTCATCGTGTCTGCCACGTCCCGCCATACAAGGTGTATGCGAAGTTGAGCCACCGACCATAGCCTGTCCTTTGCTCATGCTAGTATAGGACCCTGCCCGTACGAATTCACCATTCCTTCAACACCTAGTACAGGATCCTCCGTCGAGGAACCTAGATGTAAGGACTCGTAGTTTTGCCCGGCGAGCACGAAGCCCTTCAATCCCTCAATCCCTCAGATTGCTAGGACCCAGGTCAGGGGGTAGGTCGCCATGACCATCCCCTCATGCATAACGGAGTCGTCTCCGTCGATGAGGTATCCAGTACTAACACGAGCAAACTATATGACTACGCCCGTTCCCATATTTGGGTAGATGTGGTCGCACAGATTATCGGCTGGTCGACGTAAGTACTAGGACACAATGTGCATTTTCCATAAACAACACCATTTATCACTTCTCCACTTCAGCACCGACAATTCGGCATTTTCTCATCAACTAGGTACTTTAAAAAGGAGTTTGGAATAAATCATATTTTTTCCCATACTATAGTTTGAAAAGGAATTTTTCCACCCAATACTTCCATATAGGGTGTCAAAGTAATATACTTGTATTTTGGAAAAGGGTTTTCAAAATCATAGCTTTGGTGGCAAAAACCACTTAAGTCATTTATGCTCTTTATGGGTAAAACATGTAAATCAAAATAGACGTATATAAATGCAAGCTCAGTGAAGTAGCTTGCCTGTTTTCAGCATAATGTCCCTGGACTTCTCCTTACTGATCAAAGAAATAGACTCCGGTTCTTCTCCAATAAATCCTTTCCAAAGTTCACTCCGATAGCGTTCGTATCTAACGTCGTAAAAAGGAAAGAACACAATCAACATACAGTACAACACTCCAACAACAAACATTAAGCAATTACTAACAAACAACAATCATGAGAGATGACTTTTATTTGACAAACAAGTTTGGCAATCATCACACTGCTCATGTTTATATTAACTGATTAAAGTTGTGATTAAGCATCTTTATTTCAATAGGAAATACTTCAGACAAAAGTTAAGCTATCAAGTAATCTCTATAATTCAAAATATCTCACCAATCTAAGGTAGAAATATTACTAGATACCCAAGCTAGTACTCAACTTGAATACAACCAGGTTTAACAAGCAAGGCAATTATATTAATCACACAAAAATAATCCAACCATCAAAATAAACAAGCAATACATACCATTACTAAATTACTCAATCAAGCACCACAACAATTCTCAAGCATCACACATAGCTATTGCACTCACACAGCAACACGATTTGATTTCGATTTAATTGAATTAACCATTATTTAATTGTGTCACAATTATGGCAGAAACTAGGGTTTCATGTTTAATTGCATAACTTAAGTTCTGTTGATCACAAAAATGTGAACTAAAATTCTATGGATAGCTACTGATGTGTAGAAGACAACCCAATTGGATTTAATTCGATTTGGGTTATTAAACTCCCTGCATAAAGGTTTTAATCCAGAAGGTTGGTTTTCTTGTTTTTGCTACAACTCACGTTAATTGTTTTCAAAAATTAAATCCTCTTAGGGATAACTAGTATTGCTTAATTGTGAGCTAACAAAATTGGTTTGACCTCATTTGGATTAATAGAGTATCAGAAACAAACAAGTTTAGGTTTTATACCTTCTGTGGCATTTTGGATATCATTATTTATTTATTAATCTAAATGGGGTGAAACCACTTTAACGAGTTAGATAATTTCATAAGCTTTCCAGAACATTTTCATTTGCTATTTTTAGATTCTTAGATCTCAAGTTATTGGTTTTCAAATTCTAATCAAATTTCTGACAGAAGTTTTTATCATTTTAAGTGTTAACAACTAGCTGATTTGATAATTTCATTCTGACTTGACCACAACACCAAATGGATTCAAACCAGTGGCATTGGGTTCACTAGTTGATGTAATTTTAATAACATTTTAATTTGATATTTTTGGTTAAACCAATCTCTGGGAAACATCTCCCAAAGTTGGTACCAATATAACCTTTCTGGGGTTACAGTTAAAACTAACACATTTGTCATTTTTATTTCAAGTGGAAAATATGTCCAACAAGGATCATGGCCTGCATCTAGGTGAAGATGGCATGTTGTACTTGCTACAAGATTTTAGTTTGCTATTTTTAGGCCTCTGGTTAAATGGGGATTTGCATGGGAAGTTGGCTATCTCTGTTATTTCATGTGTTGAACTGAACTGATTAGCTATCTTTTTCATTTTAAATCTTTTACACAGATTTTATTTTGGGGTTCTCAATTCTTGTTCATGGTAGTATACTAACTATACTAACATGTCATACCAAGACAAACTCCTAAATAAAATTAGGTGAATTTATACTAACAGCTAAAAACAGAACTAAATATCTGTTTCAGAAGTTTTTCTGGAACAGACAGAACATAGCTACTTTGCCTATTTATTCGAGGATGCTAAGATAGTTATTTTGGAAATACAAAACATGCATTTGAATCTATGAGACTAGGTCTTTCCAGCCATATGAAGTTTGTAATTTTAGGTGGAGCCTATTTACCATAATGTGCATGCAAAGTGGGCTACTCTAAACAGATTTCCAGACTTAGCAGTTTTTCAGAAAATCGAATCGGGCGGGAACTAACCAGGGCCGTTGATCTGGAATCCGACGGCCCACGGCCATCTTCCTCAGCCCGACGGGGCAGAGAACAGGGAGAGAGAGGGAGCGGCCGGGGAGGCACCTGCCGGCGGCGAGGGACTCCGGGGCGGCTTGGGGTTGAGGGAGGGTGGTCGGGGCAGCTCCTGGGTGGCGGTGGCGTCGCCGGAGACGCACCACCGCGGCGTCACGGTGCGGTGGCCGAACAGCTCGGGGTCGAGCTCCGGCTGCTCCTCCGCTGCACCTGGGTGGAAGAGGGGAGTGGTGGTGGTGGTGTGGTGGAGGGTGGAGGCCAGGGGTGGCCTTTTATAGGCGGGAGAGGCACGGAGGCGAGAGGATGGTGAGGGGGGTCCGGGCGGCCAGACCATGCCGCGGGTGGCACGGGTGCGTGCGGGGCGGCGTCGTGCGGGCTGGGGAGGACACGGGCGCGTGCCAGGGGGGTCAAGGGAGGTGTTGCGCGTGCTGGGGCGGTCGGGTGCGCCTCGGGCGGGCGCTGGTCGGGCGGTGGTGGTCGCGGTAAGGTGCGCACGCAGGGTGTTCGACAGCGTGTCGGGCTGCGGTGCAACGGCGAGTGCGGGCAGGGGGAGGGGCCTGGAGCAAGGATCTCGAGTTGGGGAGCATCTAGGGAGCAAGGGGCAGCTCCAGGACGTGGTGGTGCAGTGGCTTGCTGCTGGTTTGGTCAAGTGCCCATGGTGGTGGCCATGTCCATGGCATGGATGCTTAGGGCTAGGGTTTAGGGCATGGGGGTGCTAGGGTGTTGTCCAGAACGTGCAGGGGGGTGTTGGTGAGCTGCTGGACAAGTTGGGGACAGCAAGGGAGCAAGTTTGGGCTGCCATTTGGATATAGGGTATAGGGCACCATTTTGCACTATTTGCAACTATTAGGCACTTTAATGCTAAAGAAAAAGATGAAGTGCAAGTGTGCAAATGCTGTGGGAAATAAGTATAGGTGTTGGTGATTTTTGGTGCTATGATGGAAATTATTTGGCAAGTGCATCATAGCACATTTTGTGATTTGGTAAAATTAAAGAAAGTAATAGAAATGTAAATTTAGATTTTTGAACTTATATTTTGACGAGGGAAGAAATATTAGAGCAAAGTGGGAGTGAGCACTATGTCACCCCACTGATTTTTGGTTTTAAAAGAAAATATTAATTTCTCACTTGGAGAAATTTGTTTGTCACTTGTCACGTGATTTTATGTGTTGATGTTTTCATTTTGTTTCTTTTCCTTCCTTCATAATTTTATTTAGCAAACACCCACATCAAGCAACAAAACACAACAATATTCACATCACAACCATGACCACACAATTCAAACAACATGAATTAATCTCACCACCAATTCCATAATTCACAATACTATCTTATAAAAAAAAATGATCACACTCAATTATGACAGGATGAGGTTTAAGAAATATCTCAACTCATAATTTAATTGTTTTCAAAAAGGTTTGAGAAAGGAAATATGTGGGGTAATATATTTCCCACTAGAGTTGTTTTCAAATGGAGTGGAAATCAGGGTTTATAAAATGGGAGTTGCATATACATGCAAAATATCATGGTTAGCTTTAGATAGGAGATAACATATAGATCTCAATATTTTTGGTAACACATAATTTTGGAAATACTTTTACTTTCTCAACTAAAGGGTATTTTATTTGTTGCTGAAATCAAACATCATTGGAATAAACTTTGGCCAAAATAAGATTGAAAAAGATATATGGAATCTACTCTTGTCATAACATGAGCACCAAGTTTAATATATTTTTACTTGGGTTGAGTTCTTAGACTAATATTTACTAGTCAAACAACTTAAACAACAAGTCACACAAGGTCAAGCAGAACAATATATAGGAAAACAAAATCAATAGTGAAGTATTTCAAAAAAGTTTTTGTTGGTTCTGAATTTTGGGTCTTGTTAATTCTTATTATAAATTTGGGATGTTACAGGTTCCCAGAGGTTAACACCTTGTTTATCGATGCAGACCCTGAGGCGGGGGACCGCGCTGAGGACGATGGCGATGTTGAGTCCCCAGCGGCCCGTCCTGAAGTTGGTGCCGGCGGGACGGAGAGACGCGCCAGGGGCGAAGACGACGTTGAGCCCCCAGCGTACCGGTCCCATCCCAACGCAGAGGCCAAGCAGGCATCCGACGATGCCCAGGCGTCGAAGCCCGCGAGCCCCCAGCCTGAGCAGCAGATGGCGAACCCGGAGCCAAGGTTTACGCGGATGTTCCCCAACATCAAGGAGTTCCTGGCCTTCGCGAAGGCCGAACTCAAACAGCAGGAGCCATCACCCTCCTCCGGGGAGGAGGCCGTGCGGGCCCGCGAGGAGCGAGTGGCGATGGAGGAAGAGCTGCTCAACGCCCGGGAGCAAAGATTGTCCAACCAGCAAAAGAAGTTGCAGGAGCGTCTCCAAGAGTTCGAAGCCCAGAAGAAGGCCTTCCTCGAAGCGGAGGAGCATACTAGGCCAGAGCGGCCCTCGACGAGGATCGCCTGGAGCAAGGGATGCTGAACGTGGAGGGGTGGACCCACATGGAGGTGGAGGCGGCGACGGAGAAGACCATCCGGGCAAAGGACGAGGCCATCCGGTCAAGGGATATACGAGACCATAGAGAATCTTAACTTTAATTAATTAATTTGGCACCTAAAGGTTGCAACTCAACGTGCGTGTGAAAGGTTCATTTCCTCGAGGGTGATTCGGGGGAGTGCCTTTGTTGGAGATGAGAGTTGGTTATGGCTACAAGTAGGTTCGACGAGAACCGAAGATGAAATGTTACCCTCTTATCCCCTTTATGAAAAATATTCTGAATAGACGATGCCTTGTGTCCTTTATATCTTTTAAATGGAAAACTAGCTTTATGCAAAATAGCTACATATACAGCTTAGAGCCTCCGTCAGTCATTGGGCCTATATCGCCCTACTAAACTTGCGAGTACATCGTACTCAGTCTCTCTTTGCTGCCTTTATATTTGTATTTCAGAGGAGGACGACACCGAGCAGCTAGGTGGGTTCTTCGTGGACGTCGACTAGTAGTCCGGGGTTCCCAGGTGGCAGCTTGGGACCGTGGAACAAGCTGGCTGGGATCTTTTATTTGTAGGCCTCTGAGGCCATATTTGCATCTTGTTGTATTAGACAACGCTACTTCGCTTCCGCTTGATGAATTGATGGTCTGTGACCTTTTGATGTGTAATAATTGTATCCTTCTCATATATGAGTCGCTATATGAGTTTTGTGTCGTAGAGTCTGCAATGTGCCAGTTTGTGACACAAGTCTCGGTCTCTTTACTATACGTGAAAGCGATGTCTGAGCTTATGGCATGATCGAGGTGTTGTGTGCCGATGATCCATTCCGAGCACACCTGCCAATGAGTTTTGGCCTGGGATTGGTAAACCCAGTAACCCTCGATTGTGTAGCATGACCGGTTACACAACGTTTCACTGTATAGTTCTGGGGTCGGGGCACTACAATCGTGCGCCGAGATGAGGCCAAGAAGCTCGCCGAAAGCTTGGCGACCGTGGAGATGAGCAAATCGCAGGCCCAGATCGCCTGGGACCGCCATGAGAAGCTGTTCGATCAGCTCAAGGAGGTACAAAAGGCCCTGGCAAAGGTCAAGGAAGCACATGCCAAGGAGACGAGTGACTTCCGTCGGCATCGGCAGGGGAACGATGAGATCCTGCTCCAGATGCACTCCTGGGTCATGAAGATCGTCGAAGGGCTGGCGGTGCTGAAGGTGAAGGGCCTGCCTGCCCTCCCGACGGAGTGCTCCTATTCCCTTCGGTGTTACCCATCATTCTTGGAGCTCGTGGCCTCACGCATCAACGGTCTCAGGGACAGCGTGAGCAGAGCCACCCTCCAGGAAGGGAGGGTTGCTGCCCGGCAGGTGGCCATCCAGTTCGTCGCGGACCTTCGGCGACATCACCAGCCACCTCCTTCCTTGTCCGATCTGCAGGGTCTCGCCCCGAGATGTTGACCGACCCCGAGGTGACCCGCCAGGTAGACAAGATCATGGAGTACTTCTCCCGCGAGGACGACAACCGGCCCTGAAAACAGACGGAGCAACACCGAGAAACGTGAACTGTGTTTTGCATATTTTGTACCCTTCTGAATGTAAATAACCTTTCCCAGGTTTTATCCGTTTTATTGCACCCGTGGGGGCTTAACGCTCTCGGGAAGGGTTAATGAGCGTGAGAGCTAACCAGCCGTGGGCACTCAGACGGATCTGAGCCACCGACACAGGGTGCATCCCCCCAAGAACCCATCGTTTTTTTACCACACGGACCTCAGCCCACGATTCCACTGCCCGAGGGAAACGGACAGCTTAGTCGCGGAGGCGCCACCTCAAAACAACGCCCGCTTTCGTCTTAGCCAAGATGCATAAAACAGAAGCAGCAAAGGAAAAGCCCGTGCAAGCACGTTTCATACTTAGCTTAATGTCGACCTCCTTTGGGCTATTTTAGCAGTTGTTTCGTCGCGCTGCCGCCAGAGCGGGTCTTTTATGCCGCTTTTAAGACATAAGTCTACCCCGCCTACGGTTACCCGCAGGGCTAGGGACTCCTGCTGAAATAGCCGCCTGCCCAGTCATCCTTACTGGCGCAGGACCTTATTGCTGGGGCCCGTGGTCCCGGTCCTGAGACCTTCATGTTCCCGATGCTGCGTGAGGGCACGTCCAACTTGCTGACATTCTTATGATGCCGGTCCAGAGACCCCTTTTATTCATGGTGCTGCTTGAAAGCACGCCCGCCTTGCTGACACCCTTGCTGTGCCGGTCCGGAGACCCTTCCTGGCTCTTTTTCATTGTCGCCCGGAGGCCAACCACTTTGCAATCCGATACTTTTGCGGCGGCCCGCTCGGTCCTGGGTGTACTGTCACGATGTGACCCGGGAGATCCCATTCTGGCTGACTCTCATTGAAAGAGGTTCGATCCCAGTCAGAGGTAGTAACTGGTGGACCCGGGGGGGTCGCTGGTGGTGAAGGCGAGTTGTCGGTTTGGGTGGAGGCGTCTGCAACAGTTCTTGACGACTTCTTCTTCGTTTTCTTTGGCTTTGAATTCAAAGGGCAATTCCGGCGGAGGTGACCAAGCTCTCCACAGATGTAACATCCCTCGTCTCTTGGATGTTTCTGAGTTCGCGGCAGTCATCGATACTGTGCTTGTCGGTTAGATGGAATGAGCACCAGGGTCCCAGTTGTCCATCTTCGCCCAACGGGAGCTGGACTTCTTGCAGCACGTATGGTTCGTCCCTTGCGACCTCAGTTTCTTGACCTTGAATCTGACGCTCCCCCTCCAAGGGGAGAGTCGACGGGGAAGTTTTGAAGCAGAGCTCTTCCTTCACCACGAGCGTCCGTGGGGAAAGAGGGGCGTCAATGCCTGTACTAATTCCCGGGGGCAAACCCCCACCTGCAGCTGCATCGGCCCGAGCCACCGGTGGCACGAACCAAATCCCGCTGGCGAGACCCTGCGCGGATGGCGTCGCTGGAGCTTCCTCGGGGTCGAAGCCAAGTCCCGGGTACAGCAGGTACTCCTTGCTAGACTTGGCCTTCTTCTTCCGCGCCATTCCTACTGGAGAACTTGAGGTCGACGGAGACCTTGTCGATGACCTTGAGGTCGACGGAGAACTTGTCGATGACCTTGAGGTTGATGGAGACCTTGTTGATGACCTTGAGGTCGACGGAGACCTTGTCGATGACCTTGAGGTCGATGGAGACCTTGTCGATGACCTTGAGGTCGACGAAGACCTTGTCGATGACCTTGAGGGAGATCTGGCCGAAAGATCAGGGGAATCTGACGCAGATCTCCTTGAAGATCTCAAAGCCGAAGAAGAACTTGAGGAAGATCTCGACGAAGAACACGAAGCCGATGAAGAACAAATCAGCACTTGCGCTCCCCTACCTAGCGCGCCAGATGTCGTGTCTTGGATCACGGACAACGGGAGTAAAGGATACCCCCTTTTTAGGTTCGATATGGGGCGCGAAGGAGGCTGAGTGACGTCTTCCGCCCGGGGGCTTCGTCTACGCTCAAGATCTACGTACTAGCAAGCATCACGGAGACACAAGGAGTTTACCCAGGTTCAGGCCGCCCGGAGGCTAACAGCCCTACTCCTGCATGTCTGGATTGAGAGGTGTATCATGGTGTAGCTTTACAATGTTGGTCGCGGGTGAGAACCCGGAAAGTGTTGGCTAGAGGTTGAAGACGAGCAGATCCTGGCCCGAAGGAGATCACCTCTCGCCTAAGCTACTCTTGGACTTGTGCACTACCTAGCCTAGCCTCCCCGAACTTGTCCCCTTCCTACTTATCCCTTAACTTATCTCTACTCACTTGGGTGCCTTGGTCCTCCTTTTATAGGCTAAGGGGATACCACAGGTACACCCTTGGGGCCGGAGGGGTTTTGGCGGGAAAACCCCTCCGGGTTCTCCTTAGGAGGCGATGTGGCCTCCTCTCGTCCAAGTATTCTTCTCAGAGGGGGTAGGTGAGGTCGCCCACCTTTTCCAGGGAGGGCAGACAGAGGCTGACAGCTTTTCCTTCTCTGCCCCCCTTTGGCGCCTCCATCTTCTTGGCGCCCAAGTATTCCAGGAGCTTCCAGCCAGGGCTGGCAAGCTTATCCTCTTAGCGCACTGGAGGTTGGTTCCCGGGGTGAGTCTGGCCTCCTGCCGGGCGTCGGGGTCCCGGGATCTCCAGTCCTGCTTCCGGGTCGAGGGGGCCCCGGAGGGTCCCCGGGTCCTTTGCCTTGGTTGTCGATGCCGCGCACGCCGGGACGCCGTGGGGCAGATGGGGGGCCCATCTGCCAGTCTTGTGCCTTGGCCTTGAGTGCCTTCTTGGTGGGCCCATGTGCGATGGACCTACTTTGACCGCATCAGGGGAACCCCATGTTCCACTGGGCGCTGTGGCCTTGGAGGCGGCTGCCTCCTAGTGAGTAAGGTGCCGACGGCCTTCTACTGGGCGCTCTATTTGGTCCTGGCCATCGGAGCAGAGGCGTTCAGCGCTTGGTGTCGCGGCGGCCAAGAAGATTTGCGGTGTGCTACGAAAGGTGAAGACGAAGTGCTCTCCGGCGGCGCTTCGAGATCTCTGTGTTTGGGAAGGAGTAACGGCTACAGTTCCTTGGAACCGTGGCATATAAGGCTTCCCACGCGTCGCGTCATGGTCCCACCGCTCCAGCCGGCGCGGGGACCGAGGAGGCTTTCCGCTCGATCGTCTCTTCCCTGTGGATTCAAGGCGAGCGTTGGCGGTCCGCACGGATCACAACGTTCGGAAGACCCATGGGACGCGCACCTCCGTAGTGCGAGGCTCCGACGGATGTGACAAGACGTTCAAGACCTAATGCCGGGGACCCACTTTGACTCTTTCTTGTTCATAGCCCTGGTGGCAGAAGGGCGTGGCCACCGGGACTATGCCCGGGGGCTACTGTCGCAACAGTGGAACATGGGGGTCCCCTGATGCGGTCAAAGTGGGTCCATCGCACATGGGCCCACCAAGGAGGCACTCAAGGCCAAGGCACAAGACTGGCAGATGGGCCCCCCATCTGCCCCACAGCGTCCCGGCGCCCGCGGCATCGACAACCAAGGCAAAGGACCCAGGGACCCTCTGGGGCCCCCTCGACCCGGAAGCAAGCATGGAGGTCCCGGGACCCCGACGCCCAGCAGGAGGCCAGGCTCACCCCGGGAACCAACCTCCAGTGCGCAAATAGGATAAGCTTGCCAGCCCTGGCTGGAAGCTTCTAGAAGACTTGGGCGCCAAGAAGATGGAGGCGCCAAAGGGGGCAGAGGCGGAAAAGCTGTCAGCCTTTGTCCGCCCTCCCTGGAAAAGGTGGGCGACCTCACCTACCCCCTCTGAGAAGAATACTTGGACGAGAGGAGGCCACGTCGCCTCCTAAGGAGAAGCCGGAGGGGTTTTCCCGCCAAAACCCCTCCGGCCCCAAGGGTGCACCTGTGGTATCCCCTTAGCCTATAAAAGGAGGACCGAGGCACCCAAGGGAAGGAAAAAGTTCGGGGAGAGAACCAGCACGGGAACAAGATCACAAGACGGAACACCGTCGAGTTGGAGGCTAGGCTAGGTAGTGCAAGAGTCCAAGGTTAGCTTAGGTGAGAGGTGATCACCTCCGGGCCAGGATCTGCTCGTCTTCAACCTCTAGCCAACACCTCACGGGTTCTCACCCGCAACCACCATTGTAAAGCTACACCATGATACACCTCTCAATCCAGACATGCAGGAGTAGGGTTGTTAGCCTCCGGGCGGCCCGAACCTGGGTAAACTCCTTGTGTCTCTGTGATGCTTGCTAGTATGTAGATCTCGAGCGTAGACGAAGCCCCCGGGCGGAAGACGTCACTCAGCCTCTTTCGCGCCCCATACCTAACCTAAAAAGGGGGTATCCTTTACTCCCGGTGTCCGTGATCCAAGACACGACAAGAGGTTTCTGGATACAATTTGGTTCGATGAGAACCAAAGAGGAAAAGTTACTATCTTATCCCCTTTTTGAAAAACATTCTGATTAGACGATGCCATTGTGTCACTTATGTCTTTTATAAAGAAAAACTAGCTTTATGAAAATTAGCTACATTATACAGCATTAGAGCCTCCGTCAGCATTGGGCTTATATCGCCCTACTAAACTTGCGAGTACGTCGTACTCGGTCTCTCTTTGCTTCCTTTATTAATTTGATTCAGAGGAGGACGACACCGAGCACGCAGGTGGGTTCTTCGTGGACGTCGACGAGTAGTTCGGGGTTCCGAGGTGGCAGCTTGGGACCGTGGAACAAGCTGGCTAGGATTGTTTATCTGTAGGCCTCTTAGGCCATATTTTGGATCTTGTTGTTAGACAACATTACTTCGCTTCCGCATGATGAATTGTTGGGTCTGTGACCTTTTGTGTGTAATATTTGTATCTTTCTCATATATGAGTTGCTATATGAATCTTTGTGTCATAGAGTCTGTGATGTGCCAGTTGTTCCACAAGTCTTGATCTCTCTACTATACATGATAGCTATGTCTAAGCTTATGGCATGATCGAAGTGTTGCGTGCCGATGATCCGTTCCGAGCACGCCTGCCAAAGGTTTTGGCCTGGGATTGGTAAACCCAGTAACCTTCGATTGTGTAGCATGACCGGTTGCACAAAGCTTCATTGTATAGTTCTGGGGTCGGGGCGCTACACCACGCCCCTTCTGCTCCAGCGTGCCCTCGCCCGCAACCCACCTTGCTGCCGTGCGCCACCTTCCTCCTCGTCTCCGACGCCCGCCAAGTGTTCGATGTTTTTCCCGCAAGGTGCCCGGCACTCCGAGTCCGTCTCCGTGTGCGTCCTCCGTTCCCGGTGTCGTGTTCCGCTGAACCGACGTTCCCATGCCACGGAGCTTCCCCAACGGCCGTTCTCCGAGTTCTCCGTACCGTTGCCGTGCCACCTCCATGTCGTGAACCTCGAAGGCGGAGCCGCCACGATCTTCCCCGACAAACGGACGACGATACGACGAGTTCTACCACGACTCCGTGCTCTGCTTCCACGACGACGACCGGTGTCCGAACCCCGACGCCCCGGACCCCGTCGACCCCGAAGACCGGAACGCCAAGGTCCGCAACAACGACGCCCCGAGTATGACTACTTCCACGACGACAACCCAAGTACGACTACCTCCCCGACGTCGACTACTTCGACTACTTCCTCTCCGATCCGAAGACGGTGGTCCCGAATCCGAAGATCCCCGAATCCGATGTGTGAACCCAACCCTAGCCCTATCTACCTATATGCGTATCTTATAAAATCATGCATGTTTAATTGACATCACACCTTTATTCATTTAGTCGAATTAAATCAATTTAATTATGGGGTTTGTCCGGTGCATCTATATTGTGCGTCAATCCCATTTAAAATGATTTGCCATGTGTTAGGGAATAAAATTGGACAACCTTTAATTTGTCATGCATCATTTCACCAACATGCCGCTTCTTTTGCCGTAGAGTAAAATGCATCTTTTCCGTTGCCAGTGTTCGTTGCTTCTTCGGGAATAGGACGATGAGTTGACGTGAGCAATGACAGGTTCTGCTACGTCTACCGGATTGTAGGCAAGTGATACTCCCTTGCTATATTAGCTTGTTTTCTATCTCTTACTCCTCCTATCTTTTGTTCCTTGCTAGCCTTATGTTACGATGCTTGTGTCCTGATCCTATTTGCATGTTTACCTGGCAGCCATGATATAGCCACACCCCCCACATACTATTACCCTGTTGCTTGTTTACCTTGTTAGCCTTGCGAGTCCTAGTGCATTCTTAGGTGCTTTGCTTGAGTCCTGTTATCTCTTTGTCTAGTCTTGTTTTAATATGATAGCTAGGCTCAACTTAAGTTGTAATCTTTAATTTCTGTTGCGGTGGGAATAACATAATAAAGATAAGACACCGACGGAAGGCCAATCATGGTGTTTTGTTCTGCCAGTGTCACCTAGGACCCGAGTTCTTTTCCGCTGATCCAAGACTGAGCGCACTAACCACATGTGGGAGTTCTATGGGCCTCCCCGCAATCTATTACCGGATCTTCAAACCTGTTCAGGAGCCACAACTTAGTTCGGGTGTTTCCATTTGCGCACGTACGACGATGATGATGTGAAGTTAAAAAAAAAGATGATGGATACATGGTTACTTTACAGTAGGGTTGCGGCACGTGGCGTTTAACGCATGTGGAAGGAGGGCAATCATATGAGTGTTCCTCCCGACACCGTCCACGCAATGGTTAGGCCCGCCTCGAAGCTTCGACCGGACTCTCAAGGTGGATCAGACCTAGCTAGGTGGCTCCCTGGACTTGTTTGTAGAAAAGGGAAGTATTGCGTCGAACGCTCCACCGGTACACCTCTAAGCGAGTGTTTCGATGCGTGTGGGTTCATTGGTGCATCCCTGCAGGGTGAAATCTTTTCGAAAAGCCGTGTCCGCGGTTATGGACGACTTGGTGAAATGCGCTGGCTAAAAAGATCATAGACAACTTACACCTATTAATTATAATTTGACTAGTAAGATAGATTACTTGAATAATAACCCATAAAACTGATCCACCGTGTGAGTTGCCCTGATTGCTTCCTCGCGGGCGGTTGATCGAGGGAGTAATACTTGGGCGGGATTTTGATGTGGTGAGTAGTACAGTTGGTCCCTTATGCGATCTCTTACCTTGTCTCTTTTAGACGAAGTTGTAGCGTCTCTCTATAAATTGTTAGTGCTGCTTGCCGCCGCCTCAATCGCTAACCCTCTTTCCCCGGAATACCAGCTTTGATATCTTGTGAGTATTACTTGCCAGTACTGTTTAGAGTACAGACCCCTTCAGGGCTGCTATTCCAATGCGGCCGACGGGTTTGAAGTCTGACGACGTTAGCTTGGGAATCCCTCCGGCTTGGCCTGGGTAGGGATATGGTGCCTTCGTTTATCTTCAGGACTCTTAGTCCAATTTGTTTCTTGTCCATAGCCGGACGCTACTGCGCTTCCGCTGTTCTTTGGATCTTTGTATTGTATCTTTTGTTCTTGACTCGGTGAGTCGTTGTTGTATATGTTCTTTTGTGGGTTCCATCGAGAACTGTTGTAGTGTTATCACAATTCCACCCGCATAACATGTGTGTTGCGACATGCACGTTATGCCTGGTGGGCGTCCTAGGATCGTTATTATGCGGATTTGGCTGGAACGCTCAAGTCTACATAGTACCGATCTTGGGGCGTTACACGGGGCTGTCCCCACTCTGGGAGGAGCTCGACGCCATAGATCAGGTGAACACCCAGACCTTCTCGATTTCTTGTGCTTTCTTTGTTTGAACTTGGCCTTGAGCTGTCTCGTTCTTACACCACAGGCCGAGAGCTTCGCCATGGCTGAGCACCAGTCAGCTACTCCCGGAGGCTTGCAAGGAGGCCGCCTACTCCCGGAGGCGCCCGAAAGTCCTGCGCGGGTTCCCTCCCTCTTCCCAGGCGTCCCCGGGAATCGAGAGTTCACCCGGCGGGCATGAGAGAGAAAAAACTGTGCAGCTAGGAGACTTAGCTAAGAGCTGGCCTTAGTGGCACAGGCTTAATCTGGTACTTAGAAGGTTGCTGTAACGCCCCAACCCCAGAACTATACAGTGAAACGTTGTGTAATCGGTCATGCTACACACTCGAGGGTTACTGGGTTTACCAATCCCAGGCCAAAACTCATTGGCAGGTGTGCTCGGAATGGATCATCGGCACACAACACCTCGATCATGCCATAAGCTCAGACATCGCTTTCACGTATAGAAATGGACTGAGACTTGTGGAACAAACTGGCACATTGCAGAATCTATGACATAAAACTTATATAGCAACTCATGTATGAGAAAGATACAAATATTACACATCAAAAGGTCACAGACCATCAATTCATCAAGCGGAAGCAAAGTAGTGTTGTCTAGTACAACAAGATCCAAATATAGGGCCTAAGAGGCCTACACATAAATAAACCCAGCCAGCTTGCTCCACGGTCCCAAGCTGCCACCTGGGAACCCCGGACTACTAGTCGATGTCCACGTAGAACCCACCTAGCTGATCGGTGTCGTCTTCCTCTGAAATACAAACATAAAAGCAGCAAAGAGAGACTGAGTACGACGTACTCGCAAGTTTAGTAGGGCGATATAGGCCCAATGCTGACAGAGGCTCTAAAGCTTTATTAGGTAGCTATTTTGCATAAAGCTAGATTTTCACTTAAAAGAAACAAAAGGACACAAGGCATCGTCTATTCAGAATATTTTTCATAAAGGGGATAAGAGAGTAACATTTCAATCTTCGGTTCTCGGCGAACCTACTTGTAGCCAACACCTCTCTCATCTCCACCAAAGGCACTCCCTCAAATCACCCTCGAGGAAATGAACCTTTACACACACGTTTATTATGCAACCTTTAGCTGCCATATCAATTAGGTTAAGGTTCTCTACGGTCTTATCGTGTATTCCCAAGTCGTCCATAACCGCGGACACGGCTTTTCGAAAAGATTAAACCCTGCAGGGGTGTACTAAATTACCCATTGGTACCGTCCGGCTCTCCTGATTGGCCCTTTTCCGGGGAAGGCCGGCAAGCGGGCGCGGTTAAACCTTTACCTCGCGTGAGACTATCCAAGAGTCATCAGTGGCCACAGGGCAAGTTTACCCAGCCTATTTCAGCCCCTGCCCCATCGCCATGCCCTAAACACAAATCCTCATCAACATCATCTTTCCACTCACACGCAAATGGAAAACCGAACTAGAGGACCCTTGGATACGCCCGCACAAGTTATTCGGTTAGTAAGGCGCCCATACACCCACCAATGGCAGCACACTCGTCTTGGTTCAAGAGGTAAAGAACTCGCACCTAGGGGCAAGAGTGAGGAAAAACACCATCCCCGATGGCAACTCACCCAAGCCTTCTTAGCATTTTAATTAAGCACCCCACATATCCACCATGTCCGAACCATTCCATCAACATCAACAACTATGGAATTTAACAACGGACATTGCTAGCATTTGACTAAGCATGGCTAAGCATAGCTAAGCATATAAATACAACAATTAAAAATCTTGTCTCCGGCCAACACATCAAACCTAGAGTTCATAGGTAGGGAGACATGTGATGGTTTAGGAGATAAACACGCATTCATGGGATACTCTACATCTTGATCAAAGAGACATTTGAATCGCATGCAATATTATGGTGGATAAAATAAGTTTATAAAACATTAGGATGCTAAATGCCAAGAAGGTTAGGTTATCTCTTGCCTTGCTGTCGGGGCGTGTAGTACTGCTCGTCGTGATAGGTCAGCGTGACCTCAACTCCGGAATCTATCGGTACCCAAAATAAAACACAAACAAAAAATAAATCACACGAACACAAGGTGCGATGCGCAATCACATGATGACGTGTCAACTTGATGCAAAGATACCATCATTTAATTTATCTAACAAGTTAAATGGAGTTCCAAATAATTAGGCAATTATTTGGAAAACACTCCATATTTAACTTAATGTCCAATTGTCATAAATGATTACATTATTTAGAATTTGCTCAAATATGAATGGATATGACATGATTAGATAGGGTTTGTTCTTCCAATCATTTTAGTACCTCATTTCTAATTTTCGGAGCACCGATGAATAAATAGCAAGATAATTAAACAATTGAATTTAATTCATTTAAATCAATTTATGAATAACATTAATCAAAAGTTTGTGATCATGACATGATATCAGCATGGTTGAGTAGCATTTGACAAGTTGATCACATTGATAGTTTATTCATAATTTTTGGATCAATATTTATCGGAATATGATTTTTCCCAATTTATGACTCATTTTTACCATTTTAGGAATTCTTAAAAAAAAGGAGAAATTATTTATTCAAAAGGGCATGGAAATGTTACCAAATGATAGGAAAAAATTTTCTGAGCAATTTCATATTTAACTTGCAATTTTTGGAACATTATTTGAAAAGATATTACAATTTTAATTTGCCCTTTTATTTAAAAAGGAAAAGCTAAGGCCAGACAGGCCGGCCTCAGGCCGGCCAGGCCGAGAGAAAGGCCGGGCACCAGCCCGAGAGGCCCGGCCTTTGGCCGGCCCAGGCTGGGCTCCCAGGCCAGGGCAGTGGCCGAAACGGCCGGCCCAGTGCCGGCCCAGGCCGGGCGCGCAAGCCGGGCACCAGCCCGAGGCATCCGGCCTCAGGCCGGCCCAAGCCTCGGCCAGGCCGGGCACACAGAGAACGGCGACGCCGGCGACCACGGGGATTGATCGGCGACGAGGAGGGGAAATCGGGCGTGGGAGAGGGCTAGCAAGCACGCATGCCTCACCTTGAGCTCGGAGGGGTGACCGGCGCGGTGAGGGGCGGGCGGATTCGGCGGAAATCGACTCCGGCGTGCAGCGGCAGCGGTGGACGAAGTCGACGACGCCGGCGTTGATTCGGCCGGTCCCGCGCCGATTCCTCGCACGGGAAGGACGGAGGCGATGCGGCGCAGCTCAGCGCGGGGTTCGATTTGGACGGGGACGCTCCAATTGGCGGCTAAACGACGGCGAGCTCGAGCTAGAGCTCGGCCACGGCGCGGACACGCACGAGAGAGAGGGAGGGAGAGAGACGGGGCAGGTGAGGAAAATGGGAGCAGGTGGGGGTCGTCCCGGTCATCGTGGCGTCAAGTACAGCGGAGGAGGGGGCCGGCATCGGGCGGCATGGCCACGGCATGGCACCAGTGGCCATGGTCGGCCCTGTGGAGGAAGGGAAATTTTTTGATTTCGCACAAACCCCCCTGGCTCTAGTTTCCAAAATTACAACAAGGTCCCGCTGTAGAATTTGCAATTTAATTGGGTCCCTTAACAATTTTATAAATTCTGTAAAAATTTGTAAAGCTTCCCCATGACATGTAGGAGATCCACAAAATTTGGTGCCCCAAAATAAAATGCTTAGGTCCAAATTTGTTCAAGTGTTGCATTATGGTCATTTTTTACAATTTGCAAAATACATTTATTTGAAGCACTTAAGTAGTTCCAAAAATAATGAAAATATTCATGGAGGCTCTCACAATAATATTGAAGCTCCCCATGATTTTAGTTTGAATTTTTGGAATGTTTATCTTGGTTCCAAAAATAGAAATTGAATTAAGCCAATTTGAAAACCTCATATCTATTTTCTTATTTGGCAAGATTTGGAAATTGAGGATTGGTTTCAAAAAGCAAGGTTGGAACTTCCTAAACAATTTGGGAGTTCATCTAGTTTGATTGACATGTTGAGCAAGTATATTTGGTTTGGATTGCTTGGGAAGTTTGCCTCCCAATTTTAGTTGCTTGCAATGGGTGAGGAGTTTAGAAACTAGCAAAATCATATTGATGCCATGATGCACACAAGGATGCAAAAAGTGGAATTTTTTTTGGTATTTTTCATTACCAAGTTAGGGATGTTACAAATCTACCCCCCTTACAGGAATCTCGTCCCGAGATTCTAGGCTTGAGTGAAGAAGGCGGGGTATTCCTGACGAAGGCTAGTTTCTCGCTCCCATGTGGCTTCCTCCTCGGAATGGTTGGACCATTGAACCTTGAGGAACTTGATGGTCTTGTTGCGGGTTTTCCTCTCCGCTTCATCCAAGACGCGGATAGGATGCTCGCGATAGGTCAAATCCTCTTGAAGGTCCAATGCCTCATGATCAACCCCACGGATTGGATCCTTGAAGCAACAACGGAGTTGGGAGACATGGAATACATCATCCACATCCGGGAAGTTGGAAGGCAACTCAAGTTGATAGGAGAGATCTCCTCGCTTGGCTAGGACGGTAAAAGGGCCAACATAGCAAGGTGCCAATTTGCCCTTGATCCCGAAGCGACGAACGCCTCGGAGAGGAGAAACTCGAAGATAGGCTTTATCACCAATTTCATAGTGAACCTCTTGATGGTGCTTGTCATAATAGCTTTTCTGCCGGGATTGAGCAGCCCTGAGATTATCCCGAATGATACGGACTTTCTCCTCGGCTTCATTGATCACATCCAAACCAAATAGTGACCTCTCTCCGGTTTCAGACCAATTGAGAGGAGTTCGGCATTTTCTCCCATAAAGGACCTCAAAGGGATCCATTTGCAAACTGGCTTGATAGCTATTGTTGTAGGAGAACTCGGTGAGGGGGAGATACTTTTCCCAACCCTTGCCGAAGGAGATGACACAAGCCCGAAGCATATCCTCAAGAACTTGGTTCACCCTTTCAGTTTGACCATCGGTTTGAGGGTGATAGGCGGTACTGAAGTTGAGACGGGTTCCAAGAGCCGTTTGGAAACTTTGCCAAAACTTGGACACAAACAAGCTTCGACGGTCGGAGATGATCAACAAGGGAACCCCGTGCAAAGGAACAATCCGGGCCATATACAAGTCGGCAAGTTGGCTTGCTCGGATATCGTCCCGGACTGGAAGGAAGTGGGCAACCTTTGACAAACGGTCGATGATGACCCAAATAGCATTGTTGCCCTTTTGTGACTTTGGAAAGCCGGTGATGAAATCCATACCAACTTCATCCCATTTCCACTCGGGAATGGCTATGGGGCGAAGGGTACCAGCTGGCCTTTGATGTTCAGCCTTCACCCGGCGACAGACGTCCCATTCAGCAACATACGCGGCGATCTCGCGCTTCATGCAAGACCACCAGAATTGAGGGCGAAGATCTTGGTACATTTTTGTGCTACCCGGGTAAATAGAGATGGGTGACTCATGAGCTTCTGAAAGGATCAACTCCCTTATCTTCCCACTCTTGGGCACCACTAGACGGTCACCGAAATAGACAACACCATTGTCATTAATCAAGAAACAACTTGCCTTCCCATTAGCTATCTTCTCTTTGATCTCGAGGATTTCAGCATCATTTTGCTGGGCGGCCTTGATATCATCCTCAAGAGTAGGCTTGATCTCGAGGTTAGCTAGGAAACCGGAAGGAACAATTTCCAGGTTCAAGCGGGCAAACTCCTCATGGAGGGCAGGTTGGGCCCTTTCAACCATCACGGTGTTGCAATAGGCCTTGCGACTCAAGGCATCGGTCACGTCATTTGCCTTGTCGGGTTGATAGTTGAGAGTCACATCATAGTCTTTTATTAATTCCAACCATCTTCTCTGCCTCAAGTTCAGATCCGGCTGGGTGAAGAGATATTTTAGACTTTGATGGTTGGAGTAGATCTCGCAACGGTTGCCCAACAGGTAGGGCCTCCATTGTTTCAGAGCATGTACCACGGCGGCAAGCTCCAAGTCATGAGTTGGATAATTTTGCTCATGTGGTTTGAGTTGACGGGAGGCATAGGCGACAACATGGCCCTCTTGCATCAACACACAGCCCAAGCCTTGGAGTGAGGCATCACAATAGACGACAAAGTCTTTGTCTGTGTTGGGTAGGACAAGCACCGGAGTGGTGGTGAGCTTGAACTTGAGGGTCTGGAAACTTTCTTCAGCTTTGTCTGACCGCACAAATTGTTTGTTCTTCTTGAGGAGGTCAGTCAATGCTTTGGCTATTTTGGAAAAGCCCTCGATGAATCGGCGATAATAACCCGCCAATCCAAGGAAACTTCGGATATCTTTGGCGGACTTGGGAGTTGGCCAATCCAGGATTGCCTGAATTTTGTCTGGTATCACTGCTACTCCAGCAGCTGACACCACATTACCGAGGAAAATGAGCTCTTTTAGCCAAAACTCACACTTGGAGAACTTGGCATAGAGGCGGTGATCTCGAAGCTTGGTCAAGACAAGTCGAAGATGCTCAGCATGCTCGTCTTCGGTTTTGGAGTAGACAAGGATGTCATCAATGTAAATGATGACAAACTTGTCGAGGTACTCGTGGAAGATGGAGTTCATCAGCCTCATGAATGTAGCCGGAGCATTTGTGAGGCCGAAGGACATGACGGTGTACTCATATAATCCATAGCGGGTAGTGAAAGCCGTCTTTGGAATATCCTCCTTGCGGATTTTAATCTGATGGTAGCCTGACCTCAGATCCATCTTGGAGAATACCGTGGCACCAGCCAATTGATCGAACAAGTCGGTTATTCGAGGAACGGGATACTTGTTCTTGATGGGCACCGCATTCAGAGGGCGGTAATCAACAACCAGCCGAGGAACATTGGTATCCCTTTTCTTGACAAAGATGACCGGGCAGCCACAAGTTGAGCTACTCGGCCGGATGAATTCCTTTTCTAGCAGCTCATAAAGTTGCTTCTTCAGTTCAGATAGCTCTTCCGTTGGCATGCGGTAGGGCCTTTTGGAAACTGGGGCGGTTCCCGGAACCAACTCAATCACAAACTCCACGCTGCGATCCGGTGGCATGCCGGGCAATTCCTCCGGGAAAACATCGGGGAAGTCACACACGACCGCAACTTCATGCATTTCTGGCGGTGTGGTTCCTTCCAGGAAACATAAGCTGATCTCCGGTGAGAGTGGAGTGGCAGCAGAGTGAATTGCGGACGAGGGTGACCAATAACTCACCAGCCCGACGGTAGGGTGGGTCACGGTGACAGACTTGGCAGCACAGTCCAGATTGGCATGATATTGGACTAACCAATCCATCCCCAGAATTACATCTAGCCCATCTGACTTCAAAGCTATCAGCTGAAACGGGGAAGACCAATAGCCTATGCTAATCTGGACTTCCAGAGCAACCCATTTTGTGTGCCAACTAGAGCCTTGGGTCTTGACCACTAACGGGGAGTCCATGTTCACAAATGGGATTTGATGGTTGTGTGCAAATGCTATTGATATGAATGAATGCGATGCTCCAGAATCAAACAAGACTGAAGCAGGGTAATCATTGATTCGAAGCGTACCCATGAGAACTCCGGGGTCCTCCTCAACGCCTTCAGCCGAGACGTGGTTCAGGCGACCATAGCTGACGGTGGTAGCCTTGGCGGCTGGGGTAGAGGGTGCTGGTGCAGGTGCTGTGGGAGCCGGTGCCTTCTGGGGACACTCCCTGGAGTAGTGCCCCGGCTGGCCACAAGCGAAGCAAGTGAGCCTCGGGTGTGGTGGAGGCAGCTGAGGGAGGAGGCCACTTCCAGCTGCACCCAAGGTCGAGGTAGCTGGGTGAGGCGGAGGTGGCTTGAACCCTGAAGGCTTTGGCGCGAAGGGTGCCTTAGGCACAACGCTGAAGGGAACGAATACCCGGTGCTTCTTGCCCTCAGAAGAAGAGGAGCTCTAGTTGTCGTTGGATGCTGGCCTCTTGAAAGCCTCCAGTTCCTTCCTACCTTGCTCCATAGTGAGAGCCTGGTTGTAGAGCTCCGGGTAGGAGGTGAACTTGAAGGGTAGGAGCTCGTATCGAAGACGAGGTGCGAGCCCCTTGCGGAAGAGGTATTGCTTGTCCTCATCATTCGTCACGTCCCGCGGGGCGTAACGGGAGAGGTGGTTGAACTCCCGCCCATAGGCTTGGACGTCCATGCGTCCCTGGGTCAAGTACAGGAACTCCCTCCTCTTGAGCTCCAGGATGGGCTTGGGGATGTACGCCGCACGGAAAGCGGCGCGGAACTCCTCCCAAGTGAAGACATGACCCGCGGCAAACATTGCCACATGGATCTCCCACCAGGAGCCGGCGGCTCCATTCAGCAGTTAGGTGGCGAAGTTGACATGTTCCGCCACCGGAACGTGAAGAGCGGCAAACTGGCGCTCTAAAGCCCGAAGCCAATCATCCGCATCAAGTGGCTCCTTAGCTTCAGAGAAAGTGGGAGGTTGGGACCGCAAGAACTCGATGAGAGTGGTGCAGTCCGTGTTCCTCCTGGCCCCTTGCTGCACCAGCTGCTCGAGCAGACGCTCATTTCACAGCCGGTTTTGCTCAATAGCCATCAGGACCTCCGCCATTGAAGGTGGTGGCGGTGCATCAGGATTGCTTGTTTCCCCACGACGGGTAGGAGCCATTCTGAAGAATTGGAACAATGACATAGTTAGTAAACACCTTCGACAGATAGGATAGATCATTAGGGTGCTTCCAGAAATACATATTGAAGATGGCAAACACTAAGATAGATTAAGACAACCACGGTGACATAACGTCATCGCGACGATATCAAACGGATATAACGGACTCGAGACATAACTGGAAGGTAGAAACCCAACCCCGAGAACCTAAACATCGACACCAAACCTAAAACAAATAGAGGTAAGAAATAAGAGTAGAGCGAGTTGGATGAGGAGTAAAAAGAATCCTAAGAAGGTTTTCACAACTCATTTTTAGGTTAAAAATAATTTTCAACTAGACTCGACATCGACCAATAGAAAGGGTTTCATACAGGCAGTCCTGCTCTGATACCAACTTGTAACGCCCCGACCCCAGAACTATACAGTGAAACGTTGTGTAACCGGTCATGCTACACACTCGAGGGTTACTGGGTTTACCAATCCCAGGCCAAAACTCATTGGCAGGTGTGCTCGGAATGGATCATCGGCACACAACACCTCGATCATGCCATAAGCTCAGACATCGCTTTCACATATAGTAAAGAGACCGAGACTTGTGGAACAAACTGGCACATTGCAGACTCTACGACACAAAACTCATATAGCAACTCATATATGAGAAAGATACAAATATTACACATCAAAAGGTCACAGACCATCAATTCATCAAGCGGAAGCGAAGTAGTGTTGTCTAGTACAACAAGATCCAAATATAGGGCCTAAGAGGCCTACACATAAATAAACCCAGCCAGCGTGCTCCATGGTCCCAAGCTGCCACCTGGGAACCCCGGACTACTAGTCGATGTCCACGTAGAACCCACCTAGCTGCTCGGTGTCGTCTTCCTCTGAAATACAAACATAAAAGCAGCAAAGAGAGTTGAGTACGACGTACTCACAAGTTTAGTAGGGCGATATAGGCCCAATGCTGACGGAGGCTCTAAAGCTGTATTATGTAGCTATTTTTCATAAAGCTAGATTTTCACTTAAAAGAAACAAAAGGACACAAGGCATCGTCTATTCAGAATATTTTTCATAAAGGGGATAAGAGAGTAACATTTCAATCTTCGGTTCTCGGCGAACCTACTTGTAGCCAACACCTCTCTCATTTCCACCAAAGGCACTCCCTCGAATCACCCTCGAGGAAATGAACCTTTACACACACATTGATTATGCAACCTTTAGCTGCCATATCAATTATGTTAAGGTTCTCTATGGTCTTATCGTCTATTCCCAAGTCGTCCATAACCGTGGACACGGCCTTTGGAAAAGATTAAACCCTGGAGGGGTGTACTAAATTACCCATTGGTACCGTCCGGCTCACCTGATTGGCCCTCTTCTGGGGAAGGCCGGCATGCGGGCGCGGTTAAACCTTTACCTCGCGTGAGACTATCCAAGATTCATCAGTGGCCACAGGGCAAGTTTACCCAGCCTATTTCAGCCCCTGCCCCATCGCCACGCCCTAAACACAAATCCTCATCAACATCATCTTTCCACTCACACGCAAATGGAAAACCGAACTAGAGGACCCTTGGATACGCCCGCACAAGTTATTCGGTTAGTAAGGCGCCCATACGCCCACCAATGGCAGCACGCTCGTCTTGGTTCAAGAGGTAAAGAACTCGCACCTAGGGGCAAGAGTGAGGAAAAACACCATCCCCGATGGCAACTCACCCAAGCCGTCTTAGCATTTTAATTAAGCACCCCACATATCCACCATGTCCGAACCATTCCATCAACATCAACAACTATGGAATTTAACAACGGACATTGCTAGCATTTGACTAAGCATGGCTAAGCATATAAATACAACAATTAAAAATCTTGTCTCCGGCCAACACATCAAACCTAGAGTTCATAGGTAGGGAGACATGTGATGGTTTAGGAGATAAACATGCATTCATGGTGGATAAAATAAGTTTATAAAACATTAGGATGCTAAATGCCAAGAAGGTTAGGTTATCTCTTGCCCTGCTGCCGGGGCGTGTAGTACTGCTCGTCGTGATAGGTCAGCGTGACCTCAACTCCGGAATCTATCGGTACCCAAAATAAAACACAAACAACAAATAAATCACACGAACACAAGGTGCAATGCGCAATCACATGATGACGTGTCAACTTGATGCAAAGATACCATCATTTAATTTATCTAACAAGTTAAATGGAGTTCCAAATAATTAGGCAATTATTTGGAAAACACTCCATATTTAACTTAATGTCCAATTGTCATAAACGATTACATTATTTAGAATTTGCTCAAATATGCATGGATATGACATGATTAGATAGGGTCTGTTCTTCCGATCATTTTAGTACCTCATTTGTAATTTTCGGAGCACCGATGAATAAATAGCAAGATAATTAAACAATTGAATTTAATTCATTTAAATCAACTTATGAATAACATTAATCAAAAGTTTGTGATCATGACATGATATCAGCATGGTTGAGTAGCATTTGACAAGTTGATCACATTGATACTTTATTCATAATTTTTGGATCAATATTTATCGGAATATGATTTTTCCCAATTTATGACTCATTTTTACCATTTTAGGAATTCTTAAAAAAAGGAGAAATTATTTATTCAAAAGGGCATGGAATGTTACCAAATGATAGGAAATGTTTTTCTGAGCAATTTCATATTTAACTTACAATTTTTGGAACATTATTTGAAAAGATATTATAGTTTTAATTTGCCCTTTTTATTTAAAAAGGAAAAGCTAAGGCCAGACAGGCCGGCCTCAGGCCGGCCAGGCCGGGAGAAAGGCCGGGCACCAGCCCGAGAGGCCCGGCCTTTGGCCGGCCCAGGCTGGGCTCCCAGGCCGGGGCAGTGGCCGAAACGGCCGGCCCAGTGCCGGCCCAGGCCGGGCGCGCAAGCCGGGCACCAGCCCGAGGCATCCGGCCTCCGGCCGGCCCAAGCCTCGGCCAGGCCGGGCACACAAAGCACGGCGACACCGGCGACCACGGGGATTGATCGGCGGCGAGGAGGGGAAATCGGGCGCGGGAGAGGGCTAGCAAGCACGCATGCCTCACCTTGAGCTCGGAGGGGTGAACGGCGCGGTGAGGGGTGGGCGGATTCGGCGGAAATCGACTCCAGCGTGCGGCGGGAGCGGTGGACAAAGTCGACGACACCGGCGTTGATTCGGCCAGTCCCGCGCCGATTCCTCGCACGGGAAGGACGGAGGCGACGCGGCGCAGCTCAGGGCGGGGTTCGATTTGGACGGGGACGCTCCAATCGGCGGCTAAACGACGGTGAGCTCGAGCTAGAGCTCGGCCACGGCGCGGACACGCACGAGAGAGAGGGAGGGAGAGAGACGGGGCAGGTGAGGAAAATGGGAGCAGGTGGGGGTCGTCCCGGTCGTCGTGGCGTCAAGTACCGGGGAGGAGGGGGCTGGCATCGGGCGGCATGGCCACGGCATGGCGCCAGTGGCCATGGTCGGCCCTGTGGAGGAAGGGAAAATTTTGATTTCGCACAAACCCCCTGGCTCCAGTTTCCAAAATTACAACAAGGTCCCGCTGTAGAATTTGCAATTTAATTGGGTCCCTTAACAATTTTATAAATTCTGTAAAAATTTGTAAAGCTTCCCCATGACATGTAGGAGATCCACAAAATTTGGTGCCCCAAAATAAAATGCTTAGGTCCAAATTTGTTCAAGTGTTGCATTATGGTCATTTTTGACAATTTGCAAAATACATTTATTTGAAGCACTTAAGTAGTTCCAAAAATAATGAAAATATTCATGGAGGCTCTCACAATAATATTGAAGCTCCCCATGATTTTAGTGTGAATTTTTGGAATGTTTATATTGGTTCCAAAAATAGAAATTGAATTAAGCCAATTTGACAACCTCATATCTATTTTCTTATTTGACAAGATTTGGAAATTGAGGATTGGTTTCAAAAAGCAAGGTTGGAACTTCCTAAACAATTTGGGAGTTCATCTAGTTTGGTTGACATGTTGAGCAAGTATATTTGGTTTGGATTGCTTGGGAAGTTTGCCTCCAAATTTTAGTTGCTTGCAATGGGTGAGGAGTTTAGAAACTAGCAAAATCATATTGATGCCATGATGCACACAAGGATGCAAAAAGTGGAATTTTTTTGGTATTTTTCATTACCAAGTTAGGGCTGTTACAGTTGCAGAATTCAAATGTAAATTCAGAATTTAAATTCACATGAATGCAATCCTAGTCCTCAACTCTCGGGTCATTTCCCAAGTCTTCCTTTGCACTAACGCGCTGTCAAGTTTTCAGAGGAGGCCTCTTAGGTGCCAAGTACCCTTTCTGCGTGCACCCCACATTCATTGCTAAGATGCTGACACAGTAGCAGTACACTTAAGAGGGCTATACCTTCCGGGAGCCCACTCCACTGTCCTCCGGGGTACTAGGCCAGAGGGAAATGGACCGTTCGCCGGGGTGGACGCATTACCCCCGCAAAGGCTCTCATCAACTGTCTAGCATGCGCAGGTCGACGGTATATTGACTCCGAGCGAGATGTTATGCCTAAGTGCAGGATGCAGATGCAAAGACTTAGCTGATTTTATGCCGCGTCCTCGCTCCGCTCTGTCCCTCCCGGGTATCCAGCTCCTTAGTCATTTCCAGCCGTCCTTTCCTATCCTGGGAAGGAGCTGCACACAACAAACTTTTAGTAGGAAAAGAATGGACCCTCTTTCCAGGCCATGATGGTGTGTCACCCGAAGCAATCCGCAAGCAAAGTTGCATGTGCATTTCTGTGAAGAAGTTCTTCTCTTACACAACACTGCCCGATTCCTCCTTTCCACGACAGTACGGCATGATCGGGTGGCAGTGCCCAGCCGCTGGGTCACTCACGCTCGACCCGTCAGCCACCGGCACCATGTCAGCCCCATGCTTACGGGTTGCTAAGGATAACACACTTTCATGCAAGGATTGAGGCTCACGGAATTGAAATGACTTATCTTTTATTCCCTCCTGCGACGATTCTTACTCCCTATTACAGAACACTAGCCCCTTGGGCGTGCTTAGCGGATTCGACGTTGGGCGATTCATGTTCGTAATTAGGGGTAGAACTTTCATAGATTCTCGATGTTCCAGGCGTTGCCTTCCGGCCTGCCTCCTTCGTCTTCCAGATAGACCGCTCCTGTCCTCAGGGTGTGAGTGACCCGGTAGGGTCCTTCCCACATTGATGACATCTTGTTCATGCCATCTAGCTTTTGCTTCTTGTGGAGTACCAGGTCTCCGGCTTGCAGTTCCCGGGAGCGGATATGGCGACTGTGATAGCGACGGAGCCGTTGCTAGTATCGAGCGGACCGTAAGGAAGCTCGACACCTGACCTCTTCCAGCAGGTTTTATGCCATCGATTCTTCTCTCCATCTGTGATTCTTCATCATATGTGAGTACCCGGGGGGGACCCGTGCGTTAGTGTAACATCCCGAGGTTTTCCCCAAATTAGATTTGCCTATTATTTTGTTTTTGCATCATCATGACATAAGCATCATGCGCATCGCATATTTTTGGCAACAAAAACTATTTTTATTAACTCGTATTTTGTTTTGCTAAAATTGTTGGAAAAGTTTTACTGGGACAGTCGTCTCCGTTTTCTAAAATTGAATGCGAAACAATAATTTGCAAAAGAAAATAAATGTTTTAGAGTGTGAGCGAGAGTAGCACAGCTAGCTAGGCCCAAAAGCCCAGCAAACAAATCCTAGCCTCCAAACCCTAGGGCTTCCCCTGGCTTCTTCCTTTCCCACCCCCTACCTTTTTGCAGCCACCCTCTGTAGTGCCCCGACCCCAGAACTATACAGTGAAGCGTTGTGCAACCGGTCATGCAACACAATCGAGGGTTACTGGGTTTACCAATCCCAGGCCAAAACCCATTGGCAGGTGTGCTCGGAATGGATCATCGGCACACAACACCTCGATCATGCCATAAGCTTAGACATCGCTATCACGTATAGTAAAGAGACCGAGACTTGTGGAACAACTGGCACATTGCAGACTCTACGACACAAAAGCATATAGCAACTCATATAAGAGAAGATACAAATATTACACACAAAAGGATCACAGATCCAACAATACATCAAGCGGAAGCGGGTAGTGTTGTCTAACAACAAGATGCAAATATATGGCCTAAGAGGCCTACAAATAAAGATCCCAGCCAGCTTGTTCCACGGTCCCAAGCTGCCACCTGGGAACCCCGGACTACTAGTCGATGTCCACGAAGAACCCACCTAGCTGCTCGGTGTCGTCCTCCTCTGAAATACAAATATAAAGGCAGCAAAGAGAGACTGAGTACGATGTACTCACAAGTTTAATAGGGCGATATAGGCCCAATGCTGACGGAGGCTCTAAAGCTGTATGATGTACCTATTTTGCATAAAGCTAGATTTTCATTTAAAAGAGTCAAAAGACACAAGGCATCGTCTATTCAGAATATTTTTCATAAATGGGATAAGAGAGTAAACTTTTCAGATTCGGTTCTCATCAAACCTACTTGTAGCCATAAACACCTCTCATCTCCACCAAAGGCACTCCCTCGAATCACCCTCGAGGAAATGAACCTTTTGTCACTCGTTGAAATGTAACCTTTAGCTGCCAAATTTTAATTAGGTTAAAGTTCTTTTTGATCCCGTAAATCCATTCCCAAGGCGTCCATAACCGCGGACACGGCTTTTCGAAAAGAATAAACCCTGCAGGGGTGTACTATTTTACCCATTGGTACCGTCCGGCTCACCTAATTGGCCCTCTTCCGGGGAAGGCCGGCGAGCGGGCGCGGTTAGACCTTTACAAAGCATGAGGCTTACTCAAGGGCCATCAGTGTGCGGAAGGACAGGTTCAGCGCCTCCAACGCCCTGCCCCGCGGCCACATCCTAAACACCACAGTCCTCCTCGTTTCTTTTCCGCCCACACAACTCACGCGCAAATGGAAATAGCAAACTAGAGGACCCTTGACAAGCCCCTCACAAATTATTCGGTCAGTAAGGCGCCCATACACCCACCAATGGCAGCACGCTCGATCTTGAGTCTAGAGACAAGAACTCACACCTAGGGGCAAGAGTGAGGCAAAACACCATCCCCGATGGCAACTCACCCAAGCCTTCTTAGCATTTTAATTAAGCACTCCACATAACCACCAAGTCCGAAACATTCCATCAACATCAACAATTATGGAATTAAACAACAGACATTACTAGCATTTGACTAAGCATGGCTAAGCATATAAATACAACAATTATATTCTTGTCTCCGGCCAACACATCAACACTAAGGTTCATAGGTAGGGATACATGTGATTGGCTCGGGGAAAAACATGCATTCATAGGATACTCTATGTCTTGATAAAAAATGTCATTAGAATCGCATGCAATACTATGGTGGATAAAATAAGTTTGTAAAACAATTGGATGCTAGATGCCAAGAAGGTTAGGTTATCTCTTGCCTTGCTGTTGGGGCGTGTAGAACTGCTCGTCGGGATAGGCGAGGGAACCCTCGACTCCAGAATCTATCGATACCCAAAATAATACAAAAGAACAAATAAATCACACGAACACAAGGTGCAATGCTCAATCACATGATGACATGTCAAATTGATGCAAAATATTATCATTTAATTTATTTAACAAATTAAATGGGGTTCCAAATAATTAGGGCAATTATTTGGAAAACACCCCATATTTAACATAATGTCCCATTGTTCATAATTGGTTAAATTACTTGAGGAGTGGCTCAAATATGCATGAACATGACATGATTAAAAAGTTTTTGTTCTTCCGATCAATTTGGTACTTTAATTGGAATTTTCTGAGTACCGAAGAATAAATAGCGAATTAAATAATTAAAGGAAATTAATTCTTTTAAACCAATTATGAATAACATCAAATGAATATTTGGGAACATGAGTTGATCTTGGCATAGTTTGATTGCATTTGAAGTTTTGATCACATTGATATTTTATTCATAAATTTTGGACCAATATTTAATAAGTTATGATTTTTCCCAATTTGGTATTATTATGCCATTTTTAGGAATTCATAAATAACAGCAAGATTTTAATTTCAAAAGACAAATACAATTCTTCTATCTTGTAGAGTTTAATTTTCTGAACATTTTGAAATTTGGTTTGTCAAATTTGAACCAATATTCAATTTGTTATTAAACATTTAAAATTGTTTTAAAACTAAAAAGGGAAACAAATTCCCTGGCAGGCCGGCCTCAAGCCGGCCAAGCCGGGCTGCAGGCCGGGTGGGTGCCCGAAGGCGCCGGCCTTTGGTCGGCCCAGACCGGGCTGGCAGGCCGGGAGGGTTCCAGAAGCGGCCGGCCTCGTGCCGGCCCAGACCGAGGTGTCAGGCCGGGCACTAGCCCGAACCGTCCGGCGTCAGGCCGGCCCGAGCAGCGGCCGGGCCGGGGCACGCAGAGCACGGCGACGGCAGGGTGCAGCGATGGCCACCGACGAAACGACGGCGAAATAGGGAAAACGGGGGCACGGGAGGAAGCTAAGAAGAAGGAGGACTCACCCTGAGCCCTAAGGTGCGCTCGGCGAAGGCGCAGAGGGGCGGAATCACCGGGAAAAACGGCTGGCGGTGACGCGGCCGAGGCGGGGAGGTCGAGGACGATTCCGTTGGCTCCGGTCCTCCTGGGCCGATTCCTCGGGCGTGGAGGAGCGACACGGTGAGGCAGACCTACTGGCGGCGATGGCTTCCTTCGGGGTGGCCGGAGTCGACAGGGAGCTCGACGGCGACCGCGGCGAGATACGGCTCGATCTAGGGTTGCCACCGTCGAACAGAGAACGGGAGAGAGGGGAAAAAGGGAGAGCAGGTGGGCGTCCTCGGCGTGGCCCTTGACCACCAGGGAGAAGCGGCAGGGCGGCATGGGCGTCGGAGGAGGTGGCGGCATGGCGCCAGTGCCATGGCCGCCACTGTACGGGAAAAGAAAATTCACAAAAAACCCCTGACACTTTTAAATAAAATTGCAAAATGGTCCACAGCAGATTTTAGCGATTTAATTGAGGCACCAGGAAATTTTATGAAATGTGCAAAAATTCATATAGGCTCCATATAGCCTTTAGAACCTCCACAAAAATTGGTGGTCCAAAATAAAATGTTTTGGGCAACATTTGTTCACAGCTTTTACTTAAAAGTATTTTTGACAATTTCCAAAGTGTAATTATTTAGAGCACTTAAGCATTTCCAAAAATAATGAAAATATTCATGGAGGCTCTAACTGTAACATTGAAGCTCCCCATGATTTTAGTTTGAATTTTTGGAATGTTTAACTTGGTTTCAAAAATGGGAATTGAATTAAGCCAATTTGAATTCTCGTGTTTATTTCTTAATTGACAAAATTTGGAAATTGAGAATTGGTTTCAAAAAGTAACTTGGAACTTCCTAAACCATTTGGAAGTTCATTTAGTTTGTTGACATGTTGAGCACTTGGATTTGGTTTGGATTGCTTGGGAAGTTTGCCTCCCCATTTTAGTTGCTTGCATATGTTGGTAGTTTAGAAATAACAAGTTTCATATGCATGCCATGATGCAAACAAGGATGCAAAAAGTGGAAAAATTCTTCGTATTTTTCATTACCAAGTTGGGGCTGTTACAATTCTACCCCCCTTACAGGAATCTTGTCCCGAGATTCTAGGCTTGAGTGAAGAAGGCGGGGTATTCCTGACGAAGACTAGTTTCTCGCTCCCAAGTCGCTTCCTCTTCGGAATGGTTAGACCATTGAACTTTGAGGAACTTGATGGTCTTGTTGCGGGTTTTCCTCTCCGCTTCATCCAAGATGCAGATAGGATGCTCGCGATAGGTCAAATCCTCTTGGATGTCCAATGCCTCATGATCAACCCCACGGATTGGATCCTTGAAGCAACGACGGAGTTGGGAGACATGAAATACATCGTGGACATCCGGGAAGTTGGAGGGTAGCTCAAGTTGATAGGAGAGATCTCCTCGCTTGGCTAGGACGGTGAAAGGGCCAACATAGCAAGGTGCCAATTTGCCCTTGATCCCGAAGCGACGAACACCTCGGAGAGGAGAAACTCGAAGATAGGCTTTATCACCAATTTCAAAATGGACCTCTTGATGGTGCTTGTCATAAAAGCTTTTCTGCTAGGATTGAGCAATTTTGAGATTATCCTGAATGATACGGACTTTCTCCTCGGCTACATTTATCACATCAAGACCGAAGAGTGGCCTCTCTCCGGTTTCAGACCAATTGAGAGGAGTCCAGCATTTTCCACAATATAGAACCTCAAAGGGCGCCATTTTCAAACTGGCTTGGTAGCTATTGTTGTAGGAGAACTCGGCGAGAGGGAGGTACTTTTCCCAACCCTTGCCGAAGGAGATAACACAAGCCCGAAGCATATCCTCAAGAACTTGGTTCACCCTCTCTGTTTGACCATCAGTTTGAGGATGATAGGCGGTGCTGAAGTTGAGGTGGGTTCCCATAGCATTTTGGAAATCCTGCCAGAATCTGGATACGAATAGGCTCCCACGGTCTGAGATGATCCTCAGCGGAACACCGTGTGATGTAGCCCCACATGTGGACAACACCATGGACACCATGCCAAATGGCCCAATGACAAGATCAAGAGTCAAGGCTCTTCATGAAAAGGTGACCTCGCTCCTCTCAATGTGTGATCTCGACCTTCCTTTGAATGGTTTGCTACTTCATGCCGGTACCTTGTGCATACTCAGGATCCACCCGGATGATGACCCACAATGGAGTCAAGGAGATGACCAAGAGAAGGTCCAAGACGATGGATAAGATGGGCAAGAAGAGGAGGAAAGATGCGAAGACAGGGTGGCCGGCCTCCCTGCCGGCCTAGGCCGGCCCCAAGGTCGGGCTCCAACCCGAGGCGGCCGGCCTCCCAACCGGCCCAGGCCGGGCTCCCACCAGAGGCCGCCGGCCTCCATACCGGCCCAGGCCGGCCCCCAGGCCGGGCCACACCCCGACGCTGCCGGCCCCCGCGCCGGCCTCCCAGCCGGCCTAGGCTGGCCCCTAGGCCGGTTCCCCACCTCCCTGCCCCGTTTTTTAATAGACTATAAATAGCTTTCCACTTTCCCCATTCGGAGGCCAGACTGAATTTGAGACTTGTGAGCCATGCTCCCCATCCCTCTGTGCTAGGGTTCCTCGTAGAGGATAGATCTTGTTGTTGCTACTCTTTCACTGCGGTGTCTCTAGTAGTGCAAACCAATCTTTCACTGCGGTGATTCTATTGGATCGGTGGACCGGCCGGTAAGAGCAATCGGTTTCAACAAGAGTAAGTTTGGCTTTGATTCTTTGATCCAAAGGCTACCTTTTCGAGGGTTTGTTGTTGGGTGGAGTTCTCAGCAGGATTTGCTAGTTATCCTTGCGTTTTGCCCACGAATCTCCCTCGTTACCCCTCCGTGTTCTTCGTGTTCATCCCCTTTTCCCCTCAAATCCGTGAAGATCAGGCCTAGCCCTACATCATTTGGTATCAAGAGCAAGGGTTTCCACGGATTTGGATCGTGTTTCCACCTCTTATTAGCCATTTTTCCACCAAAATTTTTCTTTCCCATACCAATTTCGAAAATTCAAAAAAAATAGCCCATATGGATTTCGTTCGATCTTTCGATTTGGTGAGCGATTTGTGGTTTTGATCCACGGATCTCGTGCTTAAGACCTTTTCCCCACTCTTCCGGAGGCCTTTTCCGCTCCAAGTCCAAGCGTGCCGCGCAATTCGTCGCCGGCGGTACTACCGTCCGAACGGTCGGTAATACCGCCCGCAATCGGTCCTACCGCCCGTTCGGCCGGTGCTACCGCCGCACGACTATTCACCGACTTCATCTTCGTGTCGCTTCATCGCTACCTCGACGGCATCAAAGGTATAGCTTCCGACACATCTCTTTCCATTTCGCGAAACTTTTTCCTTGGAGCTAGCTCTTCATAGTGTGAGCATTGCACTAGTGTGACACCAAGTGACCATATCATAATCTTGTGAGCATCTAGTTGTAGCGGACTCGGCTCGAGCAAAAGCATAAAGCAAAAGAGAAATAGAAAAGATTCAAAAAAAAAGCTGAGCCGTGATCCTAGTCATCCTCAAGCTCCAATAACCAATAGAGAAATGGGTACACTTGTGCAAATCGGGTGCTCCTTCCCATACACTTGAGCTAGTTGTCCTTCGAGAGGTGGTGCGGCACGAGCATAGTCTTCGTTAGGTCCAAGTTGCTCCTCCCTATAGTCGCACCATCCACGTTTGTCTCCACGTGTGAGTCTCCTTTGTTTCTCGGATTGTGTGGTTAGTCTCTTTTGTTTCTTGATCTTTGTGGTTATCCTCCACTTGTTGCAATAGCCTTTTTGTTGGTTTCGTTTCGATTTCTTGCCACTTTACCATACCTAAGCTCCTCATAAGTGTGTGTGTGAGTCGCTTTTGGATCACTAATCAACCAACTCTTACTATTGTGACAACTTTGTCTCGGAAGGCAAGGCCACTTATCCAATACTATCATCCAAAGGTAAGAGCGGTTATTAGCCACCAAATTTTCCACATATCACTTGTGTTGTCTTATCATGGCTAGGGAAGAACAAGACGCCGCCTTCGGCAAGCAAGAGGAGGCCCTTCGGAGGTACATCGACGACAACTTACGCCGCTATGAGGAGCGCCATCAAGCCGCTCAACGTGAAAACAATGAGCGCTTCGCTCAAATCCAAGATTCCATGATCAAGCTCCTCGATCGAGATCATAGTCGCTCTTCAAGGTCAAGTTCGCGAAGCTCTCGCCACTCCACCGCAAGAAGCCACGCACGGAGTGAGAATGATCAAGGACATCATCATCGCCAAGAGCGCCATCGCCAAGAGATACCTCATCAACAAGCGAACTTGGACCCTCACCAACACCAAGACCAACATCGTCAAGAAGCGCCTCACCCTCAAGCAAACGTAGACCATCAACAACATCAAGATCGTCATCGACAAGAGATACCAATTCCAAATGCTAACTTGGATCCCAACATCGCCATGAGGATAATCGACATCATCGTCATGACCTACCTCCACATCGAGCCCGCCGAGTGCCATTGGCCGACAATCATGTTGATCTTGAAGACAATGAGGATTATGTTCCACGCCACCATCCAAGGCATCATCACCGAGACCGCCATCGCCACCATGATGATGATGATGAGGATGATCACAAAAACCGTTTCAATCCTCCCAAGCTCGTCATTCCTAAGTTCCATGGCACCAACGACCCGGAGGACTACATGGCATGGGAATCCAAGGTCTCCAAACTATTTCGAGTCTACAAGGTGCCGCAAGACAAACGAGTTGACCTCGCATCCCTCAAGTTCGAAGGCTATGCGCAACTATGGTGGGAACAACTCCAAGCCTCCTTTGAAGACCCAATCGACACATGGAATGACATGAAGAAGGAAATGCACAAACGTTTTGTGCCACATCATTATGCACGCGATTTGTACAGGAAGCTACAAGAACTCAAGCAAGGTCTCAAGACGGTCGACGAGTACTACAAGGAGATGGAGTCCACTCTCTCCCGCGCACACATTGTAGAGTCCGAGGAACAATCAATGGCACGCTTCTTGAACGGCCTCACGTACCCCATCAAGAAGATAGTGGAATTCTAACCTTATGAGAACCTTGTTGAGCTAGTTCATCAAGCCATGAAGGCCGAGCGCCAAGTCGCCGAAGAACTCAAGTATGTCAAGGCCAAGTCCTTCTTCGCCACTAGAGCTTCTTCATCAACACAACCCATCACTCAAGTCCAAGCTCAAGGCAATATCAAAAGTCCTACACCGCAACCCACTACAACCTGCAAGAAGACGTCGCCCTCACCCCAAGCCACCAAGTCATATATCACTTGCTACAAGTGTGGAGGTCAAGGGCACAAGTCATTTGAGTGCACCAACAAGAAGGTGATGATCGTCAATGAAAATGGAGACTATGAGTCTATGAGTGAAGATGAGTACCACGCATTGAACAAGGTGGCCACGATGCAAAGCTTGGATGACGCCGATGACTACATCTATTGTGATGGTGACCCCAACCCCACTCTAGTTGTCACTCGAGTCTTGACTACAATCAACCAAGGTGATGACGCTCAAAGATGCAACTTGTTCCAAACCAAGGCCGGCATCAACGGCAAATCAATCAAGGTAATCATTGATGGTGGGAGTTGTCACAACTTGGCAAGCAAGGAGCTATGTGAGAAACTCAACTTGACGTACAAGAAGCACCCCAATCCTTACCATGTGCAATGGCTTAGTGACTCCGGCACCGTGAAGATCCAACACACGGTTCAAGTATCCTTCAAGATTGGCTCTTACGAGGACACGGTGGATTGTGATGTGGTACCAATGTCGGTTTGCCACTTACTTCTTGGCCGCCCTTGGCAATTTGACAAGGTCGCTACTCATGATGGGCGCACCAACTACTATAGCTTCAAATGGAACAATAAGATCCTAGTGCTCCACCCAATGACTCCAAGCCAAATTATCGTCGACAATGCCAAGACAATTGTAAGAGCACAAGAAAAACAATCCCCTAGTGAGTTGAGTGGTGAGAGAGCGAACCACATTCACGTGAGTGAGAGCCACAAGCCAAATATGAGTGAGAAAGGGAAAAGAGTGAGTCCCGGCGTAGTCTTGTTAGCCACCAAAAGTGAGATGAGAGAAGTGAGAGCAAACCCATCCACTTTCCACTTCATGCTCTTATGCAAAGGAGATGGCAAAGACACTAACGACTTAACCCAAGTTCCTCCGTCTATGTTGTCTATTTTGCAGGAATTCAAAGATGTCTTTCCGGATGAGCTACCTCAAGGACTTCCTCCCCTCCGTGGGATCGAGCATCGCATCGACCTCATTCCCGGCGCCCCTCTACCTAATAGAGCGCCATACCGAACCAACCCCGAGGAGACAAAGGAGATCGAGCGCCAAATTCAAGAACTCCTCGCCAAGGGACATGTTCGTGAAAGCTTGAGTCCGTGCGCCGTTCCGGTCATCCTCATCCCCAAGCAAGACGACACACTCCGAATGTGCATGGATTGCCGTCCCATCAACAATATCACGGTGAGGTATCGACATCCTATCCCACGACTTGATGACATGCTAGATGAGCTTAGTGGTGCCACTATCTTCTCCAAAATTGATTTGAAAAGTGGCTATCACCAAATCCGTATGCATGAAGGAGATGAATGGAAAACCGCATTTAAAACAAAACTTGGTCTTTATGAGTGGCTTGTCATGCCCTTTGGTCTTTCCAATGCTCCTTCAACATTTATGCGTCTTATGAATCACGTCTTGCGCGCTTTCATTGGCAAGTTTGTGGTTGTCTACTTTGATGACATCCTTGTTTATAGCAAATCTTTGCATGAACATGTCGACCATGTGAAGCAAGTTTTGTTGGCCCTTCGTAATGCTTTGCTTTTTGCCAACCTCAATAAATGTACCTTTTGCACCGACAAGCTTGTGTTTTTGGGTTATGTAGTTTCTTCCAAAGGGATTGAAGTTGACACCTCTAAGATTGAGGCAATCACAAATTGGCCACCGCCAACTAATCTTGCTCAACTTCGTAGCGCCCTTGGTTTGTTTGGGTTTTACCGCCGCTTTATGAAAGATTTTAGCACAATTGCTTGCCCCTTGAATGAGCTTACCAAAAAGAATGTACCCTTCATTTGGGGCAATGCTCAAGAATCAGCTTTCAATGAACTCAAGAAGAGATTGACCGAAGCTCCTTTACTTGCTTTACCGGATTTCTCCAAAACCTTTGAACTTGAGTGTGACGCTAGTGGCCTTGGCATCGGTGGCGTCCTCATGCAATGTGGCCGTCCTGTTGCCTATTATAGCGAAAAACTTGATGGTGCTCGCCTAAACTACCCAATATACGACAAGGAACTCTATGCCTTAGTCCGTGTTTTGGAAGTGTGGCAACACTACCTTTGGCCCAAAGAGTTTGTTATCCATTCCGATCACGAATCATTGAAATATTTGAAAACCCAAGCCAATTTAAACAAAAGGCATGCCAAATGGGTTGAATTCATCGAGTCTTTTCCCTATGTGGTGAAGTACAAAAAAGGCAAGGACAATATAGTTGCGGATGCTCTTTCCCGCAAGATGATCTTACTCACCCAACTTGAAATCAACCTTTTGGGTCTTGATGACCTTAAAGAACTCTATGCTTCCGATTCTTTATTTGGTCCTATCTTTACCAAGTGCACAATTGACAAAGGATGCGATGATTTCTACTTGCACAAGGGTTTCTTGTTTAAGGCTAACAAACTATGCATTCCCGAGTCCTCGCTCCGTTTGTTACTTCTACAGGAATCACATAGTGGAGGCCTCATGGGACACTTTGGACATGACAAGACACTCGCCACGCTATCTACACACTACTTTTGGCCAAGGATGACGCGTGATGTGGAGCGCTTGGTGCGCCGTTGCCCAACTTGCCTCAAAGCTAAGTCCACGTTGAACTCTCATGGTCTTTATATGCCTTTACCAATACCACACACACCTTGGTCCGACATTAGCATGGATTTCGTCTTAGGATTACCTCGAACAAAAAATGGCAAAGATTCAATATTTGTTGTTGTCGATCGCTTCTCTAAAATGGCACACTTTATTCCTTGCAATAATACCAACGATACTTCACACATTGCAACTTTGTTCTTTAGGGAAATTGTTCGTCTACATGGAGTGCCGAAGACCATTGTTTCGGACCGAGATGTCAAGTTCACAAGCTACTTTTGGAAGGCATTGATGGCAAAGCTGGGGGTCAAGCTCCTCTTCTCCACCGCTTACCACCCACAAACCGATGGCCAAACCGAGGTGGTGAATCGAAGCTTATCAACTCTCCTTCGCGCATTAATCAAGCCAAACCTCAAAGGTTGGGAAGAATGCATCCCGCACGCCGAGTTCGCCTACAACCGTGCATCACACCGGGCGACCAAGCGAAGCCCGTTCGAGGTTGTCTATGGGTTCAACCCCAACACCGCCCTAGACATCCTACCACTTCCTCTACACGAGTGCACCGACATGGACGTCGACAAAAGAGCCGACTACATGAAGACATTACATGAGTCAACACGAGCAACTCTAGAGGAGCACACAAAGCGCCAAGCTACCAAGATCAACAAGTTGAAGAAGCCCATGGTATTCGAAGAAGGAGATCTTGTGTGGCTACACCTCCGCAAGGACCGTTTTCCGGATGAAAGAAAATCCAAGCTTGCTCCTCGCGGTGACGGACCTTTCAAAGTGCTCAAGCGCATCAACGACAACGCATACAAGATCGACATCCCAACCTCAAAGTACTTGGTGCATGACATGTTCAACATCGCCGACCTATCCCCTTTCCACGGAGATGCAAGCGTTCAAGAGGATGACGAGTTGAAGACGACTCTTTCCGAAGGGGGGGGAGATGATGTAGCCCCACATGTGGACAACACCATGGACACCATGCCAAATGGCCCAATGACAAGATCAAGAGTCAAGGCTCTTCATGAAAAGGTGACCTCGCTCCTCTCGATGTGTGATCTCGACCTTCCTTTGAATGGTTTGCTACTTCATGCCGGTACCTTGTGCATACTCAGGATCCACCCGGATGATGACCCACAATGGAGTCAAGGAGATGACCCAGAGAAGGTCCAAGACGATGGAGAAGATGGGCAAGAAGAGGAGGAAAGATGTGAAGACAGGGTGGCCGGCCTCCCTGCCGGCCTAGGACTATAAATAGCTTTCCACTTTCCCCATTCGGAGGCCAGACTGAATTTGAGACTTGTGAGCCATGCTCCCCATCCCTCTGTGCTAGGGTTCCTCATAGAGGATAGATCTTGTTGTTGCTACTCTTTCACTGCGGTGTCTCTAGTAGTGCAAACCAATCTTTCACTACGGTGATTCTATTGGATCGGTGGACCGGCCGGTAAGAGCAATCGGTTTCAACAAGAGTAAGTTTGGCTTTGATTCTTCGATCCAAAGGCTACCTTTTTGAGGGTTTGTTGTTGGGTGGAGTTCTCAGCAGGATTTGCTAGTTATCCTTGCGTTTTGCCCACGAATCTCCCTCATTACCCCTCCGTGTTCTTCGTGTTCATCCCCTTTTCCCCTCAAATCCGTGAAGATCGGGCCTAGCCCTACATCACCGTGGAGAGGAACAATGCGGGCAACATATAACTCAGCCAATTCCTTGGCATTTATGTCCTCTCGAACCGGAAGGAAATGGGCTACCTTGGATAGGCGGTCGATGACGACCCAGATTGCATTCTTGCCCTTTTGAGACCTTGGAAAACCGACAATGAAATCCATACCCACTTCATCCCATTTCCACTCGGGGATGGCTATAGGGCGAAGAGTACCGGCTGGTCTTTGATGTTCAGCCTTCACTCAGCGACAGACGTCGCATTCAGCAACATATTTGGCAATTTCCCGCTTCATGCGAGTCCACCAGAATTTGGGGCGGAGGTCTTGGTACATTTTGGTGCTACCGGGGTGGATGGATATGGGAGATTCATGTGCTTCTTGGAGTATCAATGTAACAACCCCAAATTAGTACCCTAAAATATGGGCCAAATTTTCACTTTTTGGTTTGCATTGCATCATGGCATACTTATTTAAATTGCTAATTCTAAATAAAGCAACACTTGGAAATTACAAACTAGGGGAGCAAAACCCTTCCCCAAAAATCCCAAACCAAATGCAAAGCTCAATTTGGCAAAATACAATATTCTTGAATTTTCAAGTTGTCCCGGAAGTTCCAAGAATATATTTTATAAATAATTGTCAAGGGCCTTTTCTTGTCAAGCAAATAAAGAAATTTGAGAATTCAATTTGGTTCAATTCAAATTATATTTTTGAAACCAAGTTTAACTCTCCATTAATTCAAAATAAAATTATGGGGAGCTTCATTGATATATTATGAGCCTCCATAAATATTTTCATAATTTATTAAGTGGCTTAAGTACTCCAAAGAAATACATTTTGGAAATTATCGAAAATGACCTTAATTGAACCCTATGAGCAAATGTGGTGCAAACCTTTTTATTTTGCCACCCCAAATTTTGTGGAGCCTCTACCTGACAATGGGAGCCTACTCAAATAATTTCATAATTTTAGAGAATGTTAAAATGCTCCAATTAAATGCATTTTGCAATTTATCAAAAATGATCAGTTTGCAAAACTATGAATAAATGTGAACCTAAGAAATTTAAATTGCCACACCAATTTTTGTGGAAGTGCTAAATGTTATGGGGAGCCTCTGTGAATTTTCCCAGAAATTTTAAAATTGTTTTAAAGGCCACAATTATTTTGCCAAAGTTGTTGTTTTGTAAAGTTTCCAAAAAAAAGGTCTAAAGGAAAAAGGCCACAGGGGGGTTTTCAGAAAAACGCCAACCCTGTCGCCACAGTGCAGCCCTGTGCGGCATGGCCGCGCTGCCGCCGTGGCCACCTCCGTGCCTCACCCCACGGCCTCCCCTGCGACGTTGAGGACCCCCCCACGACGCTGTTCTCTCTCTCCCTCCACACTCGCTCACCGCCCCACCTGCTCCCCTGCTCCTCTTCCCCTTTCTGTTCTCCCCCACAGACCGAAAGAGGAGCTCGGGCTCGCTGCCGTTTAGCCGCCGTTTGAAGCGCTCCCGTCCAGATCGAAGCTCACTGGAAGGTTCGCCGCGTTGCCCCTTATCTCCGTGCCGAAGGAATCGATGAGTGCTGGCCGCCATCGGCGCCGCCGCTCATTTTCTTCTCCGCCGCCGCTGTGCACGCTCGTCTCCGATTCCGGCCACCCCCGTCCTCGCCGTCCGTGCCATCACGCTCAGGGTGAGCCTCCCGTCCTCCTGGACCCCTTCCTGCTCTCCCTCTCCCTCCCGTTCGTCCTGGCACCGTAGACCGAGCCGTTGTCGCCGCCGTAGCTCACCGTCGGGGCACATCCCGGCGACCCGTAGGTCCCTGGCGCCGCCACCGGTTTCCCTGCGAGGCACCGCGTGAAGTGCCGTCCCTCCCCGCTCCCGCTCGGGTTTTCCCTCGCCCGTGCCATGCACTCACGCCGCCGGCGAGCGCGCGGTCACCGCGCCGGCACATGCCGGTCGTGGCGTTTGACCGCTGACGCGCGCATGCTCGACCGGCCGTGCCCCGGCCTGGGCCGGCCCAAAGGCCGGCTGGCTCGGGAGGGTGCCCAGCCTCACGCGCCCAGCATGGGCCGGACCCTTCGGGCCATCCCCCGGCCTGCAGCCCGGCCTGGCCGGCACAAGGCCGACCTGCCAGGGTTGATTTTTCCCTTTTTGGAAATAAAAAGGAAAGTAAAACAAATGTTAACCAATTGTTTATTGCTTCAAAATTGCAAATTGAATATCAAATTGTTCAGCAAAACAAAACCTATCTGTTTGTAGCCTTGCCATGCCCTTTTGAATAAATAATATTTGTCTTTATCTAAGATTCCTAAAATGGTATAAAATAATACCTAATTTGGGAAAATCATAATTCGTTAAATATTTAGCCAAAAAATATGAATAAAATATCAATGTGATCAACACTTCAAATGCAATCAAACCATGCTAATATCACATCATGATCACAAATATTTATTTGATGTTATTCATAATTTGTTTAAAATAATTAAATTCCTTTAATTATTTAATTTGCTATTTATTCTTCGGTACTCAGAAAATTACAAACAAAGTACCAAAATGATCGTAAGAACAATACCTTTTTAATCATGTCATATTCATGCATATTTGAGCAAATTCTAAATAATGGGATCAGTTATGAACAATTGGACATTAAGTTAAATATGGGGTGTTTTTCCAAATAATTGCCCTAATTATTTGGGACTCCAGTTAATTTGTTAGATAAATTAAATGATGGTATCTTTGCATCAATTGGACATGTCATCATGTGATTGAGCATTGCACCTTGTGTTCGTGTGATTTATTTGTTCTTTTGTATTATTTTTGGGTATCGATAGATTTCGGAGTTGAGGTCACCCCGACCTATCCCGACGAGCAGTACTACACGCCCCGGCAGCAAGGCAAGAGATAACCTAACCTTCTTGGCATCTAGCATCCTATGATTTTATCAATTTATTTTATCCACCATAATATTGCATGCGATTCAAATGTCATTTTCAATCAAGACATAGAGTATCCTATGAATGCATGTTTTTCCCCGAGCCAATCACATGTATCCCTACCTATGAACCTTAGTGTTTAGGTGTTGGCCTGAGACAAGAATTTAATTGTTGTAGTTATATGCTTAGCTATGCTTAGCCATGCTTAGTTAAATGCTACTTATGTCCGTTGTTTAAATTCCATATTGTTGAATGATGATGGAATGATCGGACATGGAGGTTGTTGTTGTTACTTAATTAAATTGCTTAATAGGCTTGGGTGAGTTGCCATCGTGGATGGTGTTTTGCCTCACTCTTGCCCCTAGGTGCGAGTTCTTGTCTCTAGAACCAAGATCGAGCGTGCTACCAAAGGTGGGGACATATGGAATCCCCTGTGACCGAATAATTTGTGAGGGGCTTGTCAAGGGTCCTCTAATTTGCTATTTCCATTTGCGCGTGAGTTGTGTGGGTGGAAAAGAAATGAGGAGGACAGTGGTGTTTAGGATGTGGCCGCGGGGCAGGGCGTTGGAGGCGCTGAACCTGTCCTTCCGCACACTGATGGTCCTTGAGTAAGCCTCATGCATTGTAAAGGTCTAACCGCGCCCACTCGCCGGCCTTCCCCGGAAGAGGGCCAATTAGGTGAGCCGGACGGTACCTATGGGTAAAATAGTACACCCCTGCAGGGTTTAATCTTTTCGAAAAACCGTGTCCGCGATTATGGACGACTTGGGAACGGATATACGAGACCATAGAGAACCTTAACCTAATTAATTAATTTGGCAGCTAAAGCTTGCATTACAACGTGTGACCAAAGGTTCATTTCCTCGAGGGGGATTCGAGGGCGTGCCTTTGTGTGAGATGAGTGGTTTTGGCTACAAGTTGGTTCGCCGAGAACCGAAGATGAAATGTTACCCTCTTACCCCTTTTATGAAAAAATTTCTGAGTAGACGGTGCCATGTGTCATTTATGTCTTGTTTATGAAAATTAGCTTTATGCAAAAATAACTACATATACAGCTTTAGAGCCTCCGTCAATCATTGGGCCTATATCGCCCTAATAAACTTGCGAGTACGTCGTACTCAGTCTCTCTTTGCTGCCTTTATGACTTTGTTTCAGAGGAGGACGACACCGAGCAGCTAGGTGGGTTCTTCGTGGACGTCGACTAGTAGTCCGGGGTTCCTAGGTGGCAGCTTGGGACCGTGGAACAAGCTGGCGGGGATCTTTTATTTGTAGGCCTCTTAGGCCATATATTTGCATCTTGTTGTTAGACAACACTACCCGCTTCCGCTTGATGTATTGTTGGATATGTGATCCTTTTGTGTGTAATATTTGTATCTTTCTCATATATGAGTTGCTATATGAGTTTTCTGTCGTAGAGCCTGCAATGTGCCAGTTTGATCCACAAGTCTTGATCTCTCTACTATACGTGATAGCGATGTCTGAGCTTATGGCATGATCGAGGTGTTGTGTGCCGATGATCCATTCTGAGCACACCTGCCAAAGGTTTTGGCCTGGGATTGGTAAACCCAGTAATCTTCGATTGTGTAGCATGACCGGTTGCACAACGCTTCACTGTATAGTTCTGGGGTCGGGGCGCTATAATCAACCACTTGGTATTTCCCGTCTTGGGCACCACAAGACGGTTCCCAAAATAGACAACACCGGCAGCATCAACGGAAAAACACTTGGCCTTCCCACTTGCAATATTCTTCTTGATCTTGCGGATGCCAGCATCATGTTTCTGGGCGGCCTTGATTTCATCCTCAAGAGTGGATTTGATCTCGAGGTTAGCTAGATAACCGGAGGGAACAATCTCCAGATTCAACCTAGCAAATTCCTCGTGGAGAACCGGTTGTGCCTTTTCCACCATCATGGTGTTGCAATAGGCCTTGCGACTCAAAGCATCGGCCATGACATTGGCCTTGCCGGGCTGATAGTTGACGGTCACATCATAGTCCTTTATTAATTCCAACCATCTTCTCTGTCTCAAATTCAGATGCGGCTGGGTGAAGAGATATTTTAGACTTTGATGGTCGGAGTAGATCTTGCAACGGTTGCCCAATAGGTAGGGCCTCCATTGCTTCAGAGCATGTACCACGGCGGCAAGCTCTAAATCATGAGTTGGATAATTTTGCTCATGTGGTTTAAGTTGACGGGAAGCATAAACGACCACATGGCCTTCTTGCATCAAAACACAGCCCAAGCCTTGAAGGGATGCATCACAATAGACGACAAAATCCTTGTCTGTGTCGGGAAGGACAAGCACCGGGGTGGTACTGAGCTTGACCTTGAGGGTTTGGAAACTCTCTTCAGCTTTGTCTGACCACACAAATTGTTTGTTCTTCTTGAGGAGGTCAGTCAATGCTTTGGCTACCTTGGAGAAGCCCTCGATGAATCGGCGGTAATAACCCGCCAATCCAAGGAAGCTTTGGATATCTTTGGCGGACTTGGGAGTTGGCCAATCCAGGATTGCCTGAATCTTGTCTGGTATCACCGCTACTCCAGCAGCTGACACCACATGACCGAGGAAAATGAGCTCCTTTAGCCAAAACTCACACTTGGAGAACTTGGCATAGAGGCGGTGATCTCTAAGCTTGGTCAGGACTAGCCGAAGATGCTCAGCATGCTCTTCTTCGGTTTTGGAGTAGACAAGGATGTCATCAATGTAAATTATGACAAACTTGTCGAGGTACTCGTGGAAGATGGAATTCATCAGCCTCATTAATGTAGCCGGAGCATTTGTGAGGCCGAAGGACATGACAGTGTACTCATATAGGCCATAGCGAGTAGTGAAAGCCGTCTTCGGAATATTCTCCTTTCGGATTTTAATCTGATGGTAGCCGGACCTCAGATCCATTTTGGAGAATACCGTTGCACCAGCTAGTTGATCGAATAGGTCAGTTATTAGAGGAATGGGGTACTTGTTCTTGATGGTCACCGCATTCAAAGGGCGGTAATCAACAACCAGACGAGGAACATTTGTATCCCTCTTCTTGACAAAGATGACCGGGCAGCCCCAAGGTGAGCTACTCTGCCGGATGAATTCCTTTTCTAGCAGCTCATCAAGTTGCTTCTTTAATTCAGATAGCTCTTCCGTTGGCATGCGGTAGGGCCTTTTGGAAACTGGGGCGGTTCCCGGAACCAACTCAATCACAAACTCCACGCTGCGATTAGGTGGCATGCCGGGCAATTCCTCCGGAAAAACATCGGGGAAATCACACACCACTGCAACTTCATGCATTTCTGGCGGTGTGGTTCCTTCCAGGAAACATAAGCTGATCTCCAGTGAGAGTGGAGTGGCAGCGGAGGGAATTGCGGACGAGGGTGACCAATAACTCACCAGCCCGACGGTTGGGTGGATCACGGTGACAGACTTGGCAGCACAGTCCAGGTTGGCCTGATACTTGACTAACCAATCCATCCCCATAATTACATCTAGCCCATTTGACTTCAGTGCTATTAGCTGGAACGGGAAAGACCAATAGCCTATGGTAACCTGGACTTCCGGAGCAACCCATTTTGTGTGCCAACTAGAGCCTGGGGTCTTGACCACTAACGGGGAGTCCATGTTCACAAATGGAATTTGATGGTTGTGTGCAAAAGCTATTGATATGAATGAATGCGATGCTACAGAATCAAACAAGACTGAAGTAGGGTAATCATTGATTCGAAGCGTACCCATGAGAACTCCGGGGTCCTCCTCAACTCCTTCAGCCGAGACGTGGTTCAGGCGACCACGGCTGACGATTGTGGCCTTGGCGGCTGGGGTAGAGGGTGCCGGTGCAGGTGCTGCGGTAGCATGTGCCTTCTGGGGACACTCCCTGGAGTAGTGCCCCGGCTGGCCACAAGAGAAGAAAGTGAGCCCCGGTGGTGCAGGAAGCCGAGGTCGAAAACCGCCTCCAGCCGCACCCAAGGTCGAAGTAGCTAGGCGAGGCCGAGGTGGCAAGTACCCGGTGGGCTTCGGCGCGGAAGGAGCGCGTGGCACCGGGCTGAAAGGCACGAAGACCCTGCGCTTCTTGCCCTCAGAGGAGGAGGAGCTCTGGTGGTCAGCTGGAGCGGGCCTCTTGGAAGCCTCCAGCTCCTTCCTACCCTGCTCCATGGTGAGAGCCTGGTTGTAGAGCTCCTGGTAGGACGCAAACTTGAAGGGTAGGAGCTCGTATCAGAGACGAGGTGCGAGCCCCTTGCGGAAGAGGTATTGCTTGTCCTCATCATTCGTCACGTCCCACGGGGCGTAACGGGAGAGGTGGTTGAACTCCCGCCCATAGGCTTGGACGTCCATGCGTCCCTAGGTCAAGTCCAGGAACTCCCTCCTCTTGAGGTCCATGATGGGCTTGGGGATGTACGCCGCACGGAAAGTGGCGCGGAAATCCTCCCAAGTGAAGACATGGCCCGCGGCAAACATTGCCACGTGGCTCTCCCACCAAGAGCCGGCGGCTCCATTCAGCAGATAGGTGGCGAAATTGACTTGTTCCGCCACCGGAACGTGAAGAGCGGCAAACTTGCGCTCTAGAGCCCGAAGCCAATCATCCGCATCAAGTGGCTCCTTAGCTTTAGAGAAGGTGGGAGGTTGGGAGCGCAAGAACTCCGTGAGAGTGTTGCAGTCCGTGTTCCTCCTGGCCCCTTGCTGCACAAGCTGCTCGACCAGACGCTCATTTCGCAGCCGGTTTTGCTCAATGGCCATCAGGACCTCCGCCATTGAGGGTGGCGACGGTGCATCAGGATTGCTTGATTCCCCACAACGGGTAGGAGCCATTCTGAAGAATTGGAACAATGACAAGTTAGTAACCAACTCCGACAGATAGGATAGATCATTAGAGTGCTTCCAGATATAGATATTGAAGATGGCAAAGCACAGAAACAAATTTAGGCAACCACGGATGACATCACGTCATCGCGGCGATAGCAATCGGATACAACGGACTCGAGTCGACTCTAGACGGTAGAAACCCAAAACCCGAGAACCTAAACACCGACACCAAGCATAAAACAAATAGAGATAAGAATCAGAGTAGAGCGAGTTGGATGAGGAGTAAAAAGAATCCTAAGAAGTTTTCACAACTCATTTTTAGGTTATAAATAATTTTCAACTAGACTCGACATCGACCAATAGAAAGGGTTTCCTACAGGAAGTCCTGCTCTGATACGAACTTGTAGCGCCCCGACCCCAGAACTATACAGTGAAGCGTTGTGCAACCGGTCATGCTACACAATCGAGCGTTACTGGGTTTACCAATCCCAGGCCAAAACCCATTGGCAGGTGTGCTCGGAATGGATCATCGGCACACAACACCTCGATCATGCCATAAGCTCAGACATCGCTATCATGTATAGTAAAGAGACCGAGACTTGTGGAACAACTGGCACATTGCAGACTCTACGACACAAAAGCATATGGCAACTCATATAAGAGAAGATACAAATATTACACACAAAAGGATCACAGATCAAACAATACATCAAGCGGAAGCGGGGTGCGTTGTCTAACAACAAGATGCAAATATATGACCTAAGAGGCCTACAAATAAACATCCCAGCCAGCTTGTTCCACGGTCCCAAGCTGCCACCTGGGAACCCCGGACTACTAGTCGATGTCCACGAAGAACCCACCTAGCTGCTCGGTGTCGTCCTCCTCTGAAATACAAATATAAAGGCAGCAAAGAGAGACTGAGTACGATGTACTCGCAAGTTTGGTAGGGCGATATAGGCCCAATGCTGACGGAGGCTCTAAAGCTGTATGATGTAGCTATTTTGCATAAAGCTAGATTTTCATTTAAAAGAGTCAAAAAGACACAAGGCATCGTCTATTCAGAATACTTTTCATAAATGGGATAAGAGAGTAAAATTTTCAGATTCGGTTCTCATCGAACCTACTTGTAGCCATAAACACCTCTCATCTCCACCAAAGGCACTCCCTCGAATCACCCTCGAGGAAATGAACCTTTTGTCACTCGTTGAAATGCAACCTTTAGCTGCCAAATTTTAATTAGGTTAAAGTTCTTTATGATCCCGTAATTCCATTCCCAAGGCGTCCATAACCGCGGACACGGCTTTTCGAAAAGATTAAACCCTGCAGGGGTGTACTATTTTACCCATTGGTACCTAATTGACCCTCTTCCGGGGAAGGTCGGCGAGCGGGCGCGGTTAGACCTTTACAATGAATGAGGCTTACTCAAGAGCCATCAGTGTGCGGAAGGACAGGTTCAGCACCTCCAACGCCCTGCCCCGCGGCCACATCCTAAACACCACAGTCCTCCTCGTTTCTTTTCCACCCACACAACTCACGCGCAAATGAAAATAGCAAACTAGAGGACCCTTGACAAGCCCCTCACAAATTATTCGGTCAGTAAGGCGCTCATACACCCACCAATGGCAGCACGCTCGATCTTGAGTCTAGAGACAAGAACTCGCACCTAGGGGAAAGAGTAAGGCAAAACACCATCCCCGATGGCAACTCACCCAAGCCTTCTTAGCATTTTAATTAAGCACTCCACATAACCACCATGTCCGAAACATTCCATCAACATCAACAATTATGGAATTAAACAACGGACATTACTAGCATTTGACTAAGCATGGCTAAGCATATAAATACAACAATTATATTCTTGTCTCCGGCCAACACATCAACACTAAGGTTCATAGGTAGGGATACATATGATTGGCTCGGGGAAAAACATGCATTCATAGGATACTCTATGTCTTGATCAAAAATGTCATTACAATCGCATGCAATACTATGGTGGATAAAATAAGTTTGTAAAACAATTGGATGCTAGATGCCAAGAAGGTTAGGTTATCTCTTGCCTTGCTGCTGGGGCGTGTAGAACTGCTCGTCGGGATAGGCGAGGGAACCCTCGACTCCGGAATCTATCGATACCCAAAATAATACAAAAGAACAAATAAATCACACGAACACAAGGTGCAATGCTCAATCACATGATGACATGTCAAATTGATGCAAAATATTATCATTTAATTTATTTAACAAATTAAATGGGGTTCCAAATAATTAGGGCAATTATTTGGAAAACACCCCATATTTAACTTAATGTCCCATTTTTCATAATTGGTTAAATTACTTGAGGAGTGGCTCAAATATGCATGAACATGACACGATTAAAAAGTTTTTGTACTTTCGATCAATTTGGTACTTTATTTGGAATTTTCTGAGTACCGAAGAATAAATAGCGAATTAAATAATTAAAGGAAATTAATTCTTTTAAACCAATTATGAATAACGTCAAATGAATATTTGGGAACATGAGTTGATCTTGGCATAGTTTGATTGCATTTGAAGTATTGATCACATTGATATTTTATTCATAAATTTTGGACCAATATTTAATAAGTTATGATTCTTCCCAATTTGGTATTATTATGCCATTTTTAGGAATTCATAAATAACAGCAAGATTTTAATTTCAAAAGACAAATACAATTCTTCTATCTTGTAGAGTTTAATTTTCTGAACATTTTGAAATTTGGTTTGCCAAATTTGAACCAATATTCAATTTGTTATTAAACATTTAAATTGTTTCAAAACTAAAAAGGGAAACAAATTCCCTGGCAGGCCGGCCTCAAGCCGGCCAGGCCGGGCTGTAGGCCGGGTGGGTGCCCGAAGGCGCCGGCCTTTGGCCGGCCTAGACCGGGCTGGCAGGCCGGGAGGGTTCCAGAAGCGGCCGGCCTCGTGCCGGCCCAGACCGAGGGGTCAGGCCGGGCACTAGCCCGAACCGTCTGGCCTCAGGCCGGCCCGAGCAGCGGCCAGGCCGGGGCACGCAGAGCACAGCGACGGCGGGATGCAGCGATGGCCGCCGACGAAACGACAGCGAAATAGGGAAAACGGGGGCGCGGGAGGAAGCTAAGAAGAAGGAGGACTCACCCTGAGCCCTAAGGTGCGCTCGGCGAAGGCGCAGAGGGGCGGAATCGCTGGGAAAAACGGCCGGCGGCGACGCGGCCGAGGCGGGGAGGTCGGGGACGATTCCGTCAGCTCCGGTCCTCCTGGGCCGATTCCTCGGGCGTGGAGGAGCGACACGGCGAGGCAGACCTAGTGGCGGCGATGGCTTCCTTCGGGCCGCCGGAGTCGACGGGGAGCTCGACGGCGACCGCGGCGAGCTACGGCTCGATCTAGGGTTGCCAACGTCGAACAGAGAACGGGAGAGAGGGGAAAAAGGGAGAGCAGGTAGGGGGAGCAGGTGGGCGTCCTCGGCGTGGCCCTTGACCACCAGGGAGAAGCGGCAGGGCGGCATGGGCATCGTAGGAGGTGGCGGCATGGCACCAGTGCCATGGCCGCCACTGTGCGGGAAAAGAAAATTCACAAAAACCCCCTGACACTTTTAAATAAAATTGCAAAATGGTCCACAGCAGATTTGAGCGATTTAATTGAGGCACCAGGACAATTTTATAAAATGTGCAAAAATTCATATAGGCTCCATCTAGCCTTTAGAACCTCCACAAAAATTGGTGGTCCAAAATAAAATGTTTTGGGCAACATTTGTTCACAGCTTTTACTTAAAAGTATTTTTGACAATTTCCAAAGTGTAATTATTTAGAGCACTTAAGCATTTCCAAAAATAATGAAAATATTCATGGAGGCTCTAACAATAACATTGAAGCTCCCCATGATTTTAGTTTGAATTTTTGGAATGTTTAACTTGGTTTCAAAAATAGGAATTGAATTAAGCCAATTTGAATTCTCATATTTATTTCTTAATTGACAAAATTTGGAAATTGAAAATTGGTTTCAAAAAGTAACTTGGAACTTCCTAAACCATTTGGAAGTTCATTTAGTTTGTTGACATGTTGAGCACTTGGATTTGGTTTGGATTGCTTGGAAAGTTTGCCTCCCCATTTTAGTTGCTTGCATATGTTGGTAGTTTAGAAATAGCAAGTTTCATATGCATGCCATGATGCAAACAAGGATGCAAAAAGTGGAAAAATTCTTCGTATTTTTCATTACCAAGTTGGGGCTGTTACACCCTCCTCCCTTCTTCTCCTTTTCTTTTCATGTCCTCCCACCTCTCTTCTTTTTCTTTTTACCCCTTCCTCCTTTTTCCCCTTTTCTTTTCTTCTCCTCTCCCCTTTCTTTTCTCTCCCGTGCTCGCTTTCTTCCTCTGCCTCCCGCACTCGTGCTCGACCTCCTCCCCGCGCCTCCTTCCCGACTCACCGGGCACTACTCACTACAACAGGAAAGAGCTTTGGTAACACAATCATGTAACACATAGTAAAATATGTTACAAGTAAATTTCGAGCAACACATCATTTGTGTTGCAACTCCCGAGAGTAATACAAACTTTGTAAGGCCGGAAATTGTGTTACTGAAATATTAACCAGGTAACATATAAATATGTGTGGCAGGTAATGTGTTACAGAGATATTGACATAGTCACATATAATTATGTGTTTCAGTGAATGTGTTACAAACATAGGTGAGAGTAACATTGATCCATAGTGTTACAGGCTCTATTATACGGGGAATAGAAAAAATAAATCAATTGCATGTGTATATATCACACTAGCTTAGCAATAGGGACCATGTCTCAACACGAAATTCTTTAATAAAAAATGATAAATCAAATTTTAAGGCCGGTAAATACCAAACTATTTCAACACAATTTCGGTAAATACCATACTAGCAACAACATTGAGCAGCGAGCGGAGCTGGGCCCGGTGTTACCTGGGTTGTGGCACCGGTCCAGGAATATGCCTAGCAAACCCATCAGCGACTAGCCCAGTAGGAGATTAGCATGTCCATTATGTGCACTAGATGACCCGTTGCGGCGCTGCCGCAATTGGCTGAAGCGAGACAGTATTTAATCCGTAAGTTTTATGCATGTTGTACATAATTGTGATTCATTCACCTTTGAACCGCGACGTACTAACATACTCTTGCCCGCAAAAAAAAAGCATATAGACACTAACATGGTGGCTTCACATGTTAGCAACCGAGTGTTAATACGTCATGTACTTATAAACCATGTCTTTTTGAATCCCGTTAGTTAGTATCGATAAGCTAAGAATTAATGTAGAACCATTCTAAATGTTTGTACCGTAAATGTAAGTATTTATAAGGAGGCTAAACACTGCATTTGTAGATAAAATATTCCAGTTAAAGTAGGTAGACTGAATTTATGTGAAATAGTATATTTCACTTTTTTTTTGAGAAACACCACGTATTACCATTAATACAAACGAAATACAACCCTTACACCATACATACGCGGGTACAACCTTGAAGAAAATGGACTTAAAAACAGATGTCCCAGAGCACTAGCAAAAAGGACCCAAAGGAAAGCAGAGAATACAACAAGGTCCCTGGAATCCTGAGTGCTGGAGCACACCGATGCTCGCCTCCTTCGTTCGCCTCCGCCGCAGCTGCCACCGGAGAACGAACCAGACGACCACCACTTCCCGGACAGAAGGCACACCATCGCGAACTCGCTTTGTAAGCCGCAAGAGCTGCCCGCCACACAAGGACGGGTCTGACACCTCTGTACCACATCGGCCGGGGAACTCCCCAGTGCACCGCCGTCCTCAAATCCCGCGATTCCGGCCACCCAGGCCGCAAGCAAATCGCCGGATTTGCACACCGTCGTCCACCTCCCCTGCTATGAAAAAAACAAACGCCCACCACCTTCGCCAGAGACGGATCAAGCCACTGCCAGCCGACGTCCAGCACCACGCAGTACGAATCCGACCGCAATCGCCCAGATACGCGCCTCCCCGAGCTTAAAGAAGATGCCGACGCCAGATCAAAGCTCCTCTGCCTCCCTCCTCCATGGAATACCAGCAGAGACGCCCGCTGGCCACCTTGCGACGCCGATCGTCCACGACCAAGGCCAGCATCAGCAGACGGCTGCCGAGGAACGACGCTCCTCCAATCCCTTCCACCATCTCCTTGATGGCTCTGAAAGGACCCAAGAGCGGCAGCACCCGACGAACCATCACAGCAGCACACCTCCAGGTCGAGGTGTGTAGCCCAAAAGGCGATCTTATTCAAGGAGACGTCGGCAGCGTCGCTCTTCTCCGCCTCCGGCTCCATCCAGAGGAGCACCACGGTGAAGAGGAGAGCCACCAAGCGCCGGAAGCGGCTCGCAAACTCCGGCGACGCGCTCCACACTACCGGCATAAAGCCAAACACTGGCATACAGCCAACCTCAGAACTACGGCTAAACCTACCTAAAACTACTCTATACAGAGAGGGGAGCCACCCCAGCCCGTCTCTACACCATCCTGCGCAAGCGCCGGCGGCGAGAGAGGCCGGATCTGGAGATCTTCGGCGGACTCTCAAGAGGGTGGAGAAAGGAGGGAGGGGAAAGGAGTGTCGACCTATAATGAACTATATTTCATATTTGTTGGAAACAATAATTTTTTTCTATTTTAAATTGGATGGCTACTTGATTTAAATGGGTGGGCCTTGCCCCCTCCTTACTTTTATTCTTTATCTATCCCTGAAGCTTGCCGAATTTACGCCAGATGTGTCATTGCACGTACTTGGGTAGTCTCGTTCATAAATATCTGAGCACTTAATCGTTTCGTCTCATCTCTATCGTTGTGCTCACCGTCAGGTTTCTACCACTCTGACCTCGCTCTTCTTTCTTGGTCACATCAGCTTTTACCCTTCTTGTCCTGGTGTTTTAATTTTAAATTGGTTGGCTACTTAATTTAAATGGGTGGGCGTTGCCCTCTCCTTAGTCTTATTATCTATCTATCCCTGAAGCTTGTCGAATTTACGTCAAATGTGACACTGCATGTACTTGGGTAATCTCATTCATAAATATGTGAACCCTCGGTTATTTCTTCTCATATCTATCTCACTCTCACACCACTCTTCTTTCCTGGCCGCATTAGCTTTTCCCCTTCTTATCTTGGTGTTGCCGTGTCTTGTCCCTGTCGCCGTCCCTATCCAACCTGAACCATCTCAACTCTTGCTCTTAGGACAACTCCAATGTGGTTCCTGTTTAGTCCGCATGCGTCTGTTCATGTTCGGGCGGACAAAATGCACGACCCAACGGACAGCTGGTGTGCAAGCTTCTGGTTCGGCTAATTTTCTGTCCAAATTTGGGGGGAAAATACGGTTAAACATACCAAAGGTGAGACTGTACGTGTGTTGTTGTTTGTGCTTAAATTTTGTATGACTCATGTTGCTACCATCGAGAGCTACCTCTTCATGACTACGGAAGTTGCTTGTTAGTGTTTTGGCGGCGGCTCCTTTTAATGTGCTTACCATATACTCCGTAGATTCTTTCACCGACACTCTTAGACGAGTCACATTATCTTTTGCTCTTCAAGTCCCGTCCATTGTTTCCTTGTTCTATACCGAGCGTCCATTGTTTCCTTGTTCTATACCAAATACCGGTACGTTACGCGACCAACATAGGCAGAACCATGTCAAAATGTATAAGTTTAATCTATTTTTCAGGCCAACGCGTATCGCTATATGGCAATATTGTTAGTAGAAAACCCAACATAGAACATAATCTCCGAACATCATGATAGAAAATGTGGTATTGCTTTGGCTAAAAATCCTTAGTAATAAAATAAAAATTCATGTTAACCTTTATAAAATGGCAGTCTACATTATAAAGGAAGCACAAGCTAATCAGACAGCCTAAAGAAAAGGTCTACACGTGGGTGTAACCATATCGATCCTACTTTGCAAACACAAGAACAAGATAGCTGTAACCTGCAAAAATAGAATCGTGATGCTATTTACACCTATACAGACAGCAAAGAACATGAGCCTAAACATTTATAAACATCACCAGCTGCGTATTCATGGCTATCTAATTGTTGAAACAGCCATAGAATAGTCTAAGCTTTTGTTCCAATATAAAGCAGCATGTGTACTCAGGATGCATCACTGCTGCAACACTGATAACACACCCATTCTACGTTTAAAGTCCAGAACAGAACATAGATCAACATGCATAGTTCGCTGAAACATAAACTGACTAATTATTTTGACAACATGAAACTGAACACCCAGACACAGTAATTACTCCCCCTAGACTTTCGTCTGAGATGATGATTATCTCATTGCCAGAGCATTTGGCTTGATTGGTCTCATCGGTAATCTGAATGGAAACGACCCCTTCCTTGCTCTGTTTCTGAGTATTCTGTCTGGCCATATCAGTAAGCTCACCTTGGTCGCAGCTCCTGATCATGCTGCCGCCTGCGAACACACTGGGTTGCTCGATGATCTGCGATGCATGGCTCGCGAGGCGTGTCTGCTCCTACTGCTGGTCCTCCTTCACAATACTGTTGTAGTAGTCGAGCGCCTTCTGCAACAACATGGTTCAAACAGGTGTGGCTGGATCTTGACGCTCCGCGGGCGGGCCGTTCGCGCTGGCAGACAGGAGGACAATGAACCCTTCTGAACCCTCTCCATCCACCTCGTCCTGCGACCTGTTTACCTCTTCTTCATCAGAGCTTGACTAAAATCCTGACACAAACACACAGGTGGTGAATTCGAGACAAAAGTTAAGCCACAAGTTTTAGCTTATTTTACTGCATTGCATTTCGCCTCACTTGAAGTCTAGTTGTTTGCAAATTCGAAGTCGCCTGATTTTGGGTAGGTAAAGTCAGCCATTCCGTGCCCACTAAGTCAAGCCGGTGCGCGAATTGGCGCAAATCCTCCGGAATTAAACTGGCACAAATCCTCCAGAATTATGCCGAAATTTATTTCAGCAGAAAAATGGTAATCTATACTTGAGTCAGGCCAATTGGCGCAAATAAAAGAATTATGTCAGAATTTAACTCCACGATAGGAACATGGTAAGCTATACCCGAGCCTCTACTGGACTTTAAAACCGTCAAGGTGCAAACTGAATCATGGTTCGTTTAGCTTAACAAAATGCATCACTTTTGCCATTCAAGCATACTAATTTACATGATTCAAAATATCTTAAAAGTCAAACTGTATTAGAATGACAGTAACCTAATCTGTGACATGGTACTGCACAATTTACATTAACAGAATCTGTATTAGAATGACAGGTTGATATTTCAGTACCATGTCACAGTTTAGCTTAACAGAAAAATAAGCACATGCTCCTTTCTCACGAGAGAGAGAGAGAGAGAGAGAGAGAGAGAGAGCACCTTGTTCTTCTTCAAGAAATTCTTCTAAATTATCGACTTCATTGAGAGATTCACACTGTCCATAAAAAACACTTGTTCCATTTCTCAATAGAGATTCCATCTGTTGCTTGGAAGGGCGCCGACTCCTAATTTTCTTGGGTTGTAAAAGCTTCTGACCAGCTACAAATACTTCAACCGCCAACTCCCACCGACCTGGGTTGACCTTTCGCCATTCCTTCAGAGCAACAAGTAGAGTCAGCAACATTTAAGGAATTACAAAAGATAGCAGTTCATAATATTCATTACCATGGAATATTTATCGATATCAGGGATAGTCTATAATTTCAGTTTATCAGAATTTAGTAGTCAAGTAAGAAAAAATATAAGCAAAAAGATCAAGCAAGATAATAGAATGTACATTATCAAGCTTCCAAAAAATTACATTATCATTGAACATTTCAGCTAGTACAGACATAATCTGCAATATCTATCTTTGTGAAGGATGAGGGCTGATTTAACTCTTTTTAAAAATTAAGTACGAAATGTGTGGATGATATCATGAAGAGAAATTAGCAATCAAAGTGGGAATCATTATATATATATTTCAATGTGAATTGGGCAATAAATTATTCTAAAGAGAATAACCGTAAACAAATAGAGTACAATTCAACCGTCCTGCAAGTATATAAATTACATGGCGTAATTTTGCATCTACTTGACATATCAGCCGTCTTGCAAGCATGAAAACTATATGGCATCTATTTGAGATGAACTCGCATATATATGGAATTGCTTCAGGTTGATAAACTCAAGAAATTTTGCATCTACCTAGACAAATAAGTTTCACCAACTTGCGATGCAACAATAGTATTAAATTGGCAAATTGCCAGCACTTTTGACAGTAATTGCACAAGCCTGCTAGAGGTAGAAATAAGCAAAGAGCTATCAATTTATTTTGGGAGGCCTTAAAGAAAATAGAACACAGATAAGCTCAAATCACCTGGTAAAAGATTCATTTAATCACTGTATTATTAATTTGGCTCAGTCACCTCATTCACATGAAAAAACACAATCACATGATAGAAGATTGCTCATTGCATTATCTTTGAGCTGAAGCCTGAAATGGTACTAGAAAAAACAGAAAATAGCTAATATATTTTTTTCAGCGGACATATGACTTCACTCCATAATATTCTTTTAGCACATCAAAAGTTTTACTGAAATAGCAGCTGCAAAGAGGAAAAACGATTATTTGGAGCTCTTAGCTTGCTTCTCAATGTGAATATATCCTATGTAAATGGCCTGCGGTGTATGCAGCCTTTTTATTTTGGTTTTGCGTATTCATATTACATATGTATTGCACCGTGGAAGATAGTGTACATAAGCAACTTCTGATGAACAACCGTAGAAAATCATCTCCAGCACAAGCAGTGCCCCAGACGATCTGAAACGAAAGCTAGGAATCAAATCCTATCTTTTGTTGCAATCTGCCACAACAATCAAACACAAATACATCTGTATTTCACAGAAGTAGCATGATAATAGTTGGAAAGCAAATAAAGTAATAAATGACCATGGCACCACACATTTATATGAGCCTGGCAGCACACATTTATGAAGCTACAAAAGCAAAGAAAAGATGGAAACTGAAGTTATAGATGTACTTCATGGCAGTCTTAGCAAAAGATCAGAATTCTCTTTGCTTTGATAATTTTGATACCTGCATAAAAAAACCTTATGTTAACTGTTACAGCTTTGCCATATGTGGAGATAGTTCTGATAGGAAGGAATGATTAGAACCAGTTTGACTAAAAGTAAGTTTCAGGAGAAGTCGAGAACACATAGGTAGCATTCAACAAAGAAAATTAGAGAGAACTTTGGATTTATTAACTTATAGAGCATTTAGGAGAAGCTTGCAGGACACTATCAATAAAGCTGACCAGCTTGAGCATCCAATAAGCTCCATACACGTGGAAAAGCACACATGAATATTGAACAACGAAACCGACTAAGTATGTGAAAAATGCAGATGAAAGGCTGTGAGCAATATATCATGAACCGAATGAAAGGTTGTGAGCAATACATTATGAACCGAATGAAAGGCTGTATAAGGTAAACCTAAATAGAAAGCAAATGAAAGGTTGTGACTGTGAGCAATACATTATGAACCGAATGTCACTTATCAGCATGCATATAAAGGGCAAAGGTTGTCTAACCCTTAACAGAAGGCAAAACAAATTAATTTAGGATGTCATTTTAGAATCTTGAGACCGTATCCCAAAGTCTTGTCCCCAATTGTTCCAGAAGAACAAATCAAATCAGCTCCAAAATCCAAAAAAACAGGAGTAACCCAAAAAAAATCAGCCTTTGATTAACAATCACTAATAATTTTTCTATCTACCAAACTGATCAACAGAAGAACCGAAAATCTAAATCACAATAATCCCACAAGCCTTTACCACATCAATCAAACACAAATACCTCTGTTGAAGGGGCCTCTTGAAAGCACTGCTTGATCTCGACAGTCTCGCTGTGTACCCAATTGATTGACTATCACATCAAGCTTTTGTTGTTTGAGGAAAAGGAGACTAACAGGAATAAATAACCTGCTCGGCTACTCCATCACCATTTGTGTTCGCTCTTCTTCCGTGCTCCCTCTATCAACCACTCACTGCAAAAAAGTGTTAAGGATGGCTTCTTCGTTGACACTCCAAAAGGAAGCAGTGGAATGTGAATGGGTTGAAAATTGGAACAATGACTTGTTATTATTGTTCGTACTCACGTGACAACATCAGTGGGAGTAGCTGGATACAAATGCCAAAATATATGCCTATTCTCAGGACATGCAAACACGAACAAACTACTGACAATGGTCATGCACTTGGTTAACAAATACCACAGCTAGTAATTTCACGTAACATGTTAAGAGCTAATAAGCTACTCCCTCCGTACCAATATATAAGACGTTTTGGAATGTTAATTTAGCTTACCAAAATGCCTTATATAATGGAACAGAGGAAGTAGTATGAGATATTCAATATCGGAGTTAGGCTATGGAGAGAAAGGCTCTTAATTCTTACATTGACAAACTCAACATAAACAATCCTTGGTGAATGTACATTGTCACCTAGTAGTCTCAAACAAGAGACCTGCATAGATGAAATATTTTAGAAGACAGTGATTACAGTAACAAAAATGTTAATAAGACAACATACTTAATTAAAAGCTGTGCAACAGGACGATTGGATCAGCACAGTAGCTTACCTCACCACAAAGTTCTTCAAAGAAACTCTTAACATCTAACTAAGTAACCTACAGACGAAATAAGTAAAATGTACCATAAAACATCTGATTTGATTGCCTTAAAAACAGTGAGGGTAAACAGAGATGGGTACCTTCTTATCTATATTTGTACAAAGAGGGTAAACCATCCGTATGACCATTTCCTTCTCGTCCTCCCTCTATGAGCCATCAACAATAGGATAGTATTATTAGCATTCATCAAAGCAAATATAGCTCATACCTTCTTAGAAAGTTATACCTGAAATTACATGGTAGCAGAAATTGCAGTTGGCAAACCTATAAAAATACATGATCAGTTACAAATTTACATTAGCCTCCTAAATAAAATATATAAACTGCATGTACATAGAGTCCTCATTGCTGCTTAGTATGTATCATCATGATGGTGCAGTGACAAAGGGGGAAAGTCACATATAAGGAAAAACGATAGAGATACAAAAACAACAGGAAAAAGGAAAAGGCGAATCAAAATAAAGAGGTACTAAGCCTCTATAAATACATGATCGGTTACAGAGAGACATTAACCTGCTAGCTTAAATAAACAATGGCATATGGTCAACACCAAACATTCGATGCGTGTGCCGCTTCCCAAGCCGTGTCCTGGTCTTGAACGCCGCTTCCGCCGACAGGGTGCTGCGTCGCTCACATCGCTCACAACATCATGCCACCAGCCTGTAATCCATCAAAATGCATCCATTCTAAAGTGTTAAAGCAACACATGGAAACAAATGAGCAGGTAGCAGATAGGACACAATATGATCAGATTGACGATAGACTAAGGAAGGCACCTGAATGCCATAGGTTCAATCTGTCTGTAGCGTACGAACTTACATCTAACTAAAGGCTGCCAAGAGACCACTTAATATCGTAGAATTGCATTACTCTAGAGATTTCACTTCCAAGCAAGTCGCTGTTCCACAATTTCAATAAATTGCTCTAATTAACCGGAACACAACACCTGACAATCTTGAACTTTTTTACATGCTGCAATCTAAAGAGCAAGAGCACGTAACTGTGGAATTTTCTTCTGGGATCGAGAAGACGAGGCGTTGCCGGTGAGTAGGCCAGGGACACTGCCACCACAGGAGTCGTGGACGAAGATGAACCTAATCCGGGTGATGAAAGAGTAGAATGTCATTTAACTAATATGAGAAATAAAAGAAAGTCTATGCAAGCCAAAATACAGATCAGTCACCAATAAATCAGAGAAGTTGCATAATTTGGATACTGCCCTCACGAGTGAGCAGGGGCAGACATCAACTATCAATATGGCAAATACAATACCAAACATACTTTGTGCCTAGTCGATGAAGTTGGGCTTCCAACGGAATGCCAGTTCTTAAAGTTTTGAGTATATACCAGGAGCTTGCTACTGGACATCAAAATAAAACCTAGTACATATTTGTGAAGAGAAGGCCAAACATTCTCAGTGCACTACATGTTATTGCAAAAAAACGAGGATACCGTCTGTGCTTTCTCGAGCCCCTAGCAGAAAAGAGGAAACAAATTAAAAAGAGAATTTGTTAAAAAGTAAACAAGCAAGCAAAAGAATTAATCCAAAGAATGACCTGGCTATCATTGCTCGGGGAGGCAGTAGCTTCGGGCATGGTGGTTATCCCAACATGAGCACTGAGCCACTGATAGTAGATGCAGCATGCTGTCAGGGGTCTCCCCTTCCTCCTCCTCCACTCTCTTTTTTCCCACTCCATCTCTTTCTCTGATTGATCTTCCTCCTAGCTCTAACTGGTAGTTGCACACCATTGTCGACCGGCAGCTGAGCTCCATAGAAATCCAAGCAGAATCCCAACAGAGTACCACACACGCATATAAAAAGAAAACTCCACCATAAAAAATCACCCAGCCATCATATCGAGCGCAACCACATGTTTATTTTGGATCCACTAAAAAATCACACAATGCTCCATTAATTAATAGTGCGCAGAATCATATTGTAGGCAAAACGGATGACAAGATTTTCTAGAATGATCACTCCAATTAAACCAGGTAGTGTTTGCACTTTCCTGTAAGCAAATATTAATGGTATAAAAAAGAAATATTGATTGGATACCTCATGGTTCTGACGGTCATAGGAGCTGAAGTTGTATAAACCATCACTGTGCACGTGATCGGCTCTATGCAAATCTGCAAAATCCAATACACGAATATCATCACGCAACGACACAAACGCATCTGTCCTGCTCAGCAGAGATACAAACTAATAGAGTGTGAGCCACAAGGATCCTAGAAAGAAGCAAGGTCTAGGCATAACAAAGGTTTCAAAACTGAGAAGAACGAAGCAAGAAGAGGATACGGCACGCAGCAGCAAACCGTGAGGAGCGAGTGCAGGGGGAGCTGCCTGATCTGCTGCTTGGTTGGCCAAGCGCCGCGGTGACAGTTGTCGGGGATGGCGCTTGACGGCCGCACCTCTGTCCAAACAGCGCCCGCGGTGACGGAGGAGGTGCTGGGCAAGGGGCGAACTCCGGTGTACTTCGCTCCCGATTCGGGTGCGGATGAGGAAGCGATTCCCCGGCCAACGAGGATGGAGATGGAGTCGACGAGCACCACGAGGAGCCGCCACTGGCCCTCGATCCGTCGGCCTCGTGGCAGCGTCCGGCTCCGTCCGCTCGCAGCTCACCATACGCGCCGCCACCCTCCTGCAGCGCCTCTAGCCACTCCACCGCGGCTGTCCCTTCAGGCTCCGTCCGCTCGCCGGCGGCCCCGGTCCTGGGCTGCGCAAGACCGGCGGCATCACGGCCGCCCCGTCTGGCTCCGTCCGTTCACAGGTCGAGGTCAGGGCAGAGGAGGCCACCGTCAAAGGCTGGTGCTCGGCCGTCACGTGTGGCCGCCCTTCTTCATGGTTGCCGCCACCGATGACGAGGTAGAAGCGGTCGGACGAGGGGAGGATGGAGTGGAGGCGGAGGCGGAGGCGCGCAACACGAAAGAAGGAAAAGGGTAGGAGGGGCGGCTGGGTGGGGATTACTTTCACCCAGCGAGCTCGCTAGGGTTTTCACCCATCCTCAAAATTGTTCTGCACCCACGCGAGGTATGACACCATGGCTGTGAGCGGGTCCAACAAGCTACGGTCCCAGTCGTCTGCCACCTACCAAAATAACCAAACTGTGAACGAGAGAGGAGGTAAATCCAACGGTTGCAGTCAATTGCGGGAGTGAAAACGCAACTGTTCAATCGAATCGGACGTAGGCGCTTCGTTTTGAGCTCAGCGATGCCCTGAGAGGCCGGGTAGTCTAGGGACATTTATAAAGTACTAGATGACCCGTTGCGCCGCAGGCGCAAATGCCGAAAGTGAGACTATATTTAACCATATGTTTTATGTATTTTTCATGTATATGCTTTTGTCCGGGTTTGAGATTTCTTCGACTCTCATGCCGCTACCCTTTATACATCTATGCACCACTGAGGCAGACCATCAGGGTTTTGGCGGCTCATGTCGTTATGCCCACCCTCAGGATTCTTCCATTCATGTTATTTACACGTCTCATTGGGTACGGTATTGCCATGTTCTGTCGCTATCATCTGCCCAATCCAATTTTTCATGCGCCAGAATCTAAGTTGGAATTTGAGCCACAAGTTTCATCTTGTTTTAGTGCCACCGTTTGCCATTATATGAATGCCACAGTAAGTAGAAAATCAAAATATGAAAAAACAAAAAAATGTACATGAAAATTTGCAAAAACTGATCATGGAATTATACCCAAACCAACTTTCTGTTTTATCTTCTTACTCTATCGCAAATGTCAGTGTATCTATATAATAAACAGACAAGTCTATAGAAAAGGAACAACCAGAAGAGAAAGAGCAAACAAATTTGCTATGTCATCAGAGGCCACCAAGCATGATCCCAGCAATTAGATACAGTAGATAGACATGGTATCTTGTTGCCTACTGGCAGAATCAAGTTGGAATTTGAGCCACAAGTTTCATCTCGTTTTAGTGTCGGCGTTTGTCATTATATGAATTCCACTATGATAACAGTAAGGAGAAAATCGAAATATGAAAATACAAAAATTTGTACATGAAAATGTGAGCTGCCAAAGAACCAGTGGGTCGTCACCGTGCATGACAATTGTACATGACATGTAAGAAGAACCAGTGGGTCATCATTGTTGCCGAAGTCCTCCCCTCCAACTGGTCACCTGGCTGGCTGTCGAGGGCACGAATCCATCGCTCCTCTGCTTTCTCTGCTCGAAGCAAACCAGGTAGAGGGTGAGAGAGGATGGGAGCAAGAGCGTGAGAGGAATTATGACGGGGTCTGAGGCAGTGAGGGTACTGGACAGCTGGAGGCTGTAGCGTCGCTATCCCACAGTCACCTAGTCGTCCTCGGCTTGGCTGAATCAGTAGCAGCATACTGTAAAATCTGAACCGATAAAGAATTAAACTAAGTCAGTGTATCATGCTTTAGAGAGACCACTTAACATAAGGCAATCAGATACCACCCCATAAATTAATTAACACAATACAACTCTAATAGACCAATGAAAAGTCCTTTAAAGACCATGACAGAAAAAACAACAATACATTGTATGCATGGATTGGAATGGTAAACAAAGAACAAAATATGAATGGGTGTACATATAACTAAAGGCAGAACATATATTATTCCAGCAACAAATCTGAAACATTAAACATTTCACCATTGCCATAGAATTGCAGTTTGAAATATTACTTTTCAGCTCGAGCAC
>QRDG01000310.1:232816-307125 GCA_012064385.1 Puccinellia tenuiflora | reverse complement strand
TCTGAGCGCTCACCTAGGACTAAAAAAAGCTCTATTGCTTCTCAACCCATCAGCATCAATTCCGAAAGATCCGCTCCCTGCAGCAAAAACAAAAGGTGACCAACCACACTGGGTATTGCCAATGATCCCAAAATGCAGGACCGACCACTGAGTAATTCAAAGCCCATAGAAAAGAAAATATGAGCCTTCAAGCTGCCATGAAGCATAAGAAGAAACCCTGTCGTAGTAGAAAGACTGCAAGGCCCTGAGGAACTCCTGCTCCATCTACTCGACGGTCTCTCTCTGCTTCTTCTCGATGCTGCAGTGGTGGAGCACATTTCCGTCCACCACCCTGTCGTCCTCCTCCTACTGCGGCACCTGCCCGGCGCGCTCCAAAGTAAGCCACAAATCACTTCACTGGACTAAATCAAAAAGGGTGAGCGAATTAAATAGATCGAACCTAAAGAAAGAAATTTGGGGGCTTACCAACGAACTGTGCAGCAGCAGCGCCATCGGTGGCCTCCTCCACGCCGTCGGTTTCATGGGCTGTTGTGGCACGAGCTTAGAGAGAGGAAGGCACCCCACCAGCCGCTCCTCCCGGAGCCAGCAGAACGCGCGGCAGTGGCGTGAGATGGAGAGCCCGCAAATACGTTGCAGCCAGGCCAGAGAGCAGCACGCCAGCTCCAGTTGATGGCCTGTGGGGATGGAGGAGCCGGAGATGGGCGCTCGGTGGGATGCAAACACGTGCGGCAGGAGAGAGAGAGAGAGAGAGAGAGAGAGAGAGAGAGAGAGAGAGAGAGAGTGTGTGTGTGCAGGCAGGGAGTGGAGGTCGGACCTCTGAGACGGCGCACCGCCGCTTCAATCCCCTGGACGGCGACGGAGGCCGCGGAGTTGCGCGTGTCCGTGGACGGAGTTGACTCGGAGGCCCGCACGGGGACGCTCTCCCAGCCCGACCGCCGCTGCCCTGCCCGGCCGCCATGCCCAGCCGCCGTGGCCCGGCCGCCCGCCGCCGCCCTGCCTGGCCAGGGCGCCGCCGCCGCCCGGCCAACTCTCCCAGCCTGGCCGCGGATTTTCCGCCGCCTCCATGTCCTCGTGGGTCTCCGGGAGGAGACCGGCGGTGGCAGGGAGTCCAGGGGCGGGCGGGAGCGGGCATCGGCCGTCCTAGGAAGGGGGAGGCGGCGGATTGGGGAGAAAGAGGAGGCAGGGATTGGGGGAAAGGGAGGCGATTGGGTTAGGGTTTTCACCGGCACGGTGCTCTCGACCGACTGTTTGCTACGCTGTGAGGATGAGTTGCTGCGTGATTTTCCGGCCCCGCATGTATCTGGGCCCAAGTGTCATAGACCTATCTGGACAAGTAAAAGGTAAAGAAAAATCTACCGCATCCAACGGCTGTGGTGAAAAGTGGGAGGTAAAAAACCCTATTCACCTCCGATCCGACGGCTGAGGATGGCCAGGAGGGGCAAGTGCTCTCATCATGCGGGTGCTCTCATGTCCTTTATAAGAGTAATAATGGGATTTTGGTTTTCAGAGATATCTCTGACGCAATTGAAACCACTTAAGTTCAGTGGATTTTAGTTTGTTTCTCGGTGGAGGATTTTGCTCTCCATATATTGACTGTACTTCCCCTTAGCTACTCCGTTGACCGTACCATGGTAGTACCTTCCCGCCGGCGCCCAGCTGGAAGAAGGCCGCCACCGCAGCCCACTCTTCCAGCAGCTTCTCCTCGACGCCGTCCTTGCACAACGGCGGAAAGAAGAGCCAGAATGCCGTGGCCGCAACGAACAGCACCACTAGCAGCGTCGCTACGGCCCGCGGTGGCGACGGCCACCCCCTCGCCGTCCACCGCCGTGCGCACCACCCCTCGGCGACGCAGCAAACGCCGTGGAGCAGGAAGAAGGCTGTCATCCCGCCGTTCGGCCGACGCAGGCTGAGGTAGTGCACCATGCCCTCGTGCATCAGCCCGGACACGAGGAAGGAGGCCAGCACGCCGGCGGGGTTCCCGGCCCGCGCGCGTACGGGGTCGTACACCGACGGCCGGAGGATGGCGGACACCATGAGGTTCCACCGCCGGCCCCAGAAGTCGCGCAGAGACGACGCCAGGTACGGCCGGTCGAACTGCGGCTCCGTCTCCATGCCGAGCGCGCCGGCGGCCGCGGCGATGCAGGGGAAGAAGAGGTCCAAGAAGCAGTATATGTGGACGCCGTACAGGGCGAGGCGCACGTAGAGATGCAGCCGGCTGTTGCACTGGTAGAGGCGGAGGATGGCTGCTATGACGGCGACCTTGACCGCGCAAGAAACCAGTGACAAAACCGGTTTGTTGGCTTTGGTCGACGCCGCTGCTCCGGCTCCGGCACCGCCGCGCCGCTGCCGGACCTTGACGGGGAGCAAGGCGGTGAAGAGGAACGTGAGTACTGAGTACGGGGAGGGAAGGGTCGAGCGGCCCGCGGCCGGCGGCGAGGAGGGCGAGCTTGAACGCGCAGAGCCAGGCGAGGAAGAAGGCGGCGGTGGCCCGGATGATGGCAGAGGAAGTGAAGGCCAAGGGGGCGGCGACGAGGAACGGGAAGAGCGGGAGGAGTGCGACGAGCCGTGGGAGGCCGGGGCGGAGGAATGAAGACGACATGCGCGCGTACAGCGCGGTGGCTGCGGCGGCCAGGGACACCATGGGGATGCTGTCCTGCAGGAACTCCATGGTCGTCGCGACTCGTCGCCTCCGGCAGCACGATGGCTATCTGTCTCTCTAAGACTGGATGATTTGCTCACTGCGAAGTGGATGCAAACATCAAAGCTGGCAATAAAAGATTAAAAAAAAAACTGGCAATAATAAAACCCAGCGTTTAGTAAAGCTGAGTGGCACGTTAGCATGTGGCTGTGGCACAGTGGCAGCATGGCGTTGTCGGTGTATTTATAAACTAGTTGATACCCGCGCGTTGCGGCGGGCATTAGAGATGATTTTCTATGGAAACAATGGTCATTTGTGTATATACTATATACTGTTATGATGTGCAGGCCATTGAATTTATTATTTCCAATTGCCGAGTATGTCAAATATATCTACGACACACGTGTTTGTTGGAATGCGGTTTAGAATGCCTTCTTGGATAGAGAAGTCAAGCGTCAGACGGGTAAGTTATAGGGTCTAGTTGTGTCACCATGGCTTCAGCCAAGAATATGTATTCCTCACATCTGGAACAATGACAGATAAGCGGAAAAAATATCTTCATATCATGAAGAAGAATATTATTTTGACAAATAAAGAAAGTATATTTGAATAATGCATCGTTGCCACGGCCTTTATTCAGCAGTAGATGCCCGGGGGTATGTAACAACAACAACCCCTTCAATTATCATCATAATGACCTTTTTTTATCCAAATGTACCAATGTATCTGCAGTGTGAATAACCACGTAGGGTGTTCATTTCAAATTGTGTGATTAAATGTACAGTCTGCAAAGTGTTCCATTTACTGAAAAAAGATGGAGGAATCGTCAACACATACATCCGGAAACAACAGGCAAGTGTTTTCCATTTGCTTTGCAAGTTTCTCACTAGCAAGAAAAGGAAGCAAGCTAGGGAGTTAAGAGACATGTGCTTATTTTTTCGCAAAAAAAAAAAAGAGACATGTGCTTATTCAAAATATATTGCGGACATGTGCTTCTCAGTCAGGAACAGAGATTGTGCTATGAGGTTAACAAAGTTGATGCTACATGCATAGTGGGGAAAGAGGAGAGGTTTACAAAAAGGATGGTCGCTTGACTTAATATTCTGTATTATCCTACTGCTATCTAAAAAGAGGTCTATGCGGCATGTTGCTAGCCATATAGATGTCAGTAATAAAGTTAGTTTAACTTGTATCATTTCGCCTACAGAGTTGAACACGACTGGGTTTAGTGATATTTATGATGAGTGTTGATTTTAAGAAACATAACTATTGGAAAGAAGTGCTAGAGGGCAGCATGTCAATTGTTTAATCATGGGAAACAAAAAATTATGGTAAACAACAGCATGTAAAGTACAAAAATGGGGACTGCTTGCAGATGAGTACTGGAGACACATACAGTTCGGAATAAGATTGGTTTAAAGGGAACCTTCTTCTTTGACGGAATGGCTGTAAGGAAAATTCTGTAAAACAGTACAAATAGAGTTGCACAAAACAGATAGAGCAGATAATGGAATCAAAGACAGAGGGCCAACATAGATGAGATGAACTTATGAAGACAGGTTCAAGGGACCTTCAATTTTTTTGCTGTTTGGTTTCAAAATGCAAATTATGGAGCTTTGCAAGAAATACTAAATTGTTGAGTTGCGCTTCCTGTCAATTTTACATGCTGCGGCTTGTTGTGATGGTGGCACAAAAGAACAACAACCTGATGTGCCTACGAAGACAAGTGCGGATAAACTTTTCTGAAAGTGCGTCTAAAAAATAAGCATTCCGAAGACCAGTATACATGTCAGATAATCCTCAGACTATTTTTCCTTGAAACATGACAGGTGAGTTGCCAATTACACTATGTATACATGTCAGAAATCCAAAATTTGGAATGGCTCATAAGAAAATGGTGTTGAAGACATACCTTTAGGAACAGAGTTAATGGAGTAACAGATTAACTGATATGTCGAAACTTTATTCTCCCACGAAATGGCTGCAAGGAAGGAAGATATGAAAACCACAAATAGGTCTGCAGAAAATACATATAACAGATGATATTCAACTGAGGACCATGACAGATAAGATCAAGACATGTAAAGAGCTCGGAATGATGACGACTTCCGTGACATGAAGATGAACTTTAAAGTTCAGACTGTAATCTCGGACCTATGTGGGGATCGAGTGCCGTCACATCAAGAAACAACAGGAGACAGACGCAAAACCAAGAGCGAGCAGTTTATTCGAGAAGAGGCAAATGAGGGCCTTGAAGAAGAGGCAAGGGAGGGGCTCAAATATAGGATCCGCCACAGTAGGGATCGAGCCGACGGAAGCCACTAAAATCATCGGAACGGCCGCGTGGGAGATGTAAAGCCAGCAGACGTTACCATCTACTCCGTAGTAATTGTGAGGGGAGCAAAAGTGGCAGCTTCATGGGAGATCGGAGGGCGTGGGGCAATTTTTGGTGGCGGGGAGCCGGGGACGTATCTAGTAGCAACGGCGGCACATCGAATCATTGAAGCGACGGCGTGTCGTCTTTCTGTTGCACGCCATTTTTTTCCTCCGTTGAAACTTGGGAAGAGGAAGAGGAAGAGGTGGTGGGCTGGTTTAGAGAAGAAGACTGGGGCTTTTGGGCTGGGCCGACCTAAGATGTTATCGAACCGGTTGATTAGCGAAGAAAATCGAGTCTGCCAGTCTGGTGAGACGGATGGGCGAGTCGGGCGAGACAAATGGGCGCCACGAGATTAGCATGGGATTAGATGACGTGGATGCTTTGCATGTCAAGCTTGCAAAAATTAATTGACTTAGTGGGGATGACTCTTATAGATATTATAGATGACACCATGAGATTTGGATGTGCTTTCAGTGCACAGTTTGATTTGGTATTGTAAAAGAATGCGGAAATTCACATGCTTTCGGTAGACATAATAAAATATAAAAAAGTAAAACATATTGATTCTTGAGAATAATTTGGAGACAAATATATACAAACTTTAAACATACGTGCAAAGTTGCGGAAAGAAATGATATTTGCGGTGTGCTCTCCACGAAAAACAAAATCATTGCATTTAAAAATATATTTTTAAATCTCATTTTCATCACTGATTTTGTTTTCTTCGTACATAGCACCAGAAATGTCATTTCGTTCCTCTGCACGTATGTTGAAAACTCGTATATGTTTGTTTTTATTATTTTTTAATATTTTACTAATTTTTAATCTACCAGAAATATATGAGCTGGGGAGCCGAAATGCCTCTCTTGAAAGAATGCGTTCAAAAAATCGTATTGTCAAAATTTGTAAATCATATCATGCACGTGGAGATTGAATGGTCAGAAACCTGTCATTATCAATATCCTATAGTTTACAAATGGGCAATTAGAAATACAATATGTATAACCAAACCTCGTACCAATGACTACATTTATATACTGTACAATAATAAGTTCATGTAGCTCAACACACTATCATCAACACAAGCATATGGTGTACTTCACATAATGAAGATAGCATTTGATCTACAACATCAGTGTAGAAATTTCAGATTTCTACATATCACCACCGATAAGAAAAACATACCATACTACCAAGACGACATCTAAGTTACCACATACTCACACAACACAAAACCACAAACCTACTATAGAACCTTCAAATCTGATCAGATCTAGTTAACACATGCTCACAGATCTAAGCTATCGGAGCTAGGATTTGATCAGACCAAAGGGACGAGAGGGGCGGCCGCCCCAGCCCCCGAAACCAACGGGGGTCAGGTATCGACTAGCTAAGGAATAGGCAGCGGAGCTTGCTGGGAGTTTTTCCCTCGTCCAGTTATGCAAGTTGGGTTTTCTTCACTCCGTTACCTAGGCCTCTTTTCCCTTTGAGAGAATTCCTTAGTTGACATCAAAAAATATTAGCTTCCTTATTTAACACTTATTTTTCCCTATTTGACACTAGGTTGCAATTTTGTTCACTATTTGACACTACCATCTATTAGATTTCAAAAATAGACGGTAGTGTCAAATAGGGAACAAAACTGCAACCCGGTGTCAAATAGGGAAAAATAAAGTTTTCCAGTGTTAAATAGGGAATCCAATATTTTTCCAGTGTCAAATAAGGACTTCTCTCTTTCTTTTAGGTAGCTACAAGAGATTAAGTATGTGGGACCATTTGCTCAAAAAATGGGAAAGGGCCTCTAAGATGATGTAGGTCAATGACAATCATGTGCACATCACACTTATTAGTTTGAGAAGTCGCATATCACAAAATAAAGAAGTGATCAATTTCAGGCAGAAACGACCACATAGGCTTGCTCAACAAGCGACCTATCGCCCGCAAGATTAGTATTGGCACAAACGTTGCTAGAAACTTTAAGATAAAATGAATACAATATTTGATATCAGTATTGCTTTGTACGCCCTTAAGTTTTTATTATTAACAGTTCGTACATACATAATATTAAGAGAAAATTCCTTATATGACACTCACTTAAAATTGTGTTCCTTATTTGACACTGGTAATTTTTTTCTTCCCTGTATGTCCTCTTCTCAAAACTTGTTTCCCCATATGACACTCTAGTGCATTTTGTTCACCAAAGAGGCATAAAAAGACGTTTTTACCCCTGTTGCATAATGTGACCAAAATTCTATACGGGACAATATCTTCGGTAATATTAAATATTTCGTTATTAAATCTGCAGTAATATTTTGGTCACATTATTAAAAACAATTTAATATTTAGTAACCAAATATTAAAACCGGCAATAAATATTTAATATTAAACATAGGGTTATTGAAAAAGTTATTAAACCAATTTTTTACACGACAACGAGCTTCTAACAAGCCGCGCATCGTACGTACGATTACTTCAACCAGTTACGCTAGCTAGCAGCTGATCGATTGTTAGTAGCAGTACAACACATACAGGCATGCAAGGTAGTATATGGGTATTTATACCTGGCAAGCAACGCAGCAAGTAATCGGAAGGAATTGATGTTGTGCTTGCTACATCGGGTTCGGAAGGAATCGATGTTGTATTTTTAAATAAATAATATTACTGTGGCTATTGTTTTGTATAGAATTTTGGTCACATTATACACCAGGGGTAAAAAGGTCTTTTTATGCCACTTTGGTGAAGAAAATGTACTAGAGTGTCATATAGGGAAAGAAATTTTGGGAAGAAGCCATGTAGGGAAGAAAAATTTCACCAGTGTCAAATAAGGAAAATGATTTTAAGAGAGTGTCGTATAAGGAATTTTCTCTAATATTAATGCTTTTATAGGGACCATTTTTTACTTTCACCCTGGGTCCCGAAATCTTAGGACTGATCCTGGGTTTGATGTTATTTACAACCATGAAAACATCAGGGGAGGAAGAGGACATCTCGAAGAATAAGGCGGAAGACGCCTTGCCTCTGCCGACCACCGCCGGTCTAAGAAGATGGCGCCGCCGCCTGTCGGTGAAGAACCTTCAAGGGACAGAGAGGTCGAAGGAAGGGGGGAGTGAAGTGAAAAATTTCGAGGCTCTAAATGAATTTTCATGATCTTGTTCTTTTTTACACAGTCCACAACAAATATATTTTCTTGTAAAATTTTATATGAAAATAGAAAATGTATGAAATTTCCATTCAATTTTTTTTCAATTATTTTGACACTTCGAAAATGTATTTTTTCCAATGGAAACCAAATTATATTTCCTATGAAAATACTGTATTTATAGAAATACTAAAGGAAAGTGACAACGCGGCGTGCGTGGAAGAACGCCGCGAACTCCACCTCTGACCTTCTCCTTCTTCCTCCTCCCCCCTTCCCAACCTATCTTCAATCCTCTTCCCATCCCAAGTCACGACCCTCTCCCGTCGGCGGAGGAAGCCGGCGAGGTGTTGCTCCTCCCTCCCTAGCTGCCCCCCGTTGCCGTCACACGGAGGCGGCCCGCGCTGCGCCTGCGCCTGCGGCGGCGGGGCGGGGAGGAGACATGCACAGATCGGCGGGGGTCGCGATGGCGTGGAACGTGTTCAGGTTCTGCACGGCGCTCAGGGGGCTGGGCTCCATCATGATCCTGCTCGTCCTCGCCATCGTCGGGGTCACCTACTACGCCGTCGTCCTCTGCACCTACGGCCCCGCCCTCCTCGACGGCGGCAGCAGCACGCTCGCCGCGCTCGCCGTGCTGCTCCTCTTCCACTTCCTGGTGCGTGCCGCGTAACTTTGGAGGAGTCATCTGTGATTTAGGCCAAAGATTTGCTGTTTCGGTGGAAACGATGCGAATTGCAGCTGGATCGAGTACCATTAGGTGTTAGTGCTAGTTCTGCGGGAAGCAATGTTGGGTATGTTGCTCGGAAATTTCTATTTTGACATTTATTGCTGGATCCTGGGAGCTATGATGTTTAACGAGCTCTATTCTTGGAGTGTTGATGCAGCCAGGCTTCCGTGTAGGGAATCTTTGTTGTGCTATATTAGTTTCTTCTTAACCTTTACCCCGTACTAGCCTACTAGGAAGTTGGTTCTGTTTGGTGGCACCCTATACTGCTTTGGGTTGATTGAACTGTTGTGCCCAGGGTCTAATCATTGGTTTCCTTATATACTTTGTGGGAGCATACTAGATCTCTGTAGGATTTGCACCCTACCTAATGAAACAAGTTCAGAGAAATTGCTCTAGTGAGCTGATCAAATGCATTTTTAGTGCTATTGATTGGTGAGACAGAACATGAACTGCTTCTTTGCATATGTAATTTAGTTGACTGTGAACACCAGTGGCATTATCTACGAGTTAAGACATATCCTCCCTGTTTTTCTGTCAGTTGTAGTGTGTATTAATAGCAGTATTTGTTATGGATTTGTAGCTTGCTATGCTGTTGTGGAGCTACTTCTCTGTTGTTTTCACCAACCCTGGTTCTGTTCCGCCAAATTGGAATCTTGATTTTGATGAGGAAAGGGGAGAAACTGCTCCCCTCTCTAGCTCAGAGTACAGTAACCAGATGAATTCACAACAGTCTATGGCTATCGGTGATACGGGAAATCCAAGGGTTAGGTACTGTAGGAAGTGCAATCAACTGAAGCCACCACGGTGCCATCATTGCTCTGTTTGTAAGTTCACGCTGTTTTATTCAGGATTAATACTATGTTGTTTCCAGTTATTACCAATTGCATAGTCTACGCCTCTGTGGCCACATCGTTTTATTTATTCCTAAACTCTTTTTCAGGTGGAAGATGTATCCTTAAGATGGATCATCATTGTGTATGGGTTGTTAATTGTGTTGGGGCGCTGAACTACAAATACTTTCTCCTCTTCCTGGTATGATTTTACTATGGTTGACAGCTTGAGATATTGTGTTCCTTTTACAAGGAAGAATGTTTTAGTTTTTGTCTTTTTAGCTGCGGGCCAATTGCTCTTGCTCATCATGCAGATGGATGCACAATATTTGGCGATACTACAATCATATCTTTTGAGTTAGGGAACTGATTTCTTTTCTTTCGCTTAATATTTCTCAGGATTCTTGATAACAAATAGCAATATATACCAAACAGTTAATTTCAAAAAATATCCCATGGTGTATTACTCCCTCTGTTCCAAAATAGAAGGTGTACTTTGTTTCTTTACGACAAGGCTTTGACCAAATGTTACTCCATTAAGATATATTTTCTGTGATCAAAATCACAATTGCAAGTAAGCACTTTTGATAACGAATTTATGTCATATAAATGACATGTTAGTAACTTAGTATAGTAATTCTTGGTCAGAGCTTATCCTAACGAACCAAATACCCCATATATTTTGTAATTGAGGTAGTAGCACCTATTTGTTGTAACTAAAGCTAACCATCCATCGGCGAATATTCGCATTCATTGATAAGTTGAAATATCTTTGCTCCTTTACATGAAGAGTCTATCTAACTTGTACAACGAGGGAGTCATAAGCCAGAGTATAAGCAAGTGCGTTATTGTGTTTACTATGCCATTGGAGTGTTCAGTGATATGTTCATTGTATTAACAGTACAAGGACTGCTTCGCCAGCCTAGGATTTCTTTGACACCAGTGAACTCTTCCACGCTGCTATATCGATCGTTTCTTTTCTGAAAAATGGAATTAATTCCTTTTTATGATGCTTGCAGTTTTACACGTTCCTTGAGACAACGCTCGTTACACTGTCTTTATTGCCTCACTTCATAGCCTTCTTCAGTGATGTCGATATCCCAGGAAGTCCTGCAGCACTTGCAACCACGTTTCTCACATTTGGTAAGTACATTGCTAACTTCTGAAAAATTTGTATGCTTGAGCATGATTGATTGAATATCCACTAAAGCTATTCTCTTCCTTGCAGTGTTGAATCTGGCGTTTTCCTTGAGTGTTCTGGGTTTTATGATAATGCATGTTTCACTTGTTTCTGCTAATACAACAACGATCGAGGCAAGTATCTATCTAATATATAATGCTAAAGAGTTTTATTTGTTATATGCATGATGAGGTTAATTTTGTTACTTTGTTGTGCAGGCATATGAGAAGAAAACTAGTCCGCGTTGGATGTACGATCTTGGCCGGAAGAAGAATTTTGCTCAGGTTAGGCTTGTGGAAACTTTGCTTTTAGTAATAGCTTACTAATTAACATTTCTATGGTGCTAGTTGTGCCTTATTAGCTTGTTAAGAAAATAATAAACTTGACACATTGAGGTGACTTTAAACTCCCAATAGATATGATGATTATGTGTGGAGTGGATATATTCATGATAGCTCAGCGCACTGCCAGTTATCATGCTATCACATAATCAAAAAAATTGTAATTTATGAATAATCGTTGACAGAGCTGCTTGACCTATATATCGTTCGAAATGACACAACCTCAAATTTCTATGGGACATGGATAATAAAGGTATAATGCATAGAAACCTTGGTAACTGTGGAAGCAAATTAAGCAACACGTGGAGTTTATTTATATCCAACTAGGAATCTAAAACTTATGGTTAAGAAACCATCATTGTTTTGGTGTACAACAACAACAAAGCCTTTCAGTCCCAAACAAGTTGGGGTAGGCTAGAGTTGAAACCCATAAGATCTCGAAACCAAGTCATGGTTCTGGCACGTGGATAGCTAACTTCCACGCACACCTGTCCATGGCTAGTTCTTTAGCGATGTTCCAATCCTTCAGGTCTCTCTTAACGGACTCATCCCATGTCAAGTTTGGTCTACCACGACCCCTCTTAACATTCTCAGCCCGCTTTATCCTTCCAATATGCACCGCCGCTTCTGGAGGCCTACGTTGTATATGTCCAAACCATCTTAGACGGTGTTGGACAAGCTTCTCTTCATTGTTTTGGTGTATTCCAAGATATTCTTTAGTTAGAGTTTCATATACCTTGGATTTGCCCTTCCACGGGACGTTTATAAACTCCTGTGCAACCACCATGTTCATATTATTTTACTTGGAATTCTCTACGCATTTCTTCCCCCTTTCTTTTCATTTCTTCTTGTTGTCCATTCTACTCAGATTGTGATTTGCTCTATCAAATACCAGCATATTAGAAAGGTTAAACAATGATTATGTTATCAGGTCTTTGGAAACGATAAGAAGTATTGGTTCATCCCGGCATATTCAGAAGAGGATCTGCGAAGGATGCCGGCTCTACAGGGCCTTGACTACCCTGTCAGATCAGATTTGGACGGGCAAGAATTGTGACGATACGGAATATTCCAAGGCCCCTGACTGGCACAGCAGTTTGGACGGGCAAAATGTTTGATGTAAAATTCAATAGTTTTCTTTGCAATATGCCTCGGTGCTCAACATCGTGTACGACACACAGCATTGCTGGTTGTATATGCAAGGCATCTAGCCAGTTTCCACAGGATATCATACATGGTTCACCTCCGCTATAGGCGAAGAAAATCAGGCATCCTATACTCCCGCTGGTCCTATAGGCGTGCGATGTAAATTATTTCTGGTGTATGAATTCATTCTAGTGTTCTTTAGATGGGCTTTGAGATGCATATGATGTACTGTTACTCAGATGAGACGATTCGGAAATGTACTATTTGTTGATGAATTAACCTGCTTAAATCAGAGGATTCGTGGATGGTCAAATCCTGTGATTAGTCTTTTCATTTCAATCTTGTGTAGTGAACTTGTTGTCAGTTCATAGCAAGTGTCTTCCGAGAGTGCACAAATGGCTCCCGAGCTCCCTAGATCGTTTTTTGAAAAATTCGAAAATGATTTTTAGAAGTTTTTAAAAAAATTGGGAAAAATCCTGGCTGTAGATAATTAAGAACTCTACTTGTGTGCATAAAACCAATCCAATACTCTTTGTATTTTAGGCTAAGCATAAATGACAAATAGGTGGATCTGGGGGCAGTGAACAGGTAGCCTAGAATATAAGAAATTTTTAATGGTAGAGTTCAATGGTGTCTAAACCTAGAATTATTCTCCCAAATGTTTTGGATCTTTCAAATAATACTTTTGATTTTTTTCTTAAAAAAACAGCAAACTTTCAAATGAAATTTGTTTCTTCAAAAAAAAAAAAAAAGCCACCATGGAGGCCGGGCTCATTTGTGGTTTCCGGTGTTTTCCCCAATTCTGAGTAGTATTGAAGTTGACGACCAGTAAGTTGCTTGGTATTGGAGTGGATTATGATTATCTTGTTTGGCTGACGTATGATTTTGCCATTTGGTTGCCTGCTTTTGATATATTCTTTTTTGTATATATCAATGCAACCTTTACTAACCAAAAGATGGACACATCTACTAGTAAATATAGTAGTCGCTCTGCCCCAAAATGCAGTCGCTCTGCCCCAAAATGCAAAGCCTCGTTGAATCTTTCTGGTCAACATCGCACACCTATGATCGTTTCTACAAAGTATATAGTATAATACGACTACAAATATCTCACAAATCCACATACTTTAGGGTGTGTTTGGTTCATTGGCTATGAAAAAGTGGTTGGGGCACCCCTAACCACGTGGTTGGTGCTAACCATTTTTCATGTTTGGTTGTGTGTGTTGGCTAGCCATGTTTTCTGTTTGGTTGAAGTGATAAAAAATGGTTAGGGGTGGCCATATTTGTGTTTATTTTGAGGGATTAGAAATGCTTAGAGTGATATGGTCAATTATTTTTAAGATGCTGAGGAAACCCCGTAATATATTATAAAAGGGAAAAGTTTGTTTAAATATCTATACTATACAGTAATTTAGAGAGGGAAATTTCTTAATGTATTGAGGTAAAATATCAGCATCTGAAATAACTTTGCTCAAATATTTAAAAGGAAAGAGTTAGTTCAAATATTTAAAAGTGAATATTTTTTTCAAATAATTACAAGGGTACGTTTCTTCAAATATTCTTAATATATAATAGTAAAATGTTTTCAAATATTTAAAAGCGTAAAATTACTTATTATATTTAAAGGGAAATGTTTATTCCAATATTATTAATGTATAAATCTAGAAAAGTTTGTTTAAATATTTAAAAGTGAATATTTTGTTCAAATAATTAAAATATAAAAGTTTCTTCAAATATTGTTAATATATAAAAAAATGTGTTTTCAACTATTTTAGAAGGGTAAATTTGTTATTATATTTAAAGGAAAAATTTTATTCCAATATTTTTAATATATAAAAAGGAAAATTTATTCTAATATTTAAAAGGTAAATGTTTGGTTAATATTTAAAAGGGAAATCTGTCAACTTTTCTTAATATTTATATAATAAGGGAAAGTTTTTTCACATATATAAACGGGTAAAATGTCTTAATATATTTAATAATGAAAAGCTTTTTCAAATATTAAAAAAGGGTAAATTTTCTATTTTTTGAGTACGATGAATATGTCGTAAAATGTTTCGCAGGTGATGGCAGGGACTCGCCCACGGGTGGTTGGCCTCAACCACCACTTTTATAGTGGTTGAGCTCAACCACTTTTTTAAGGGAATATGCTTAAAATTTGGCTACTCCCACACACCCGACACCACAAACCAAACATGGGCTAAGAACTTAAAAAATGGCTACCCACAACCACTTGGTGGCTAGCCACCCAACCAAACACACCCTTAGTAGTCTAATTGTGCGAAGAGTACAACGTTGCTGCTGCCAGGAAGTTGGATGGCCACGATTCATCGCCGGCCTGCTTAGTACGAAGGAGAGAGAAACAAGGGGAGAGAGGGAAAATATTAGGGTGAACACGGTGGCATATGCACCTGGTTGGAAAATACATTTTCCCAACGTTTAAAAATTCTGAAAAAAAGTCTGTGCGTACATCTGCACATTCCATGTGTACGTAGAAAGTTTCGCAAAGAAATGACTTTTTACTTGTCCCACATAAAAAGACAAAAATACGTCACATATATACTGCTATATATATAGTACTGAAATTTTCTCTTTTTTACGGAGTCAAAGTAAATAATAATTTCGCCACGAAACTCATGTGCAGGGCAAATGTTTTGCATCACCTATTCATGAAAATTTTGTTTCAAATTTTTCGGACAAGTTTTTGACAAATTTTGACATTTCAAATAGGAGGGTGCATATGCCCCATGTTCACTATATTCACTCTCGGGGAGAGAGCATATAGATATGGGACTTGGGAGAGGTGGGAGGCTGAAGGGTGGGACACCATCACATGGAGGCGGACAACAGCGGACAGGAGCGGACACACGGACATGTCGGCTTTGCGACAAAAATCCGACCTAAATTTGGGATATGGGGCGACACCGCATATCCGTTTTGGGTGTCTTGTTGAGTGCTACTATCATATCCCCGGACAATGAACACGTCCGGCTCAAATGCGGGAGAAATTCTTGTGACACTTCAACAAGCATAAATATTTTTTCCACACAGTGGAAAAAATGCTACGCATTTCCCAATCTGAGAACCTTCTTTAATAAAAAAAAAGGCATCAAATCGGATGAAGTGGTGTTTTTTTTTTCCTTCATTGATACGACCCAAAAGTGTGAGTCACTAGGTTTTCACTAAACTCATGAGAGCGCTTTCGCACCTACTATTTATTCTGTAACAAATTCTGCTAGACACCATCCTTAGTAATAAATTGAAATAACCCTTTACTAACAAGTGCAACGTGCTTATTTCAAGATCGTCAATCTAGAGGGCTCCCTGATATTTTGTGCAAAAGTTGACATTCCATTTGGCAATACGTATAATACTCATGCTTTAACATCACTCCTTTGGACACTTGGAAGAAAAGACATAATGTATAGGACCATAAAATACCATGATCCTGAACGAGTATTATGTCGGGACCATATTATAGAATATATAAGAAATCAGGTACAAGGCAGGGACCAACTGCGCTGATCTAACCCTTTAGCCCGCTCGACCAAAATTGCAAGCATATCCGCCACAATGTTGAACAACATAGGGGCAAAGGGTTGTGGTAATAATGAAGGTCTCCACCTTTTCTTCTCGAAAAATATCGACCAACATCATCTCAACGTTGACCTTGATGGCCATGCTACCACCAGATACAAAGTTCGCTATCCACTGCACCGGTTAGAAAAGAAACCTTTCATTCACGATGTTCGCAAATAGAATCAATAATTTATTTTAAAGCTACAACAAGTATAGTAAGCGTAATCGAAAGTTTTAATGGTAGTTCCAAGTGATCCATAATCCCTTTAAGCACAATTTGGAGAAACGATTTTCCCTTTTTTTTCGAAATTGTCAGTCTCAAGTAGAAGAATCTTTCTTAAAATCTTCTTTTAGGTAGGGCTATGCTATATTTGTTTTTATTCTTTGTGGGCACCATGTATGCAAATGACTATACTCAGCTTTTTTTGAGCTTGCTACTAGTTTAGGGCCTCTTTGAATTGAGATTCCAATCCATATGATTTTTTTCTAAGGAAGCCCTTTGGATCAAAGGAATGATACCTCCAAAATTTTTATGGATGACATTTCTACACCCCAATCCCATAGGAGGAATTTCAACATCAACACAAACCTCTTTTTTACACTTATTCAAATATGACGATTTTTCTGTGTTCTATCCAAATTGCAGTTTTTTGCACTCATTCGGTATGATCGAGACACCTTTTGACACCTTTTTTTTTATGAGAACCAACCTGTGGTGGATGGTGTTAGGAGGGTGGTTATACTCCCAGCCTACCAGAGTTTAAACCCGAGATTTAACACTGGTGTATCTCATTACACACAAAAAAAATTCAGTGAAATTTGATGTTCCTGACAGTCAGTGAAATGTGATGTTCCTATCGATAGCGAGACGGTTGTGGTGATTTCGTCAATCTCAATACCTGACTCAGTCTCTCGGATACTCATAAGTTAGGAGGTACGTGTGTAAAAAAAAACTTTTATTTTTCCAATTATGTATTTTCTAATCTTGTGATTCCAAATAAAAACCCTTAAAGTTGTCCACCGTACCATATTGTGAAACTCCTGTAAATCGCTGGTGTCGTTGTTTGCACTATTAAACAGCCCAGTGTCAAAGTGTACATGAATAGATCAATACCAACTTAGCATATCACTGTCGATCGTGGCTGACAAGGCCATAACGCCACAGGCACGTGCTCACATTATTCGTCACTCTCAAATACACCCATACGCCACATTATTCGGTTCAATCAATTTGCAACTCAAGATTCAAGATCCAGCGTTGCCATCTTCCCAGTCCCAGCACAACAGAGGCAGCGACAGACTCACAGACGCCTAGCATGCTGTGGCGGCAGGTCGCGCCGGGCATGGAGCTCCTCCAGGACAGCATCCCCATGGTGTCCCTCGCCGTCGCGGCCGCCGCGCTGTACGCCCGCGCCTCGTCGTCCCTCCTCCGCCCGGGCCTCCCGCGCCTCCTCGCGCTCCTCCCGCTGTTCCCGTTCCTCGCCGCCGCGCCGCTGGCCTTCACTTCCTCCGCCATCGTCCGTGGCACCGCCGCCTTCTTCCTCGCCTGGCTCTGCGCCTTCAAGGTCGCCCTCCTCGCCGCCGGCCGCGGCCCGCTCGACCCCGCCCTCCCCGTGCCCACGTTCCTCTTCACCGCCTTGCTCCCCGTCAAGCTCCGTCGCGCCGGCGCGTCCAAGGCGAAGCCGGTGTCCCTCGTCTCCTGCGCGGTGAAGGTGGCCGTCATCGCCGCCGTCCTCCACCTCTACCAGTTCAACGCCCGGCTGCACCTCTACGCGCGCCTCGCCCTCTACGGCGTCCACATGTACTGCTTCCTGGACCTCCTCCTCCCCTGCATCGCGGCCGCCGCCGGCGCGCTCGGCATGGAGACGGAGCCGCAGTTCGACCGCCCCTACCTCGCCTCCTCGCTGCGGGACTTCTGGGGCCGTCGGTGGAACCTCATGGTGTCCGCCATCCTCCGCCCGTCCGTGTACGACCCCGTGCGCGCGCGCGCCGGGAGCCCCGCCGCCGCCGTCCTGGCCACCTTCGCCGTGTCCGGGCTGATGCACGAGGCCATGGTGTGCTACCTCAGCCTGAGGTGGCCGCCCAACGGCGAGATGGCGGCGTTCTTCGTCCTCCACGGCGTCTGCTGCGTCGCGGAGGCGTGGTGCGCGCGGCGGTGGGTGAAGTCGGGGTGGCCGGCGCCGCCGCGGGCCGTGGCGACGGTGCTGGTGGGGCTGTTCGTGACGGCCACGGCGTTCTGGCTCTTCTTCCCGCCGCTGTGCAAGGACGGCGTCGAGGAAAAGCTGCTGGAGGAGTGGGCTGCGGTGATGGCCTTCTTCGTGGACGCCGGCGGGAAGGTACCATGGTACGGTCAACGGAGGAGCTAAACTAGAAAAAGCATATCCTCCACTGAGTAACAATGATGGATTAGTGAAAATATGTTTTTTTTAGGGGAAAGCATCAATCAAGCTTTATTACGATAAAAGGGGTGAGTCACCCACCAGAACCTCAGCCACAATGGCTGGAACATCAACATCCCAAGTTATAAACTCTTGGTTATTACTACAACTCTTGCCCAGAATGGAAAGTTCATGTGCAACTCTATTAGCAGAACGCCTACAGGCCACCACTTCACTAGATGAGAACCAGGATCGGAGGTGGATTTTCAGGTCATCAATAGACGCAGCAAGCTGGGAAAAATCTTGGCCTCGCCGGTTGAGAGCCAGTGCAAGAAGTTCAGAGTCTGTTTCAAAAACAACACGTATCGCACCAAGATTTGTAGCCATGTCAACAGCCCTCTCAAGAGCATTCAGTCCAGCATTGAAAACAACATGGATCCCGTCAGTCCGACCTGCACCTGCCATGACGAGCTCACCATTCTGGTTCCTGACAGCTACTCCCCAACTTGCATGGGAATCATCTGGATTGTACGCAGCATCACAATTCAGTTTGAGTACCCCATCAGCAGGTGGTATTCATTTCATTTGGTCATTTTTTGATCTTTTCTTGTCCTTGCCAAACAGCTCCAAGAACTCATCCGCTTGACTAGCAGACCGGCGTGCAACATCATCAGAGGAGACTGGGTGTTCTCCTTCCCTTAGCTTATTACGGTTATTCCACCAATGCCACCACCTTGCCCCGTTGAGAGTTGAGAGATGAAATCTCATTAACCATGAGAGGAAAATTAAGGACCATGTTGGGATGACAGTTAGAAGTTAGATTAAACTGAAGGGTGTGGCTAATTCTTAATCTAATTTAATTCTTATTCCGTCTAAGTCCCACTTGTAGTGCATTTTGCTTTTACTAGTGTAAATTTTGGCACAAAATTTTGAACTAGAAAAGGCAAAATACACTAAAAGTGACATCCCGGCGGGATCCCACCTTGACACCTTACTTATTCATATAATGTTATCAAATCTCAGTTATAACTCAAATTACAACTCATAATTAGTACGAATCACGAATCAAATCGAATGGTTCAGAGCAGTTGTAATCCTATTTGCAACTAAAATATATCATTTACAAGTCAACTGGCAACTCAAAGGTGCACGAATCGTGATGCAATTCGATCATGTAGAACTTAACTGAGCACTAACTAAATTTTTAGTCAGATGAGAATTAGCAAAATCGTAAACTGAAATGTGCTAATCAGTAAAAATTCCATTGCTTTGTACTGCCATCGTGTATACTTAGAGGTGGGCCAAAATGGTCCCATGATTTAACTGATTTGAGCTAGTTCATTTTTTACGAATTCAAAAATTAAGATTGAGTTTGTGAAGGTAAATTAACTTGCTCCCACTGACCAATCTCCACGGTTTCAGCTTTTACACGCCTATAGATACTCGTGTATATTTTGTTTTTCAACTCGTCCCAAACAGGCGGCACCAAACTACTTTATTGCCCACGCGCATGCATCATTGTTTGAACACCACAATACGACTACACCAGTGCAGTTAGTGAACTAAAGAAACTATAGGACCTTTGATTAGCAGGATTCTAAAGATATTAGAATAGAAAAGTTGCAGGATAGTGATGTCATGCCCATCCCTCCAATTTTACAGGATTTTGTATGTACCATAGTTTGTCTGATTCCTCACGGGAAAATCAAGGATTTTAAAAAAAATTGAGTAATTTTAGATTTCCTATGAAATCTAGTGTAAAGTATTTCATAGAATTTTTTGGGATTCAGTCCTACAAATCAAACGAGCACCATAGGAAAAAATGTTAAGAATTTGAATCCTCAAAAAATTTCAATGCAAATCCTTTGAATCAAAGAGACCCTAAATGCTTGTTGGGTTCAAATTGAAAAGTGGAGAAATAAAGTAGGCATAGAATTGTTTTCTATGATGGCATTATTTATGTGTTTGGTTCAAAGGAATTGAGCAAAGAAAAAAAATTAGTATTTTTTTCTTTGATCTCAACTACAAAGGAAAATGTAGGAATTCTAAAATCAAATTTGACCTACTGGTTCAAAATCCTACGCACGAAGAAAAAGACCGAGATCTCTAGTGGAATAATAACATGTTACTATACTTTCTCAAATGGTTTGACTTTGATTTGACCATGTTTGTTAGTAATCGTGTGTTTTTACTTTTCCTGTCAACCAACAACCAAGTTTACATAATTTATGTGTATTCCAATACTCAGTTTTGCACATGCATTCCTATCCTTGTACTGTATTTATGTTTCTATATTTTTAGAATTATGCGAACCAAATGTGCCATAAATCTACAAAACCGACAATGTAAATTGGTTCCATGTGAGATTGATAGCCCCAACAGCGATCAAATGTTTTGGGGTCAATTACCCGTCTCTCTCCATCGGTTCGGACTTTTGATTGAGTTATCAAGTGCATTAATTCAATAATGCACGTAGACGACCAAATTATGTAAGTTAGATTTTCTAATGGTTGGACCCATGGTGCTACGAAATGTCCGATTCTCTTTATCCCTTTTCGAATCTCGATGCGAACATAACACACGGCGTCGAACTACAGAGAATCTTTTGTCTTTCACGCTCGTTGTAAGAATACCTATGCTAGAATCTTCTTTGTTCCCCCTAGATGACTTGGATTTAAGAAAACCGTTATGAAAACCATAAGAATACATTCGGACAAGGAATTTTGCACTTAGATCACGTGGCGTTGCTTGGATTTGTTTCCTTGTGCGTGCGCATATGTATCATGAAATCAGGATCAACCAATCAACGTGTTGTTGCTTGCCGTGTGCTCATCCTCCATTGCGGATTAATTGTTCTTGCGGCCGGCTTGCAACATGCGTACGTCCATGCATCAAAACCGGCTAATGTTAAGGCCCATCAGACCAACGTTATAGGTAGGCCCGTGTTCTGGGTTCACGGGTTTCACACACACCGAGTGACGGATCCGCCCACTTGGCGGCGTCTACTTCGGACGGGAAGCTCATATTCGTTGTGTCTAGTAGGGACCCAATAGGCCACATCTGGAGCGGCCCATTGACAGGGCTAGTAAAAACATAATTGTGAATAATTTGCATATTAAAAATAAATATTTTACAAATAAAAATTTGGAAACTCGAGAACTTTTTTCACGAGATAAAAATAATTGTTCACATGAGAAAAAAATATTTGCACATTTGAAATAAATTGTTAACCGGCATTCCTCACGTGAACATTGTTTGAGCAAAAAAGCATGAGAATAAATGAATAATAAAAATATTATGAAAAAAACATAAATATACAAGAGAACGAAAGAAAGCTTACTTGGGCCGACCGACAAGACAGGACCATGTGAACGTCACGGTGGTAAGTGGTAACCAACAGAGTGAGTGTGGCACATCGCGAGGTTGTCCATTGTAGAGCAGGAAGGGAAACCGGTGTGATGCGGGTGTTGTGGCGAGGATAGGAAACCAAAGGGCGTCGTTGTCGGAGAGCACCCCGAAGAGCGACGTGAAGCGGCACCCAACCAAAGTTTAAAATAGCCGGGTATTGGCTTTAGCTCCACCGATTTTAGAAGCCAGGCTATAATCGGGTTAAGGGCATATAGCGATTTTGCTAAATAATGTGAAAAAAATTCAAAATATGGGAAACATATATTCATATAAATCAATACTATATATATTAGAGATAGGGTTAGCACATGCCAAAACTTTCAGCAGCGCGGAGAGGAGCGAGGGCGGTCGGGAGTGTACGCGCCGCCGCCATGTCCGCCTGTCCTATCAGTTGCCATTTTAGGGAGAAAGCACAGAAAGTGGGATTTTGAGATAGGGTTACAGTAAGATCGATTTTGGCTGTGAAATTGGGCCGAGCGGAAAATTTTGATCCAAAATTATTGGCCCTTTGAGCGGGAAGTTTATCGGCTAAGGGGCTAAATCGGTGTAGCGGGACTATTAGCGGCTATTCTGTCTTTAGTCTACAAAGGGTAGCCGTAGCCCGAAGCGGGGGAGCTACAGTGTTGGGCCGGGGTCAATTGACACCGACGACTCTGGCCAAACACACTAACTAAGAGCCCAAAAATAATAAGTGAACCCTGTGAAAAAAATGTTTTGACCCCAGTCCAGGCTCAAGAGCCAAGCTAGCAGCCCATTAAACGTTTGGCCTCCAATAAGGCAACGCACCTAGACCTACAGGATCCGATATCAAATCTAAAGCTAGCTTTGGCATGTGGATCGAGATTCAGCGCCAGTTTACCGCGCCGCGCCGCCGCCTGCCGTCTCCTGGAACGAACCAGAGAAAGGCGACTGCTCCGGTGCTCCCCTGCAGCCCATCGCCCCATGCAAAAAATTCTCGGCTACTTGGCGCAATGGCGTGTGGTGGCTCCGTCGTTTCAACTGTGTAAGGGCCATTAGCATTGATCCCTCTACACTCGGATCCCAATTCACCCATGTTTTTTAGGGTTTGATGTTTTTTTTTTGAGGGAAATCCATCATGGCATGCTTTATTGAATAGAAATCAAGGATACATCGTTTGCAATTGCAGCCCTAACACAAAAAGGAGGATCTCCAAGCCAAACACCATGGCTAACCTCATGCCAAACACCATGCCGAGAACAGAAATTCTAGCGGGGGCGAGGACCCCTTGTCGTCCCGAGCATGGCGTGAGCCGTCAGAAATTCTAGCGGTACGTTTGTATCTCAGGCATTCACTAATGGTTACCGGCGTTGTTTCTTTGAACCTCCTGATAATATCATTGTCGTTTCTTCAGAAACGAGTAGATAATGTGTTTATATTTTGCTTCCTTTGCTCCCGTTTGAAATTTCCGTCTGGTGTTGCTTTCGCGAAGCCCGGTCGTGCTTGGCGTTCAAGTGCTTGGATAGACAGACGTTTGGACCTCTATAAGAGCAAGTCTAACGGACCCCTCAAAAGGCCTAACCCCGTAAAATAACTGCCGATATACGGGGTTGGGCTCTACCCGGCCGTCTAACAGACCCCCTAAATCGGGCACCCCGGACGGATTTTTACAAGTTTCGTTACGGGGCGACGAGTCGCCCCCTACTTGTGCGGGGTGAGGCGCGGAATACAGGCCCAACCCCTCTTCCTCCCCTCCACTGCGCACGAAGCGATTCAGCGAGCCCAACCGCCGCCGCCGCCGCCCGATCTCCTCCGCCCCGCCCTCCCCGGCCACCACGCAGCCCGATCTCGCCGGAATGGACCTTCCGCAAGCCCCTCCGACCACCGGCGATGCACCACCGTCGTCAGGGGTGGTGAATGTCCCCGTCGGCGTCGTGGAGGATCAGCCGAGCAACGGTGACGTCGCGGCCATTATCTCCGCCACCATCCCATCGAAGAGGAAGCGGATCCCGAAGGTCTTCTTCAAAGGCGCGGCGGCCGGTGCTGCGCCGGCTGCGACCCCTGCGGCAGCCGCGAAAGGAGGCCGGGTGAAGACGAAGGCGTTGGGGCCGAGGGGTGCCCCGCCGAAGGCGAAGAAGCCAACCACCCGCGTCGGCCTCGCCGCCCCACCGTCCAAGGCCGCCACACTACCTGCTGCTGCTGTCGTTCCGCCCGCGCCGACGCCACCCGTCGCCGACGCCCGCCAGGTGCTCGACGATGATCCCACTACAACCTACATGGATATGCTCAACGCTGGAACGGTGGACCTGGACGCCGGCATTGGTGCGTTCGATGAGGAGCTTCATGGCGAGGAGTATGGCGATTATGGCGACGACGAGGAGGGTGACGAAGAGGTCGACGACGACGTTGTTGAGGTCGACCCGGCTGCTGCTCGGTTGGATATGGGGTGGGGATACGGGGTCTGCTAGCTCGGACGAGTTTTCGGCCGGTGGAAAGTGAATACAGGGCCCTCTACTCGCGTCATAAGGGGCAGAAAAATAGGGGGTCTGTTAGACATGCTCTAAGCATGGCCCAGCTGTCGTACGTTTTAAAGAAAGACCTGAAACTTGTTGGGTGATGGAGGTGGCCACCCACGGCTTCGCGGTCTCACCTCTCCTCTGCGGTCAACTTGTCGTCGATCGCTGGGTAATGTGTAGATGAACAACAAAACACGAACGTGCAACCATCACCAATCCCCTGAAAACTATTCTCTCTCCACCATTGATTCTCAGCTGTGAATATTCTACTGTTGACACTTTTTGTTGTTGACGCTCGTGCGTAAATACATGCGAGAACAAAGGAATGCTCACAGGACAACTACGAAGTACAAGATGTGAACTTTAGATCATCTAGTCTAAACCCTCTACGGTAGATTCACTTAGGGTTTCTCCTTTTCGGTGTTAAAGACAGAGAGGGACAGAGAGGGGAAGGAGAGGGCAGCCTTCCTGTCCATAACTTTAGATCATCTAGTCTAAACCCTCTACGGTAGATTCACTTAGGGTTTCTCCTTTTCGGTGTTAAAGACAGAGAGGGACAGAGAGGGGAAGGAGAGCGACGGGTGAGTACCTTCTCCTCCTTGCGATGTCGAGCTCGAGGAGCCGTACATGGTGGTGTGTCCGGCGACGGTGAGGTGAGTGGAGCGGGTGTGGTGATGGTGGCGAGTGCGGCGGCGGTGGTGCTTCCCGTGGCCTAGCGCTAACCCTAGATCGGATGGGTGTGTCGGGTGGGCTTGTGGCACAGGCGAACCTCGTAACATGTGCCCCGGTCCCCACCCTGTCTTTATAGCGCTGCCACAGGGGCCCACCAACCATGGATAGGGTTGGGCGCCCCCGATCAGGGCGCATTGACCAAGGGGATCGACGAGCCGTTGGGCTCGATCGATACGAGATCAACCTAACATTCTCCCCCTTGATCTCGACTTTTCTTTTAACTTTTACTTTGCTCGTTTCATCACAAGTCGATACATAGAGCATGTTTCATCGTCTCAGCTCAATTGCTGATAGAATCAGACAGCTACAATATACCTCTTTGTTTTGAAACAAATTCTTTTACTTTTGGGCCTCTTATGATCCAGAAATCATAGGCTCTACCTTAAACCCATGCCGGCTAAATGTTCCTTGAACACATTGGGTGGTAAGCCTTTCGTTAGCGGATCCGCAAGCATATCCTTTGTCCTTATATGCTCGAGACTTATAGTGTGATCCTGGATTTTATCCTTCACAACATAATACTTTATCTCTATTGGCTTTGTTGCATTACTCGACTTGTTGTTGTGAGCATAAAATACTGCGGGCTGGTTGTCACAGTACATCTTTAGTGGTTTGTCAATACAATCTACCACTTTCAAGTCGGGTATAAATTTCTTTAACCATATCGCCTGTCCCGTGGCCTCATAACATGCTATAAATTCTGCATACATCGTGGATGATGCAACTATTGACTGTTTGGAGCTTCTCCACGAAATAGCTCCCCCTGCGAGAGTAAAAACGTATCCAGACGTGGATTTTCTATCATCTTTATCCCCCGCAAAGTCTGCATCTGAATACCCTCTTATCTCTAGGAAATCAGATCTTCTGTATGTTAGCATGAGGTCCTTTGTGCCTTGCGCATAACGCAATGCTTTCTTTGCCATCTTCCAGTGCTCTAAGCCTGGATTTGATTGATATCTACCCAGTACCCCGGTAACAAATGCAAGTCAGGGCGAGTGCACACTTGTGCATACTGTAAGCTTCCAACAGCCGAAGCATATGGTACTGCTTTCATTTGATCGATCTCATATTGGTTTTTGGGACACTGAAATTTCCCAAAACTGTCGCCCTTGACTATAGGAGCAGGTGTGGCATTACTCGCATGCATATTATATTTCTTTAGAACCTTTTCTAAATATGCCTTCTGCGATAGTCCTAACACTCCATTCTTTCTATCTCGGTGAATTTCTATGCCCAAAACATATGATGTTTCACCAAGATATTTCATATCAAAATTTGAGGACAAGAACTTTTTCGTCTCTATTAGTAGACTAACATCACTGCTAGCAAGCAGGATATCATCCACATATAGGATTAGGAAAATATATTTCCCACTTTTAAACTTTGCATAAACGCAGTTGTCCTCAGCATTTTCTTTAAATCCAAATTTTTGATTGTTTCATTGAACTTCAGATACCACTGTCTAGAGGCTTGCTTTAACCCATAAATGGATTTCTTTAGACGGCATCCCATATCTTCCTCCCCTTCCATGATAAAACCCTTGGGTTGTTTCATGTAAACAATTTCTTCTAAATCTCCATTTAGAAATGCCGTCTTTACATCCATCTGATGCAACTCTAAATCAAGATGTGCAACTAGTGCCATTATGATTTTGAAGGAATCCTTACATGAGACTGGAGAAAATGTCTCATTGTAATCTATTCCTTCTCTTTGCGTGAATCCTTTTGCCACAAGACGTGCTTTGTACTTCTCTACATTCCCATTGGAGTCATACTTTGTTTTGTAGACCCATTTGCAGCCTACTGTTTTGGCTCCTTTAGAAATCTTTTCTAAGTCCCAAACATCGTTGGAACTCATCGACCTCATCTCATCTTCCATAGCCTCTTGCCACTTCGATGAGTGAGGACTTCTCATGGCTTCTTCATATGAGGTGGGATCACCTTCCATATGAGCTATCTCTGTATTATATACATAATCACTAGAAATAGCTGGCTTTCTAATTCTTTTAAACCTTCCAAGGTTTTCTGTCTCTGGTGGATTCTCCACCGTTGGCTGCTGCAGCTCCCTTTCATGCTCAACAATGGGTTCAGTCCGTTCCTGGCGAGCAGGCTCCGGATCTTCGCCCATTGTGGTCACGGGTGGAGTTACAACAGGTGCTTGCACCGCAATCTCAGGGATTGTTGATGCAGGCACAACAGGTAGCGAGAAAAATGGCTCCTGAATGATCGGATTAGGTGCATGCACCCTCTTCTCCTCAAGATCAATTTTTCGGGCTACCATGCTCCCCCTCATCAGTTCGTCTTCTAAAAAGACTGCATGTCTCGTTTCTACAAACTTTGTGTATCTGTCTGGGCAGTAGAAACGAAAACCTTTTGACTTTTCGGGATAGCCAATGAAGTGGCAACTGACTGTTTTGGGATCTAACTTTGCAATATTTGGATTAAACAACTTTGCCTCAGCTGGGCACCCCCACACTTTGAGGTGTTGAAGAGAGGGCACCCTCCCTGTCCATAGTTTATACGGTGTTTTGGGCACCGACTTACTTGGCACTCTGTTGAGAATATGAACGGCGGTTTTAAGCGCCTCCATCCATAATCCCAATGGCAATGTGGAGTAACTCATCATACTGCGCACCATATCCATAAGGGTACGATTGGAACTTTCAGCTACTCCATTTTGCTGAGGATCGTCCGGCATTGTATACTGAGCGACTCTTTCAGTCTCCTGCAAAAACCTCGCAAAAGGTCCAGGGACTTGTCCATATGGAGTGTGCCGACCGTAGTACCCCCCCCCCCCCACGGTCAGATCTTACTATCTTTATTCTTTTATCATGCTGATTTTCAACTTCAGCTTTGAATATTTTAAATTTATCCAATGCCTCTGATTTTTCTTTGATTGGATAAATATAACCATATCGGGAGTAATCATCTGTGAATGTTATGAACGAGTCATAACCATCCAAACTTTTCACTGAAAATGGTCCACAAATATCAGTGTGAATAATTTCTAGTGTTGCTGTGCTTCGGTTTGCACCCTTTTTAATTTGTTTTACAAATTTTCCTTTAATGCAATCGATGCACTGCTCTATATCTGAGAACTCTAACAGAGGAAGAATGTCATTTTTAACTAGTCTTTCTATTCTCCCCCTCGAAATATGGCCCAAACGACAGTGCCATAATTTCGACGAGTCATGAGTTCTCTTTCTTTTCTTTTGAACTTCATTCGACGCAGGAACAATTACATTCACTTTATTCACAGAACAAACTTTTTCACGCAAGGATAATAAATAAAGCTCATTGTGAAGGAAAGCAAACCCCACATGAATATTATTACACCAAATGGCACACTTGCCATGTCCAAAAAAACATTCATACTGTTCTTTGTCCAAACGTGAAACACTAATTAAATTTCTTTGTAATGAAGGTACAAATAAGACATCTCTAAGCAAAATCGTGAAACCATCAGCTAACTCCAAGGAGATGTCGCCCACGGCTTCCACGTCTGCTTGTACTCCATTTGCAACTTCAATGCATCCTTCGTTTCTTTGCGTAGTCCTCGTCGAATGGAACCCCTGTAAAGAATTTGCAACATGAACAGTTGCACCTGAGTCAATCCACCAAGTAGATCTCGAAAACTGTGTATACAGGGATTCATTTACGAAGGAAACTATGTTTTTACCATTCTTTGCCATTATGGACTTTAGGAAAGCGGGGCAATCCTTCTTGTAGTGTCCAGTCTTCTTGCAGTGGAGGCACGTGTCTTTGTCCACTGGGAAGGACTTTTGCTGACCCTGATAATGAGAGGGAGCTTTACCATGTGGCTTTGAAGGGGAACCACTGTGACTTTGGTTGTAGTTCCTCTTCTTGTTGTCCTTCACATAGTTGATAGATCCACCATGTGAAGCTTTCAGTCTGTCCTCTTCTTGGACACACATGGCTATAGTCTTTTCTATGTCCCACTTTTCAGGGGACATGTTGTAGTTGACAACAAAGGTGTCAAACTCCTTTGGCAGTGAAGCCATGATGAGGTGAACAAGAAGAGCAGGCTTGAGCTCCAGATCAGCATCCATGGGCTTAAGCTTAGCTGCCATGTTGCTCATCCTCAGGATGTGCTCCCTTATGCCATGTCCACCTCCTGTGTACTTTTCTGTCACCAGCTGCTTCAACAACTGGGTAGCATATGTCTTTGAAGAACCAGTGAACTGGTTCTTTACTTTTTCAAGGAACTCCCCAACAGAAGTATACTCTGCAATTGAGCCCACAACAACGTTCTCAATTGTATTCTTTAAGAAGGCCATGCACTTCTTGTTGGCTGAAAGCCACTTTTGCTTGCTGAGGGAATAAGACATCTCCAAAGGAGCATAGTCCCTCTTCTTTTTCTCCCAATCATCATCAGAATCTTTTGCCTCTCTTTCAGGCTCTTTTGGCATGACTGGCTGTGGGGTTTCCACAACCCAGTCCACCTCGGCACATACAAATGCCAAATCCACTTTCTTTCTCCACTCGGAGTAATTGTCACCTCGGAGGGTAGGGACATCTTTTAGGCAGCTCATCAAGAGATACCCTCCTGAAATAATCACAATGAGGTGAGAACTTTACAGCAATTACATGAAATAATCCAACGTTGGTCAAAACTATAACATGCAATTGTTTATGCAATTAAAACTATATCACCGTTGGGCAGAAATAGAAATAAATGCATATGACAAAAACAATAATAAATCAGTAGACGGATTAAACCTTCATATGCACAAGCAAATTTAATCCGTCTACTGCTTTTATACCTTGTGATCGATGATCCTGATACGCATTTATTTCTATTTCTGCCCAACGGTGATATAGTTTTAATTGCATAAACAATTGCATGTTATAGTTTTGACCAACGTTGGATTATTTCATGTAATTGTTGTAAAGTTCTCACCTCATTGTGATTATTTCAGGAGGGCATCTCTTGATGAGCTGCCTAAAAGATGTCCCTACCCTCCGAGGTGACAATTACTCCGAGTGGAGAAAGAAAGTGGATTTGGCATTTGTATGTGCCAAGGTGGACTGGGTTGTGGAAACCCCACAGCCAGTCATGCCAAAAGATCCCGAAAGAGAGGCAAAAGATTCTGATGATGATAGGGAGAAAAAGAAGAGGGACTATGCTCCTTTGAAGATGTCTTATTCCCTCAGCAAGCAAAAGTGGCTTTCAGCCAACAAGAAGTGCATGGCCTTCTTAAAGAATACAATTGAGAACGCTATTGTGGGCTCAATTGCAGAGTGTACTTCTGTTGGGGAGTTCATTGAAAAAGTAAAGAACCAGTTCACTGGTTCTTCAAAGACATATGCTACCCAGTTGTTGAAGCAGCTGGTGACAGAAAAGTACACAGGAGGTGGACATGGCATAAGGGAGCACATCCTGAGGATGAGCAACATGGCAGCTAAGCTTAAGCCCATGGATGCTGATCTGGAGCTCAAGCCTGCTCTTCTTGTTCACCTCATCATGGCTTCACTGCCAAAGGAGTTTGACACCTTCGTTGTCAACTACAACATGTCCCCTGAAAAGTGGGACATAGAAAAGACTATAGCCATGTGTGTCCAAGAAGAGGACAGACTGAAAGCTTCACATGGTGGATCTATCAACTATGTGAAGGACAACAAGAAGAGGAACTACAACCAAAGTCACAGTGGTTCCCCTTCAAAGCCACATGGTAAAGCTCCCTCTCATTATCAGGGTTAGCAAAAGTCCTTACTAGTGGACAAAGACACGTGCCTCCACTGCAAGAAGACTGGACACTACAAGAAGGATTGCCCCGCTTTCCTAAAGTCCATAATGGCAAAGAATGGTAAAAACATAGTTTCCTTCATAAATGAATCCCTGTATACACGGTTTTTGAGATCTACTTGGTGGATTGACTCAGATGCAACTGTTCATGTTGCAAATTCTTTACAGGGGTTCCATTCGACGAGGACTACGCAAAGAAACGAAGGATGCATTGAAGTTGCAAATGGAGTACAAGCAGACGTGGAAGCCGTGGGAGACATCTCCTTGGATTTAGCTGATGGATTTACGATTTTTCTTAGAGATGTCTTATTTGTACCTTCATTACAAAGAAATTTAATTAGTGTTTCACGTTTGGACAAAGAACAGTATGAATGTTATTTTGGACATGGCAAGTGTGCCATTTGGTGTAATAATATTCATGTGGGGGTTGCTTTCCTTCACAATGAGCTTTATTTATTATCCTTGCATGAAAAAGTTTGTTCTGTGAATAAAGTGAATGAAATTGTTCCTGCGTCGAATGAAGTTCAAAAGAAAAGAAAGAGAACTCATGACTCGTCGAAATTATGGCACTGTCGTTTGGGCCATATTTCGAGGGGGGGAATAGAAAGACTAGTTAAAAATGACATTCTTCCTCCGTTAGAGTTCTCAGATATAGAGCAGTGCATCGATTGCATTAAAGGAAAATTTGTAAAAAAAATTAAAAAGGGTGCAAACCGACGCACAACAACACTAGAAATTATTCACACTGGTATTTGTGGACCATTTTCAGTGAAAAGTGTGGATGGTTATGACTCGTTCATAACATTCACAGATGATTACTGCCGATATGGTTATATTTATCCAATCAAAGAAAAATCAGAGGCATTGGATAAATTTAAAATATTCAAAGCTGAAGTTGAAAATCAGCATGATAAAAGAATAAAGATAGTAAGATCTGACCGTGGGGGGGAGTACTACGGTCGGCACACTCCATATGGACAAGTCCCTGGACCTTTTGCGAGGTTTTTGCAGGAGACTAGAATAGTCGCTCTGATACCAATGCGAACTTTAGATCATCTAGTCTAAACCCTCTACGGTAGATTAACTTAGGGTTTCTCCTTTTCGGTGTTAAAGACAGAGAGGGACATAGAGGGGAAGGAGAGCGACGGGTGAGTACCTTCTCCTCCTTGCAGTGTCGAGCTCGAGGAGCCAGACATGGTGGTGTGTCCGGCGACGGTGAGGTGAGTGGAGCGGGTGTGGTGATGGTGGCGAGTGCGGCGGCGGTGGTGCTTCCCGTGGCCTAGCGCTAACCCTAGATCGGATGGGTTTGTCGGATGGGCTTGTGGCACATGCGAACCTCGTAACGTGTGCCCCGGCCCCCACCCTTTCTTTATAGCGCTGCCACAGGGGCCCACCAACCATGGATAGGGTTGGGCGCCCCCGATCAGGGCGCATTGACCAAGGGGATCGACGAGCCGTTGGGCTCGATCGATACGAGATCAACCTAACACAAGACATACCAGATGACTTGGTCTCCAGCCGCATGCGTATATAGTTCAGTCCCCGGTGCCTAGCTGAACATAGAATACATAAGAACACAGAGCCACCATGGAGCAAGCAAGGTACTACCTCTGTCTCTTCCTGGCTCTCCTCCTCCCCCTCCTACTCCTCAGGCTCATCACCAGGAAACGCGACACCGGGAGGCTGCCGCCTGGCCCCAGGCGGCTGCCGGTCATCGGCAGCCGCTCATCCACCGCGCCCTGGCCGACATCGCGCGCGGACTCGACGACGCGCCCCTCATCTACCTCAAGCTCGGCGAGGTGCCGGTGGTCGTGGCCTCATCCCACGACGCCGCACGCGAGGTCATGAAGATGCAGGACGTCATGTTCGCGTCACGCCCATGGAGCCCCACCACCAAGATCCTCATGTCCGGCGGGGCAGGGGTGGACTTCGCGCCCTACGGCGACCACTGGCGCCAGCTCCGCAAGATCTGCGTAATGGAGCTGCTCAGCGCCCGCCGGGTGCAGTCCTTCCGCCATGTCCGGGAGGAGGAGGTCGGATGCCTCGTCGCCGCCATCGCAACGGGTACTGCCTCGGCGCCCGGCCAGGCTTTCAACGTCAGTCAGGGGCTCGCGAGGCTCATCACCGACTCCACGGTACGTGCCATGATAGGCGACAGGTTCACTAGGCGCGACGAGTATCTGGAGGTCCTCGGGGAATGGGTCAAGCTCCTCTCTGGGTTCAACCTCGTCGATCTGTTCCCCTCATCGTGGCTCGCCAGCTTTGTCAGTGGCTCGTCTCGCAAGGCGTCGAAGAACCACCGCAAAATCTTTGAGCTTATCGAATGTGCAATCGAGCAGCACCAAGAGATCAAGGCCGCCACCGCTGCATCCAACGACAACGAGAAGGAGGACCTACTGGACGTGCTCCTCAGGATACAAAAGGAAGGTAGCCACGACGTCCCTTTTACCATGGGGGCCATCAAATCACTACTTGTTGTAAGTATCCATACCTTGTTAATCTAATTATTATTGCACTGGCTCTTTCTTTTCTTTCATCTTGTTAATTTGGTTTCGAAAATGGCCTTTCCTTTTGTAGGATCTGTTTAGTGCCGGGAGCGAGACATCAGCGACAACCCTCCAATGGACCATGTCAGAGCTCATGAGAAACCCACACGTGATGCAGAAAGCACAAGCCGAAGTACGAGACAACATTCAAGGGAAGCCAAACGTCACCGAGGATGACCTGCCTAACCTCAAGTATCTAAGGCTCGTCATCAAGGAGACACTTAGGTTGCATCCACCGGCGCCAATGCTTCTTCCGCGTGAGGCCACCAAAACGGCCAAAGTACTCGGGTACGACGTCCCCAAGGGAACCACCGTATTCATCAACACTTGGGCGATATGCAGAGACCCCAAGTATTGGGAAGACGCCGAGGAGTTCAAGCCAGAGCGGTTTGAGTCTGGCTCAATCGACTTCAAGGGCACCAACTAAAGTGGCACCCGAACATTTGCATGCAAGCATAGGTCATTCTTCCTACCGACGGCGAGGCCCATTTGCTCTGTCATGTCCAGCTCCCCTGGCTTCACCCCAACCGGAAGCTCCCAGTCGAAGTGGTAGAGAAGCGCCGCTAGGGCGAGCTCCATGATAGACTGCGCAAAGGTCATCCCAGGACACAACCTCCGGCCTGCCCCGAAAGGTGTGTACTCAAAGTTGGTGCCCTTGAAGTCGACGGAGCCGGACTCAAACCTCTCCGGCTTGAACTCCTCGGCGTCGTCCCAATACTTGGGGTCTCTACAGATCGCCCAAGTGTTCACGAATACGGTGGTTCCTTTGGGGACGTCGTATCCGAGGACTTTGGTCGCCTCGGTGCACTCACGTGGAAGAAGCAGCGGCACCGACGGATGCAACCTAAGTGTCTCCTTGATGACGAGCCTCAGGTACTTGAGATCACCCAAGTCATCCTCGGTGACGTTTGGCTTCCCGTGAATGTGTTCTCGTACTTCGGCTTGTGCTTTCCGCATCGTCTCTGGGTTCCTCATGAGCTCCGACATGGCCCATTGGAGCGTCGTCGCGGATGTCTCGCTCCCAGCACTAAACAGGTCCTGCACAAAGCAAAGGCCGTATCCAAAGCAAATTAGTAAGAAGATGAAAGAAAACAAATTAAGAGACAACTTTCATCGTAATTAAGGGCAGTAGAAATTAATGTGTTATACTTACAGAAATAAGCGCTTTGATGGATCCCATGGTAAAAGGCACGTCGTGGCTACCTTCCTTTTGTATCCTGAGGAGCACGTCCAACAGGTCCTCCTTCACGACGTCACTGGTCGACGCGGCGGCGGTCTTCACCTCGTGGTGTTGCTTAATGGCAAAGTCGATAAGCTCGAAGCTTTGGCGGTGGTTCTCCCACGCGAGTCGAGACGAGCTGCTGACGAAGCTGGCGAGCCACGAGGAGGGGAAGAGGTCGACGAGGTTGAAACCGGAGAGGAGCTTGACCCCGCCCCGGAGGACCTCGAGAAACTCGTCCCGCCTAGTGAACCTGTCCCCGATCATGGCACGTATGGTGGAGTCGGTGATGACGACGGCGAGCCCCTCGCTGACGTTGAACGCCTCGCCGCGCTTGGCGGCACCCGCGATGGCGGCGACGAGGCGGCCGACCTCCTCCTCCCGGACGTGGCGGAACGACTGCACCTGGCGGGCGCTGAGCAGCTCCATGATGCAGATCTTGCGGAGCTGCCGCCAGTGGTCGCCGTAGGGCGCGAAGGCGACCCCGACGCCGTCGGACATGAGGATCTTGGTGGTGGGGTTCCATGGACGCGTCGCGAACGTGACGTCCTGCGTCTTCATGACCTCGCGCGCCGCGTCGTGGGATGAGGCCACCACGACGGGCACCTCGCCGAGCTTGAGGTAGACGAGGGGCGCGTTGTCGAGCCGGCGCGCAATGTCGGCCAGAGCGCGGTGGATGAGCGGCTTGCCGGCGAGATGGTGCAGGCTGCCGATGACCGGCAGCCGCCAGGGGCCCGGCGGCAGCCTCACGCTCTCTCGTTTCCTGAGGAGCTTGAGGAGTAGGAAGGGGACCAAGATTGCTAGGAAGAGATAGTAAGTTTCTTGCTCCATGGTGGCTAGCTCCTGTGTTGTGTATTCAGCTACCGAGGAATTAATGGTGGCTCTCGTGTCCGTGTGCTCTGTGTTCATCTAGACATGCACCGGGGACTGCACTATATACACATGGGGCAGGAGACCAGGTCGATCTATCGAACACATGTACACTCATGTCGCTATGGCAGACGAATCTTCCTTCTTCTCCAAGGCGATAAGAAGGAAGTTTGCTGCGCGCATTCCTTTGTCCTCTTCGCATGAATTTTTTTGTCAACTTAGAATATTCACATGCATGCATGCTTGCTTGACTCAGATTCAGGGATCGATGGGTGATGGTTGCACGATCGTGTCTCGTTCTTCAGCCACACATTGCCACAGAGGACAGGTGAGACTGCAAAACCGTACGTGGCCATCTCCCTGGCCGCCTGAGTATCCTTCATCAGGAAACCTCTGCCGGCCTTTCCGATCGACCCGGCTCTGATTCAACGCAAAAGCACGACTGGGCTTTGTAAATGCATGCCACAACGACAACGGAGGTGTTCATGTGACCAAAAACTCTAAAAGCTAAAGGTGAAGTAGTCTATAAAGCTAGTGTCACGATTAAATTATCGCACTGTTGTTCTCTCTAAAAAAAACAAATATATTGCTAAAAATATGTAAGTACGGCGTTCTTGTATACTCCCTCCGTCTCAATAAAGATGTCACAGATTTGTCAAAATTTGGATGTATCTAGACATAACTTAGTATATAGGTACATCTAAATTAAATTTAGACAAATCTGCGACAACCTTTTTGGGACGGAGGGATTACTTTTTCTCAAGTTCACACGGTTGTACTGGAAACTTTTTTCTTATTGGACACGCGTCCTAGCCACTTGGCACACCGTGATCCTATCTCATACGGGTTTCTTAGCGCGGCCAGTTTCGTCGAGGATGGGTCTTTTCGGTGATACGGACCCGTTTGAGAGTGCTCTCGGATGGCTTGGGAGTATACTATGAAGGACTCACCGTGTCCATGGAAATAGAGAAAATAATAGTCGAGAGGAAAGCCTTGGCGGGTGTGCTAGTAATGGAAAAGGCCATGTGGCACACTGGCTCAAATCTCGACTGGCAAGGTCCGACCGGTGATCTCGCTGGGGGCATGCCATGTTTTCCGAGTGAGATCTCGGGTGGTATTTAGGGTTCTGGCCGACTTATCCCTAGCTTGTGTTCCTGGAGGAAAACCCACAATTTTTCCCCAATTAGAATCCCGAAGAACAACCCATTGGTTCAACTCCTAGCTAGAGAAAGGCACACATTTTTCGTTTATTCGCTCGGGTGAGCTACCAACGAATAAGATTATGCGGCGTACGGTTAATCTTAGCCGGCGAGATCCGATGCATTGCCCGACTAGGGATGTGCCATGTTTTAGACCGAGGTTCTGAGTGAATCTAGGGTTCTGAGCGACGCGGACCTACATTTTATCCACGTAGAATGAAAACTTAAACCAGAATATGTAAGTTGTGTTGAAATGTTTGAGAAACCAAGCTATCTACATAGTCCAGAGCATGAAAAGCCGTCTGATTTCGTGCCCTAAAATAGGACATATGTTGGAGTTGCTGTAACCACGGGTCGACGCTGCATGCTAGATCATGACCCCCACACATATTATTTTTATTTTAAAACAAGGCAAAAACTTTACCTTCTATGTTGATAATGTAAGAGCAAACATAACAAAAAGGCTGAAGCCCCGAGAACGCAACAAGCAAGGTTCCCCAACCGATGATGTACCCCACACATATAAATTGTCGCCATGATGATGTACCATTCGTCATGTTACTTTGTTGCCTTCGCCATGTCGTCCTCTCCAATGCGGTAAGAAGGAAGTTTACTGCGTGCATTCCTTTGTCCTCGCGTGCATTTACACACGCGTGTCAACCATCTTTTTATCAACCGTAGAATATTCACAACTGAGAATCAACGATCGAGAATACTCTGAGTTTCTGACGCACGCACATGCATATGCGCCTTCATGGAATTGGTGATGGTTGCACGATCATGTCAGTTGTTCATCCACACATTACCAGGTGCATGCGTGACAAGTTGACCCTAGATCAATGAGAAAAAGAAAATTAGAAGTGAGACTGCAAAATTGTACGACCCGGCCCTGATTGAACGCTCATAGGAGGAACCAATAGCTCAAAGTTTGATAGATGTTTCCAGAGAGCCCAATGAGTACATTAATGCAAAATAAAAATTATGGAACAGTGGTTAGAAGATAGCCAGTGTTGCTGGTTAAAATAATATCAGATATAACCAAAATCTGCCTGCCCATATGAACTTGGATGTGATGAGAATTCAAACATGTAGTGATTTGAATAGTCAGTACAAATATGTGATTTACAAAACCCTAAATCCAGTTAAACTCCGCTTCGTGGTTCGTAAGCAAGCTTTCAAAATTGTCTCTGACCCGATTTCTCAACGTTGGAGGTACTGACCTAGTGAGCGACGACCGACTTGTTTTACACTACTTTAGAACATGCCAGGTTTTCTTGGGACGGATACAATGATTAATCTAAGTAATAAATGCTTACATTTGTAGTTCTGATTCTAACATTTTTGTGGCACGGGTTTACAATTAGCACAAATAATAACAATTCTGTTATCATAGAGAAAAATGTCGGTTGCATAAATTTAAAAAATAGAATAAATTTGTCTTAATAAATAACGTTTGCACCATAATGTTTTTTCTTTCATATAAGTTGAATTATTTTCTTCCGAAGGTAGGAAAAAGAAAACAACGGTTACGAGCTCTCCATATCTTTGTACAGCACCGTCAGGTTAACACTGGTAGTACAAATATGTACCAGTTGGGTCCCTGGACGAGAGCGATACACAAATTTGACACGAAGCGAGGGGAGAAGTGGGAAAATCGAAGGGTTTCTCTTCTCGGAGGGGCAGAAAAGGGAAGACTTCATTCCCTCAAGAATAGATATTACCAAGAAGAGGAAAACAGAGGAAACGGCAGCGGCGCCGGCGGCGATGACCTGTCTCCGGCATCCAGCGCTGGAACTAGCAGCGGAGACGACAGCGGCGTCGGTGGGTCCGCACCGCCCGCGTCGACCTCCCGCGACCCTACCGCGCTTGCCACCTCACCGCCCCCGCTTCAGCCGCGTGACGCCGACGAGGATACGGTGAGTTCTGGCGTCCTGTTGTATCTCGTCGATATCATCGGTTCTTGCTCTGTTTCCGAGTTTTACTTGTGCCCAGTTCGTGGGGGATGCGTTCTTGGCTGCAGTATCGTGCGCGGCCCTAGTTTAATTGTTAGTTTCTTGGCTGCAGAATCGGGCGCGGTCATAAATTCTTCGAATTGGTGTAATTCTTCGATGGATTCATTTGATACACGCCGACCCTTCTACAAGTTCTTCCTATCTTGTGTAGTTTCTGAGTTTCTTTGCAGAGGGAAAATGGTGGGATTTTCTAATTTGTCCGAAATTATGGTTCTTGGTATAATCGGCTGACTTGGTACCCTAAGAAGGCTATTCATGGCAAGACAACCGAGAGGAGGATGTTTCGTCATAGACTCATAGTGTTGGATTTCGCTGCACTTTGTTTTTGTCTCACCTGTTCACTGCATTTGTGGTGGAAAGTGTTTTTTCTTACAAGGAATGCTCTGCCATTTTGTAGGATGGAGGACCGGATAATGAGCATTTAAGGGAAAAACGAAATGATAAGGTGAAACTTTGTGTTCCTATGCTGCGATTTCTCAGTCCAATTCCGTGACTTGATAACTTGAGTTCTTGGTCCAGTTGTGTAGACTTGGAGAACATGCATGGAGAAGGATGTTTCTTCATAGAGTTGGATACCAATTGCCCCTGTTGTACTTGTTGATTGTATATTTTGTTACTTAAACAGTGTTGATCGTATTCATTGGAGTCCGAGTCGGTTGTTCTGGTTGTCACTCAACTTATTTTCCGTAACAACCTAGCACACTATTCACTCTATTTGTGTTGGAAAGTATTCTTTACAAGGATGGGTCTGCAATTATTTGAGGATACAGGTCTGATGACCAGAGTTTGAAGTATAGGATAAGCTCTTAGGCCATGTACATCGCTAGCCTCTTAAGTGAGGCGCTTAATTAGGTTGCTTTCACATGCAGTAAGCGCCCGCCGCCTAGAAGTCGTAATTTCCATGTATATCTCAAGCGCCGGACGCATACATATCAGTCGACGCTTAAAAAACGGCCGGGAATTAGCCAAAACGGCTGGGAATTATTCCCTAGCGCCTGGCTTAGCGCCGCGCGATGTACGTGCCCTTAACTTAGGCTTAAATAAGTTCCACTCCAAGCAAATTTAATCCGTCTACTGCTTTTATACCTTGTGATCGATGATCCTGATATACTGAAACATAGGTTTTTCGTCAAGTCCTCAAATTATTTTCCACCCAACTAAGTCGACGATTCATGTGTGAACACCATAAAAGAGTCTGTTACCAATTTTGTGCCCTGTGCTTTCTTGCTTTATGCGAGTCTTATATATCACTGATTATACCTTTTTCCTGTGATACTGATTCTTCCCATGGCAGGAACAACTCTCTGCTTTGGTTCAGGAACATTCAGATCATCACATCATCATGCAAAAGATCGAGGTTTGTTTGCATGCAACTAATTTCACAGTAGAAGCCTAGAAACATCAGCATTATTTAGTTTATTGCTCACATCTAAACTTTTCATGTAGATTCTCAGTCAGCGCTATTCGCACATCAGAAAAACTCGTGCAGATAGCAACTGTTTCTACAGAGCTTTCTTATTCTCCTACTTGGTAACTATCTCAATTACTTGTTTTTCGATGATGTTATTTCTAAGCAGAAATTTAGTACAACTAGGCTTGTAAACAGGAAAACCTTGGACAGCTGCAAGATAGGCAAGCTGAAGTTACTCGTCTAACGAAACATGTGGCTACGTCCAAAAGGAGTTTCTGTGGTCTCGGATTGGATAAAGTGTACTTCTCAAATCCTGGATCCTCAAGTGTTATAGCTGTATGTTTCCTCCCACTTACAGAAGCTTATATTTTTATGACATGTAACTCCCCCTTTTTTTTGTAGTACTCAGTCCAGCCATTTACAGGCAAACGATCTATGCATAAAATACTCTACTTGCCAAAATATCTTGATGCCCCTTATGTGGCCTGAATTCTCCAATGCCCTAGCCGAAGCAGTCCTGAGAGTTGTCTGACCCCATGCTGAATCATCAGAAAATATCTTGATAAAGAATAACACCCACAATGTTTTTTGTGTAACAGTTCTTAATCCCCCTCCTTTTATTAAATAGTAAGTAGACACAAGGTGTTAAACAGTGGCTTATGGTCTCTTGCATGAAGAGGAAAATCTATCTTGACTATAGTGGCTATTGCGAAAGCTATGCCACCCTCTCTTTTTGATAATATATATATATCTGTTCACTGTTACAAATATGAAATATATTCAGTGGGATATATAATAAATTTTGATTTTGCATTTGGCCATATATACATTCTTTGAGTGCACAACAGTGAGCCTTGAGCAAGCCTGAACCAATCTATTATTTATCAAAAGAACTGCATATTATAAAAATATTAACATGTAAATTTAGGGGAGGGCTTTGTTTTTTATTGTTCATTATCTAGCATCCAAATTAGTTGAACTTAAGGATATCATATGTGGTATGTAAGAAGAATGGTTTTGGGCACAGGTAGCATAGCGGAGCTATTGCTGCTATTAGAATGGCGGTCATAGCGTGCTCATGGAATGTATTCAGTAGCATATATGGTTTCATGTCTGTAAAGATTTAGCTGGGTATTTAAGTTTTGAAACACTGAGTATATGATATGGCGCTGGACCAAACATACGTAATAGCTCCTCAATAATACTATATGCATGTGATATAACATAATTTTCAATTTGACTAAACCCTCCACTTTCCGAAGTGTTTTCTTGCCTTGAAATATATCAATATTTTCTTCTGGCTATTTTATGGACGATGTCTTGCAGCTCAAGTACCAATTCCTGAAATAAAATGCACTACAAAAAAATGTAACTGATTAGGATCAGTCAGCATGATCTTTCGCAGAGATGTTTTGTTATTGCACACTTGCCACGGCCTTATGCTAAATTAAGCTATTTTTTTCTTCATAATATAGCTTATGTATTATATGTGTAACCAACTTTCTTCATGTTCTTTCAGGAGTTCAAAACTTTGGTTAACTCAGTTGCAAATGGGTGAGTTTCTTACTTGATGTTTTGTAGTGAATAATGATATTTCTTGTATGGGCGTGGGACAGTAAGTTTTGAAATATCATTTGTGTTTAAGAATAAGTTATTTTATCTTTTGTAGTCTGAGTTCTGATGAGCTGTCCAAGATCTGTTTACAGGCGATGAGATCACCCAGGAGTGAGTATACATACTTGCCGGGATATGTTGCTTGCATACTTGTTCTCTGTATAACACGTTTTTTCCAGTTATTTCTTTCCTAAGATTGCTGGCAGAGACTGACATCCTTACAAGAGGAGTAGAATACAAATCACTTCACCCTGATGATTTCTATGCCCTCACGGTTAGTATCTTACCCCTAGTAGTAGTACTATTCTTGATATAGTAACTAATGTCTTATCTGTCCTTTATGTTGTCAAAATTTAATTTAGTATTAATAATAAGAATTTTCTCTGCACAAATGTGTAAACCCAAGTATTAGATTTATGCCACTGTGAACATGCATATTGATGGTTTTGGTGACAGTATTGCATGGAGAAGGTGCGTCCCAGGGATGCTCAAGCCAAGACGCTAGCAGTAAGGGGTCTAACGTATGCACTTGGTATTCCGTTGCATGTCGAAATTGTGGACAGATACTTGAGAGATCAAATTGTGGAAGTAGAGCGCTTTGATTTCTTCCCTCGATCGGAACCGGACAAGGGCCCTGACCATTCGGTTCTAAGCTACTGGAGGTCCATGACAACCCCCGCACCAGAGGAGAAGGGAAGCTGCAAATTGTTATCATTTGACGGCACACCTTTGCTGACATTGATGTTTGTGCGTAATCCTAGGAGCTGGTACGTTCTTTATCGCTAGAGAACAAAACATGCGAGTATTCCCTAGCCTACATGCATAGCAAGAAAAATCCTGGATGCTGACATAGAAATATACTGCACATAGTGTGGGCTTTCTTTAGAAGAAACGTAGTTTTAACTATTGCTAGGCACCAAAGATGATGGAATACTTGCTACTGTGACATTGTGTTTGTTCTTGATGCTGTCCCCATTTGCTTCTGTATTCGGGGGGAAGCTGTAGGTTGTATAAAGAGCTGCGTTCTTTTTTGTATATGCTGCAAGGTGATATTTTAGATCAATAAAAGTATGGGGAAATTAGCAATTTCTTTGTATATGCTGGTGATGTTGAGTTGCATCTTTCATCTTTCATCTATTGCAGATGTTCCTTTCTCCGTCCTTTAATGGTAGAATTAGAATGTGACTGCAGATTTGGATCACATGGAAACTTGCCTGTCAGGTGCATGGATTATGCTGGACGGCGAAGTTGTTTATATTCATCCAAAAATTGTGATCTCAGCGTACTGTGATAACCCGAATTTTCAAGTTATTAATTAATTTGAGAAAAACTAATAATTAGCTGATAAGGCCCTTTATTTTGTTTTCTAATTTGTTCTAGTTTTGACTAATATCCATTGTTTAAGAGAAACTTGATGTATATACGTTGACATGCAAGTGTTAGCCAGCTAAACTAGCTACTTTTCTTGTACGTGCATGTCAAAATGGTGCTGATGCATCCATCGATGTAGCTAACTAGTAGAAGTAGTACGTGCATGCATGTATCTGAATGATTAGCTTGCTATGTTGTCTGATACGTTGTCTGATACAAATGGAGTTGAGCTGAGACGGAGTAGTCGGCAGATATTTTCCCAACGTGGGCCAGGCCACATGCCTTGCTGGCAGCTTGTTAGTGGCTGACTCATAACCTGATGATGCGTGGAACTGCTGCATGTTGGCCAGCAGGTCAGCCAACCGATCAGTCCACCGTCGAAGCAAGCGGTTAGATATTTAGCTAGTCTCCACACGGTGCTCACTTCCTATAAATAGCTAGCACTGCTGCACTCCATACACACACAACGCCAATCGATGGATCAGTGCCAAGAGAAAGAGATCGAGAGTGAGAGGAAGTCAGAGCGTTAAGATACCGGCTCAACGTTGAGAGAAAGAGAACAGATGGCGACGGCGGCGTAGCTCCGGCGTCTGGAGGTGCCGGCGTACAATCTTTGCTGGTGTTATTAGTTCGGTCACCAACGTATGCGTTCGGCTATGGTACCGGCAGTATAAGCTCATGATGGCTACGGCTATGTTAATCGAGGCAAGTGGATGCTTTGCTAACTCCTTACTTCTATTCCACTTATATCTCATTTGTGGATCGTTAAATCTTATTGTCCTATTGGATATTGATGCACACAATCCTTTTTATCCCCTCCGATTATTGTTCTATTGTTGAGAGAGTTATTTTCATTGAATCGGTACGATCTGTCGATTTGGCTCTTGCGGAGGCATGAGCATATTTTATTTGGCTGAGCATTCCAACAATTATCTCATTGATATATCTATCTATCTTGGTCCTATTTTCCATATTGGTGTCACGACGACAAACGTATTGTACCGGTCACAGTTCAGGTATGGGACTGTCTGAGTTCTCCGCGAGGGGCGGCCCTTGAATGGAAAGTGTCGGTGATGGATCCGTAGGAGCGATCGATATGAGTAGGTCAAGGTGTCCGGTGTCTGAGCGGGTGCAAGAGCTCTGCTCTTATGGGGCCCACGTGGTTCTGGTCGAGACTGTCGATGTCGGAGTACCCCTCTTAAGAGTGTAAAAGTGTGAATATTCACCCCTGTGAGTTCCGGGTAGGGAACCTTGCTGTCATATGTGATACCGATACGTCGTCATTCGCCATTCTTAACTCTATCCTCATTGGTGAATGATTTATTCCTTTAAATCAAGCTTCCCTCATATTTTATTTAATATTTTATTTATCGCTTCCATGAATATCTTGCTTATTTCCTTTAAATACAGTTAATCCATATTACTGTATTTAATCCTGCTTTGTTCTTCCGTTGCATAGTAAAGTATTTACTTGCTGAGTATGATTTATCGTACTCACCCTTGCACCTCTATGTTTTTCATTATCAGAGTACGCATCGGAAGACGTCTTTATCCGAGGAGTAGGCTGGACCAGCGGGATATGGGAACGTGTAGAGAATTTATCTATTCATGTAAATGTAAATAATCTTGTAAAATGAGTAAATGAACTGTTTGAGATCCACTGTGCTGGTTTAACCTGCTTTTCTATGCCTTGCGTGTGTATAGGCCTCACGGTCTATAGGCGCGCGGCGGCTGTCATTCTCCCAGGCCCGGTCTCGGGGCGTGACAGGTACAACAACTAAAATGAAATATAAATTTATCCATTGTTTCTAGACTGCGTGCAGTCAAATCTGTCTAACTTAGCTTGCGGTCCTTGATCGATGTTTAACAGCTAATTTGTAAAAAAGAGGTTGGCCTTTCTGCTTGAGACGGGAGTGCACATCTTCCTAACCTGGCATTTTTGGACTTGTGTTGCTGTGAAGCCCGGTTTGACGTTCAGGATTGATCCTAGCCTTGCTTCTAATCTCCGTGTTGATCTAGATCATTTGACCGTATTTTCAACCAGAAGGTCCAGAACCCTCGACGTCGCATGCTGTTCTTCAAAGAATCGTTGACACACCCACTGCACTCTTGCCAGACACTTTGCGCAGCGACCTAGTTCTCTTGAGCCTACCTAGTTCTCTTGCCTGTAATTTAGTTGCTACAGACTCTATGACAACCTTCTTCTTTGATCAATGAATGCAGTGCCAACTGCTTTTGTAAAAAAAAACGGAAATAAGGTGTCATCACCATAAGCTCCACAGGGCATCTGAGGAGGTAAATATTCAGAGCAATAATAATTGCACTGAGGCAATGTTGCCAAAATAAGAAACACTTTACATTAAAAAATGTCACAGGCATCAAAACTGGCTCTTAGAAACAAACAAGTCAAGCGACATCTGAATTTAAACACTTGCCACTCTGCATCCTGAGCCAATTTCTTTTCTGGTTGTCCATCTTGAGTGCTTGCTGGTTGCCCCATGCCTTCATTGAATCATATACTACTAAAAAACATCTGTATTTTCTCATGAAAGAAGGCACACTGCCAGAAGAATATGAGTTTGTAGTTGCAAACAGGGAGAGAACTCCTTGTGGTTAAGTTGGTGGCGCAAACAAGAGCATAAACAAAACAAACTTCTTATGTGAAAAGTTTGAATACAACCTTGTGGTATGATGTTCACCCCCTCCCCCTCTGTTTTTGCACACTAGTTGAATCAGTGTTCTATTTGACTCCTTCGTTTGGACGCATTAACCCTCCATCTCTCGGCCATCGAGTTGGCATGGCTCGAAAAGTTCTGCTTCCCATCATCAATCTGCATGACCTCAAGGGCCAAACAATTTTCCGCGAGGAACTTCGCAAGGCAAACCTCAAAGCTATTCATCTCCTTCAACTCAAACTCCAACCTCACATTCTTCAGATGATTCCGCAGGCAGTCTGACTGACGACAAGCACCCAATGCTGGGAGCTCTGGGATAACGTCGTCGTCAAGTATGAAGGTGGTCACCTTCGAGTAGCGCCTCTTGAACAATCCCAGAGACACGTCAAAATGTGGTACGGCTTGAGCAAATCCGGAATCATGTGGGTTGATGAACCGAATATGCAAATCTTTCAGCACCGGGCAACGCTGCAGCAAGGTAGCAATGGCGGCAGCCGCGTCGTCTCTGCAGCCTGGGTCACACGGCCCTTCGATCTCCAGCCGTTCCAGAGAAAGCAACCTGACGAGGTGGCCGTGCCGCGTAGCCTTGCCGACCAGTGCGATGCCTTCGATGCTCGGCACCTTGAGTTTGAGGACTCTCGTGTGCCGAACGCACCGGAGAGATTGCCAGAAAGTGGCGAACCATGGCTTATCATCGTAGTCACGCGACCTGGGTTTCAGAGCCAGTTCGGCTCGTGCCAGCTTCGTCGCCGCCGGTTTCATGGTGATGTCGGTGAGGCGGCCGTCGTACTTGAAGACGCGCAGGCGTGGCGTGCAGATCTTGATGCCTCCGCTGGCCCATACGTCGGTGAGCGTGAGGGTGGTGAGGCTCGGGCACTGGAGCACGAGAGGGCTTGCGCGTGTGTCGCGGTAAGGGTAGAAGTCGTGGCCATGGATGTGCAGGCTGCTGAGGCTCGGCGCGGCACGGATGAAGTCCTCGAGACCCTTCATCGGGGACGAGCAGTTGCGTAGCCGGAGCACGGAGAGACGAGGGAGGAGGAAGGCGGCGCCGCCCCACCACCGTGGCGGCGGTGGCGCTTCGAACATGCAGCAGGCGATGTCCAGGACCCGGAGGGTGTGTGCCGGTAACACGGCAGGGTCCAGCCGTTTGTTCCTGTCGACAGAGTAGAAACCGATGCGTAGCTCCTCGATGCGACGCAGCTCCCGGACGGCGAGCAGGGCGGCGAGCAGGTCGTAGGTGCCCCAGTTCAGCCAGCCCCACAGGGTCGTGTTGTCCGACCTGGTGCCCATGACGTCTCGACAGAACTCGTCGCTTGGACCGGCCACGAAGAGGGAGAGCTTCTTGACGGGGTACCGGACGGGCGCGCGGAGGGCGGCGCGGGCGTCGGAGAAAAGCCGAGCCTTGACCTCGGAGGCCTGTGGGCCGTTGTAAGGAAAGGTGTGGGAACCGGCGCCATTGCTCAGTTCGCAGTAGGACCTGGAGTCTAGGTCGAGGGTGTCGGAACGAAGCCACAGCGGGCGCCAGCGCTGGGAGAGGACGGTGGTGCGGACGGCGTCCCTGACAGGAAGGAAGGAGATGATGTGGACGAGCATTGCGTCAGAGAGGCCCGAGAAACGGTCGCCGGCGGCCATCGCGCCGTGCAAGCGCTGGAAACTTGGATCAGGAAAAGCAGAACGGATCTGTATATATGACGATCTCGATCGGCTGTACAACGCGACATCCAAACTTATTGTTACAATCTATATCGCTTCCCCTCAGTGGCGGAGCTTGGGCCAAATTCTAGGGGGGGCGATGGGCTGGGGGGCGAACAGAAGAGGAGATGGGCCAGTTTGGACTGACTATATGGGCTATATATTAGGGGATAAAGAAGGAATTTCTCCTGGGCTGGGGGGGCGACAGCCCACTTTCGCCTCCACTAAGCTCCGCCAGTGCTTCCCCTGATAGTGAACGGTTTCGCTTCGTCTCCGCTCCTGTCCCTGCGAGGCGAAAGGGAACCGCTAGCAGTTCTTCCGCTGCCGGTGATTCTGGTGCTCCCCTTCGCCTCCGGCCGCCGTTCTGGCGCCGCGAGGTAGAGGGGAGCCCCGGCTATCATGGTGCGTGTAGATTGATGTCCTAGTAGGTCTAGGTTTGTGTGTCCTGACCAAGGTTTTGGATTTTGGTTTTGAAAATTTACCGGCTCCGAACGAAATTGCCGAATTTCGAAAATTTCGGTGAAATCTCGGCCGAAAAGAAAGAACCAAAAATTGAAACTTTGGACGAAAATTAACTGAATTTTGACCAAAAATTGAATTTTCAAGCATTTTTCGACTAAGCTTCAAAGTTTTGAATTTATTTTACAAAATTTCCAAAAAATTCAATAGTTTTCGTCCGGTAAACACATTTACCGGTCCTGACCGAAATGGACGAATTTCGCCGAAATTCGTTTTTCTCGGGCGAAATCCAAATCCCTGGTGTTAACGATATGAGTCCACTTAGGACTCCAATACGTATTTGTATTGTAATAGCATACCTAACCCAGCTCTATGTCTGTTGGCTTGTACTACATATACGATGTAATATGCTCTAAACAAATCAATATAATTAATAGTTCTCCTCAATTATCATGGTATCAGACGCCTAGGTTTTCCGCACCTCGGCATGGCTCCACCGCCAAAACCCCCACCGCCGCCGTCGCGGCCTCTCTTCACTGACGCCGGCGATCCTATCTCTACTTCTACATCGACACCAGCGCCTCCTCCGGCTCCGCCCACTACTCCATCAACATGGCGCCCACCTTATGATCCTTGGACCGACATCGTTCAAGCATGGCCGATGCCCTGGACGGCACCATCTCCCTATGACGCACCCCTGGCGTACTACGGCGCTTGGAACTCTGGTCTTCGCCCATCAACAGGATCTTCGCCGACATATGGCGCCCCTGCTACGGCGCCCGTCTATTTGCTTGGTTACGCGACTTCACCACCGACTACGCCATACATGTACGATGCTCCTCCGACCCTACCTTACATGACTGCAACCACGGCTCCATTGGCCTCTCTGCCCGCGTCTTCGACACCAAGCTGGGATCAGTCCGCCTTCGTCGCCGCCATGAACAATTTCACGCCCAATAACCAAGGTACGGATTGGATTTTCGATTCAGGTGCATCTTCGCATATGTCTTCTAATTTGAATTTGCTGTCATCTTGTTCTCCTTCTAATTTTTCATCCATTATCGTCGGCGATGGCTCCTCTATACCCATCACATGCACTGGTCACTCCTCTATTCCAAATCATACTCAAAATTTTCTCTTGCGCAATATTCTCATTGCTCCATCCTTAATTAGAAATCTCATCTATGTTCGTCAGTTTACTATTGACAATTCTGTCTCTTTGGAATTCGACCCTTTTGGCTTATCTGTGAAAGATCTGAACACCGGGACGGTTCTGGCTCGCTACAATAGTTCGGGTGACCTATACCCTCTCCACACCGCGTCCTCCTCCACTCCGCATGCCCTGCACGCCTCCGTTGATCTCTGGCATCGTCGACTGGGACATCCCAACAAAACTACACTATCATCTATGCTTCAAGAATTTTGTATCCCTAGCTCTAGTTCGTCTCATGATTCTTCCCTCTACAATGCCTGTCAATGCGGCAAACATGTTCGCCTCCCCTTTAGTACTTCTACTACGGCTAGTTCTTTTCCTTTTGAGCTACTACATTGTGATCTATGGACATCCCCTATCCCTAGTGTCTCTGGCTTTAAATATTATCTAGTTATCCTTGATGATTATTCTCATTACATATGGACGTTTCCTCTTCGTGCCAAGTCGGATGCTCACACATTTTTCTTAATTTTCGACAATATGCTCTTGTGCACTTCGGCCTTCCCATACGCTTTATTCAATGTGACAATGGTCGCGAATTCGATAATGCTAGCAACCGCAATTTCTTTCTCTCTATTGGCACCCTTCTTCGGTTTTCTTGCCCATACACATCTCCACAAAACGGAAAAGCAGAACGATCTCTACGATCCATCAATGACATCCTACGCACCCTCCTCATACAAGCTTCACTTCCTCCTCGCTTTTGGGCCGAAGCTCTTCGTACCGCCACTTTCCTTCTCAACATCCGACCAACAAAAACATATCCCCTCTATACACCTTTTCAGTCCCTTTTCCTCCATCATCCTGACTATTCCTCTCTTCGTGTTTTTGGATGTTTATGTTTCCCAAATATCACCGCCACCACCAAACACAAGCTCGAACCTCGCTCTCTTCCATGTGTTTATCTTGGACCCTCCGATGATCACAAGGGCTCTCGTTGTTACGATCCCTCCTCTGTCCGTGTTCTGATTTCTCGTCATGTCACTTTCGATGAAAACGTCTTTCCATATGCCACCGTCTCCTCCCCGACGTCTACCACACCACCATCTATCACCAATCCTATCCAACGACCCCTCTTGTACAAACCTATAGCTCATCCCCCCTCGCCCCTACCGAACCAACAGACACCTCTCACCACGACCCATGCCCCACCCCTATCACACCGCAAACTCCTGCCGCGGCAGAATTTTCTGCCGCGGCAGATTCCACCTTGCCGCCAACCCCTGCCACGACAAAAATTTCTTCTGTTTCTCCTGCCGCGGCAACATATGATCCCGATCTCTGCACGGCCTCTTCTCCAGTCGCCCTCTCTGATGCACCGATTCCTCCCAATGCGGTTTTCGTTGAAATTCCTCACAATGACCATGTCATGCGAACTCGAGGCAAGCGTGGCTTTCATCTTCTCGTTCGTCGACTAAACCTATCCACCACTACAACTATTTCTCCAATTCCCACAACTTACAAGCGTGCCCTTCTTGATCCGCTATGGCATGCTGCTATGCGTGATGAGTTTGATGCTCTCACTCGAAATAATACATGGACCCTCGTCCCCAAACCAACTAATGCCAATGTTGTCTCCGGTAAATGGGTTTTTCGGCACAAATTTCACGCTGATGGTACTCTTGCTCGATATAAAGCACGTTGGGTCTGTCGTGTTTTTTCTCAACAACATGACATCGATTATGATGAGACTTTCTCTACTGTTGTCAAACCAAGTACTATTCGTGTCGTTCTTAGTATTGTTATTTCTTCCTCTTGGCCTATTCATCAACTTGACGTCAAAAATGCTTTTCTCAACGGCACTCTCAATCAAACTGTCTATTGTCAGCAGCCCTCGGGTTTTGAACATCCCACTTCTCCCAATCTCGTTTGTCTTCTTCACAAATCATTGTACGGTCTTAAACAAGCCCCTCGGGCATGGTTTCATCGGTTTGCTACGTTTATTCAAACAATTGGCTTTACACCCTCAAAATCTGATTCCTCTTTATTCTTTTTTCACTCTAAAGATCATACTGCCTATCTTTTACTCTATGTTGATGACATTATTCTCACCGCTTCCTCTGATTCTTTTCTCCACCACATCATCTCGTCACTCAACAATGAATTCTCTATGACTGATCTAGGAACCCTACATCATTTTCTCGGCATTGCTGTCACTCGTTCCGCTGATAGTCTTTTTCTTTCTCAACGCCAATATATTCTTGACTTACTTACTCGTGCTGGCATGTCTGACTGTCAACCCTCTCGTACGCCAGCTGATGTTGGATCCAAACTTTTGGCTGATGGTGATCCCGTACCCGATCCTAGTCTATATCGTAGTATAACCGGTGCACTCCAATATGCTACACTCACACGTCCCGACATCTCCTACTCTGTCCAACAAGCCTGTCTCTACATGCATGATCCTCGTCTTCCTCATTTCAACCATGTCAAACGAATCCTACGCTATCTCAAAGGCACTCTTGATCATGGCTTACTTATCAATTCTTCTTCTCCCACAAGCTTTTTCAGATGCGGACTGGGCGGGTTGTCCTGATATTCGACGGTCCACATCCGGCTATTGTGCATATTTGGGTGATAATCTTGTTTCATGGTCTTCCAAAAGGCAGGTTACTGTTTCCAGGTCATCAGCTGAAGTGGAGTACAGGTCTGTTGCGTATGCTATTGCTGAGACAGTTTGGCTTCACCAACTACTTGCTGAGCTTCATCATCCACTAGATCGTGCAACTATCGTCTACTGTGACAACATATCTGCAGTCTACATGGCATCCAACCCTGTTCATCATCGCCGTACGAAGCACATTGAGATTGATATTCATTTTGTTCGCGAGAAGGTCGCACTTGGCGAAGTGCGTGTTCTACATGTTCCAACCAGTGCCCAATTTGCAGATATATTCACCAAGGGTCTACCCACTGCTCCATTCATCGACATCCGATCCAGTCTCAACATCGTGACACCCGACGTTGACACTGCGGGGGGGGGGGGGGGTGTTAACGATATGAGTCCACTTAGGACTCCAATACGTATTGTAATAAGATACCTAACCCAACTCTATGTCGGTTGGCTTGTACTATATATACGATGTAATCTGCTCTAAACAAATCAATATAATCAATAGTTCTCCTCAATTATCACCTGGTCCTGACAGCGGTGGCGAGGCGAGGGCGATGCCGCCATCTTGAATAAAGTGCCTCCGGTCTTCTCCTCGTGCTGCCGATGATCGCTTCGTCCGTGGCAGACCTGTGAGGATGTTTGGTGCTGCCCGTGGAGGTGTGGATGGTGATGCTTGCTGCGGGTGGGTGGTCGAGGATGGCAGATCTGTCCGCCATTGTTGGTGGGTGGATTGGTCCCTGGATCCGGCGATGAAAAGGCTTGGAGAGTTCCTCCGGTTGAAGCTCTCTCGTGGTTGTTCAGATCCAGTTCTTTGGGGCTGGTGAAAGAACATGTGCCACCCCCATGGGTTTTGATGTTGACAACAATACAATTAAGTGCTCTAATGTTGAATCTCAACTGTGAAAGAACAAACGATGCCCGAGATGTCGCCTAGAGGGGGGTGAATAGGCGATTAACACTTTTTCTAATTAGGGGCTTGATAATTGCGGAATAAAACTATGTGTTTAAAATACCAAGCCAACAACCTAATATGCTAGGGTGACCTATGTGCACCAACAACTTATGCTAAGCAATTAAAGCAACAAGGTGATAGCAAGATATGAACTTCAAGCACGAAGGCTATCACAATGTAAATTGCATAAGTAAAGCTCGGGTATAGAAATAACCGAGGCACGAGGAGACGAGGATGTATTCCCGAGTTCCTCCTTGTTAAGGGAGTACGTCTCGTTGGAGGGGTGTGAGCTCGCCATAAGAGGCCTACTCAAGATGCCACAAAGGCCTCACCCTATTCTCCGATGAACCGCACCCAAAGGTTTGGTTCACCTTCCACTATCGGAATCCTTCGGGGCGGATTCCGGAGCCCTTTACAACTTGTTTGGGGCACACACCCACAACCCAATTGGGGGCTCCCAAACGTGCCGAAGCTTCACAACTCGAAGTCTTCGCGGCACCTCCAAACCGTCTAGGGTACACAATGCACCCAAGAGGCAACAAGCTCTTGGGAACACAATGCACCCAAGAGTAACAAGCTTCTCGAACCTTCAATCCCACGTATCACCGAGGGGAACTCAAACCTATGCACCAAATGCAAAAGGCAAGAGCACAAGTGCTCAAATCCTTCACTCTCAAATTTCAACTAAGCAACGAATGCTTTGGGGGGAATGAGAGAGGAAGAACAAAGAGGAGAACCACAAAAGAACTCCAAGAACTAGATCCACTATGTTCCCCTCACTTAGAGGAGAGATTGATTGGTGGAAATGTAGATCTAGATCTCCTCTCACTTTTCCCTCAAAAATATGCAAGATTCATTGGAGGGATTGAGAGGGGAGCAAGCTTTTCAAGGTCAACAATGGTGGGAGAGAGAGAGAGAGAGGAAAACGTGCTGCCTTGGATGGGGAACCATTGGGGAAGAAGGCCCCTTAAATAGGTCCCCCGAAAACTTACCGTTATGGTCAAAATCGTGCCCAGGAGCGGTACTACCGCTGGGCCAGCGGTACTACCGCCCCGGGTGATTTCGGGCGCTCAAACGCGCGCGGTACTGGACTCCCGGCGGTACCCGGGCGGTACCGGTACGGTACTACCGCTGGGCAAAAAACTGCAGGACACCCGGTACGAGAAAGTCATAACTTAATCATCCGGACTCCGTTTTCGATGATCTTGGGCTCGTTGGAATCGCAACGAAAAGTTCTACAAGATCATGCAGAGAAACATCATAGTCCATCAAAGGAGGATAAAACCAAAAGGAGAAAGGTAAAACCTCTCTATTTCGCAAACCGGAAAAGCCGTATCTTTTGCAATTGAAGTCCGAAAGAGGTAAAACCAATTTTGTTGGAAAGAGGACAACAAAAACAACCTTTAAAAAAGGCAAACAAGCAATGGAGATTTTGCAACGAGATGGAAGATATAAATCTTCCGCACGAATGAACCGGCAAAATCTCCACTACCGAAAACACAAGAGCAGACGCAAATGCAAACCGTTTTCGGTGACCTTGGCTTTGTCATGACAAGCATGACAAGCACCAAGACCACACCATGATAAGATCCAAATAAGAACCAATAAAGATGATTGCATGGATGCAAAGGTTTGAGCTCTCCACGAACGATACGATCACGATACTCGGTCGAGAGCCCCTCTTGATAGTACGGCTATCTATCCTATAATCCGGTCTCTCACTAAACATCATGAGACCGGTAAAATAAAACCCTATCAAGATCATACCTTTGCCTTGCGCATTAATCCACTTGAGGTCTCCTCAAGGTGAACCAACTTCTTGATTGTGCATTGCTTGGTGAAGACGCTCCCCCATACACCAAGATGGGGAAAGCACTCCTTCGGCATATCTTCACTTGGCCTTTCTCTCGATGACGAACACCTTGGCCTTGATCAACAAATGATCTTCTTCCCTAAACCTTGACTCCAACACATGGAGAACAAGCAAGACCTTGACTCCAACAAATGGAGACAAGCAAGCTAATGGACACCTACAAATATAGCTCAATGCAAATATTAGTCCATAGAGATTGTCATTAATTACCAAAACCATGCATGGGATCAACCATGCACTTTCAAGCTGTGCAGGAATTTCAAAAGAGTCGTCGCGAAAAGATGTTCAAGGAGGTGTTTTCTGAGTTTACCGGAAGTACCGGTAATGTCACCGGTACTACCGCTGGAAACTTCCGGTGGCACATCCGCTTATGAAAAATCGCTTCTGGATTGCCCCGAAAGTTGCACCGGAAGTAGCACCGGAACTTCCGGTAAATCGGAAGTACCGGCGTGCTCAGCGGTACTACCGCTGGCTTCTTTCGAAGCCACTTGCGGAACCAGTGCCGCTGCGCTCCTGTTCTTTTCCGGAAGTTGCACCGGAAGTGAGACCGGTACTTCCGCCAAACCGGAAGTACCGGCCCTCCTGGCGGTACTTCCGCTCCTGCGGGAAAAAGGATGCCGGATGAGAAGACCTTTGACCTGAAGGACGCTAAGGACCGGAAGTACTGGCCCTCCTGGCGGTACTTCCGGTGCTGCGGGTTGAAGCAGCCCTCCAACGGCCAGAAGCAGCCCTCCAACGGCCAGTTTTTTGTGAAGGAGTATAAATGCTCCTTCACCTACCTTGGGAGAGCTAGCTTGTTCATCTCTCTCTCCTCCATTAATGCTTTAACAAGCTCAAGCTCAAATTCCATAGATCTCTCAATCCCTCCACTCAAATTCGTCGATCTTTGGAGGATTGAAGGAGAAGGCCCCGATCTACATCTTCACCGAGCAGTTTTCCTTTCCCCCCTCATTCTCTTGAGGGATCTTGTTTCTAGGGTTAGCATTGTGTTACCCTAGATTCTTTTGCTCACTTGTTGTTGTATTTGTGGCAGTGTTGTTGATTTGGGAGCCCCCAATTCAGTTGTGGGTGTGTGCCCCAAGAACCTTGTAAGGGCTCCGGATTCTGCCTTGAAGGATTCCGATAGTGAAAGGTGAACCAAACCCTCGGGTGCGGTTCATCGGAGAATAGGGTGAGGCCTTTGTGGCATCTTGAGTAGGCCTCTTGTGGCGAGCTCACACCCCTCCAACGAGACGTACTCCCTTAACAAGGAGGAACTCGGGAATACATCCTTGTCTCCGCGTGCTTCCGCTTTCGGTTATCTCTTTCCCTTAGTAGTCTTTACTTGTATCGTTAATTGCCTAGTTGTTTTAGTTTTCTTCTCATATAGGTAAATTCACCGTAGTTGCATATCTAGATAATTTACCTTTGTGTTAAGCCTAAAGTCAAAAAAGAATTAAAAATTGGTGTAGCACCTATTCACCCCCCCCCTCTAGGTGCCCATACGATCCTTTCAATTGGTATCAGAGCCTTGGCTCTTAAGTTAGGCTTCACCGCCTAAGAGAGTATGGGTGACGGTGATGAGGTTACGGGTGGTAGCACCCCTCCGGTGTCCATGGATGATCTCAAGAATTTGGAAACAAGCTTGAAATCATCTATGGACACTCAAATGGAGGATTTGCGTGCTATGATGAGGCAACTCTTGAATGGCAATAAGCCACCCGCCACACCATCCCTAGAGGCTAATGCTTCCGCCGCGCATAGTGGGGAGGGCGAACAACACACTAATGAATCCCCTCCTAAAATTGGTGATGGGAAGGAGGAGTACCATGGTGTTCCATTTAAGTACTCCGTCGACCCACCTATCCCGCATTATCATATAAACAATAGGGGTGATCCACCTAAGTTTAATCCATCTTGTTTTACTAATTGGCAATTTATGATGAGATCTCATATCAAGAGCGCTTCGAGCGAGCTATGGAGAATCATTCAAGTTGGGTTCAAGGCCGTCGATCCAAACAACATGACAAGAAGAGAAGTGGTGGATGGACAACTCAATGACTTGGCTCTCAACATAATTCATACCGCCGTGGGAGAAAAGCACATGTCTCTCATCGAGCTTGCCACCACCGCCAAAGAAGCTTGGGATATTCTCACTCAAGAGTTTGTCGGTAATGAGAGCATGCAAAGAAATAGATTTGAAGCTTTGAGCAACCAAGCCGAGGGCTTTTTCATGGTAGAGGGTGAAGATCATGAAGAAATGTATCGAAGACTCAAGACCCTTGCTACTCAATTTCGAGCTCTTGGTGCAAACTATGTGGATGATGCTTGGATCAAGAGAAAATATGTGAACGCCCTTTGGCCGTTCGAATCCACTGACTTTAAGAGTCTCCAAGGAAGACACAATTACCACCTCATGTCGTCTAATGAAGTCATGCAAGAGATGGCGGCATACAAGGTGGCCGCCAAGAACGCCGAAGATGCTCGAGCCCGAGCCATTAGAATGCATAGAGGATCTTCACTTGCTTTGAAGGCCAAGGTTGTGGAGCAAGACGATGATGATGAGGCTCAAGAAGATGTGTCACATTGGGATCCCAAAGAGCTTCAAGATACACTCAAGGACTATGCGGCTCTCACATCTAAAGTCTTTTGGAAGAGTCCGTCCAAGGCAAGGGACTTTGTCAACAAGGCAAGTGGAAGGAAGGAGGGTGGCCAAAGAGTTCGTTCTTGCTACAATTGCCAAGATAAATATCACTTTGTGGCCGAGTGTCCGTTTGAGAATCGTGAACTTCATGGAGGAAAGCTTGTTAGGAAGGACAAGTCAAAGGACACCCATAAGAAACCTTTCTTCAAGAAGAATGCCATCAACAAGAAGCCTTCGAGAATTGTGTTGCTTTCTCAAGAAGAGTATTCATCCGGAGAAGAAGAAGAGCCCACAAATGAAGTTGCCGCTATTGCTATTGCTTCTTCATCATCTCCTTCCCTATTTGAATCCCCCAATGAGAATGTCTCTAGCTCCTCCGCAAGATGCTTCATGGCTAAGACCACCGAGGTAACATCTCCCTCATCTCCTAAGGCTATGAGTAATATGGATGATGCTACTAGTCTTAAAATTAAAGAGGAAATAGTTGCTTTCGATCATTTTATCACTAACATGCAAGGTGAAACAAAGAAGCATGTTGAGACTCTTATGAGTCAATATGGTGAAGCTCAAGAAATGCTTGAGATCAAGGGTAAGATTGAAAGAGAGGATGCTATGGAAATTGCATCCTTGAAAGACAATCTTGAAGAAGAGCATGAGCTTAGAGTTTCTCTAGAGTAACAACTAGAATCTATAGAAGAATCAAATGATGTAATTGTTGCTAAACTCATTAAAGAACGTGACCATGCAATTGCTAAATACAAAGCATGTAAGAAGGAAAAGGTCGAGCTTGGTGTTGGTCATTCTAGACTAACCGAGGAGCTAGAGAAGCTCTCCGAGGCCTACAAAGCACTGGAGAGTGAACACTCTACCCTCACCAAGTCGTATGAACAACTTCAAGATCAACCGCCTAAAAATGATATGCCTAGTTCCTCCACTCCCATTACTTGTGATCATGCAAATATCTTTGAGGAAAATGCTAGGTTGAAGATCAATCTTGCTAAGGCCATCTCCCTAGGTATGAAACCGTTTGTCACTTCACGAAAAGGGAGAGTTGGTCTAGGGTTCGTTGAGGAAGAAAAGGAGAAAGAGAGCTTCATGAAGGATGCAAGAGCTCCTCAAATTAAGAAGGCCAACGTTACTAGTGCTCCTCGAGCAAAGAGGATCCCTCAAGCAAAGAAGAAGGTCAACATTGCTAGTGGTGGTGCCACAAGGGGCAAACCATTAGTGATGACTTTGCGGGAAAGACTAACCCTCACTACATCATATTTGTTGATTATCATGGGGATGTCTATGCTAAGTTTGTTGGTCCTAGAAATGTACCCATTGCTCATTCTATTTGGGTCCCTAAGACCCTTGTTGCTAACAAAAGAGGATCCATTGAAAAATGGGGACCTAAATCCAAGCAATGATTTCTTGTAGGACTATGCTTCCGGTGGGTCAAAATGGGTGCTTGATAGTGGTTGCACAAAACATATGATCGGAAGCAAGGAGTTGATGACGGAGTTGAGACCAAATCTAAATGAAGCAACCGTCACTTATGGAGATCGATCAAAATCAAAGGTATTGGGCTTTGGCAAGGTGGTAGTCGCGAAGGATATCACCTTAGCGAATGTCATGCTTGTCAAAGACCTTGGTTTTAATTTACTTTCCGTTCGTGCACTTAATAAGATGGGTTTCGCCGTCTTCTTTGATATTGATGTTGTGGTACTCTTGTGGAGCAAGACTCTAAAGGTCGCTTTCATTGGGTACGTCGAGGATGATTTGTTCATGGTTGACTTTTCGGGGAAACCACTTCAAATTCGATGTGCCTATTCGGAAAGGCCGACAAGGGTTGGTTGTGGCATCGCCGCCTAGCCCATGTCAACATGAGAACTTTGCAAAGTCTTCACAAGGGTGGCCACATTCTCGGACTAAAAGAAGATGTCTTTTTTGCCAAAGATCGTGTTTGTAGGGCTTGTGTTGAAGGAAAGATGCATGATTCTCCCCATCCGTCCAAGACTATTATTTCATCCAAGAGGATCTTGGAGCTCCTCCATGTGGATCTTTTTGGTGCCGTTCCCGAAGCAAGTCTTGGTGGGAAGAAGTATTGCTTGGTGATTGTTGATGACTATTCAAGATTTACTTGGGTTTATTTCTTCAAGTCGAAGAGTGAGACCCAACAAACCTTCATCGACTTCTCCATTGAAATGCAACGTCAACACAATGTCCTCATATTGGCAATTAGAAGTGATAATGGCTCCGAGTTCAAGAACTACACACTCAATGAGTTTCTTAGTGAAGAGGGCATTCGTCATCAATATTCCGCAACTTATACCCCTCAACAAAATGGTGTAGCCGAGAGGAAGAACCGGACTCTTATGGATATAGCAAGGTCCATGTTGGCGGAGTTTAAGACTCTGTTGACTTTTTGGGCGGAGGCTATTTCCATGGCTTGTCACTCCTCCAACCGGCTCTACTTCCGCAAAGGGTTGAACAAGACCCCTTATGAGATCCTCACCGGCAACAAACCTAACATCTCCTACTTCCGTGTCTTCGGTTGTAAGTGTTTCTATTTGATTAAAGGTTGTCGCTTAACTAAATTCGAATCTAAATCTCTAGAGGGTATATTTGTTGGTTACGGTGCCGAATCCCACACTTATAGAATCTATGATAAATCCTCACGGCGTATCATAGAATCTTATAGTGTGGTGTTCGAGGAAATAACGGCTCCCAAGTGGCGCAATTTCATGTTTCCGATGTAGATTATGTAATTCCTCAAGAAGGCATAAGAAGAATGGGTGTGGGATTTTTCCGCCCCATTGAGGAACCCCTTGTGGAGGATCGAGAAGGACAATGCTCTACTCAAGTGGTGCCTTCATCTACTCAAGAAAATCTAGCCATTGAAGAGCCTATTGCACCAACCCAAGAACAAGTTAAAGACCCTCAACCCCTTGATCAAGTTGCTATGCAAGAGCCCAACTCTCCTATCCATGATGCTAGCCATGATCAAGACCTTGCTCAATCATCTTCTTCTTCAAATGTTGAAGCTGCACCTAGTGATGATCAAGGTCAACCTTCCGGTCAAGATGGGGACTCGAATGATCAAGATGATCAAGTGATACCTCCAAGATGCAATGAGGATATCGAAGCCCGTCGTCGAGCTAGAGTTGAAAGAACCATGGCACGTCGTGAACATTTCCTTGAGAAGGTGATTGGTGATGTGAGAAGCAAAGTGTCCACCCGGAGGCAATTGGCGAACTTTAGTGATCATCAAGCTCACATTGCCATGTTTGAACCGAAGAAAGTGTCCGAAGCTCTTGAAGATCCGGATTGGTTGCAAGCTATGCATGAAGAACTCAACAATTTCGAGCGCAATAATGTTTGGAAGCTAGTTGAGAAGCCAAAGGAGTGCCGCAACGTTATTGGCACAAAGTGGATTTTCAAGAACAAGCAAGATGAGCATGGCATGGCTGTGAGGAACAAGGCTAGATTGGTGTCTCAAGGGTACTCTCAAGTTGAAGGCATTGATTTTGGAGAGACCTATGCTCCCGTGGCTCGCCGTGAGTCCATCCGTATCCTTCCTGCTTATGCATCCCGTTATAACTTTAAATTGCAACAAATGGATGTTAAAAGTGCTTTTCTTAATGGTTCCTTAAAGGAGTTGGTGTTCGTTAAGCAACCCCCGGGGTTCGAGGACCCGAACTTCCCTAACCATGTCAAGCTCGATAAGGCGCTCTATGGACTTAAACAAGCACCACGTGCGTGGTATGAGCACCTTAGAGAGTTATTGTTAGACCGTGGATTTGAAGTTGGGCAAATTGATCCCACTCTTTTTACTAAGAGGGTTAAATGATATTATATTTGGCTCATCTAACAAAGCTTTTAATGATGAATTTTCAAAGCTTATGACCGATAGGTTTGAGATGTCTATGATGGGCGAGTTGAAGTTCTTCCTTGGATTTGAGATCAAGCAATTGAGAGGAGGGACTTTCATTAGCCAAGCAAAGTATATTCAAGACATGCTCAAGAGGTTTAATATGGCCGATGCTAAGGAGAAGAAGACACCTATGGATACCAAATGTCATCTACAACTTAACCCAAAGGGTATAGATGTGGATCAAAAGCTTTACCGCTCCATGATAGGTTCGTTGCTTTACCTTTGTGCATCTAGACCCGATATTGTGTTGAGTGTAGGTGTGTGTGCAAGGTATCAAGTGGCTCCTAAGGAAAGCCACATGTTGGCGGTCAAGAGAATCCTACGATATTTGGTTCATACCCCAAGGTTTGGTTTGTGGTACCCAAGGGATTCCTCTTTCACTCTTCGTGGGTTCACGGATTCGGATTGGGCCGGTGATCAAGATGATAGGAAATCAACTTCCGGGGCTTGCCAATTCCTTGGTAGGTCCTTGGTGAGTTGGTCTTCTAAGAAGCAAAATTGTATTTCTCTCTCCACCGCCGAAGCCGAGTATGTGGCCGCCGCTAGTGCATGCACTCAATTGTTGTGGATGAGGCAAACTTTAAAGGAATACGGTGTCAATTGTGACAAAGTGCCTCTTTTGTGTGACAATGAGAGTGCTATCAAGATCGCCTACAACCCAGTGCAACACTCAAGGACCAAGCATATTGAGATTCGTCATCATTTCATTCGAGATCATGTTGCCCGTGGAGACATTGAGCTAGCATATGTGCCAACCAAAGACCAACTTGCCGATATTTTCACGAAGCCACTTGATGAAGCAAGGTTCACTTATTTGAGGAATGAGCTAAATATCATGGATTCAAGGAGTTTGGCTTGACCATCTTGCATACACACCTATAGTTTCAACTTCTATCTTGGTTTAGGTGTAGGCATGAATTTAGGGGGAGTGTTGTCCTAACTATTGGGCTCTCCCTCCCCCCATGATGCCTATATTAATGATTTCATTTGACTACTCTATATTCAATTTCATGAATTGTGAGCTTAAATGATGAGTTTTGAGTGAGAACCCAAGATATATCATCGCGGTGTCTCACTCTCCTTACTCATATATGGTGGCCTAGGCCACCGACCTCCTCGGTGAGGAGTTTCCTCTTATTTTGTGTTTATTTGGTTTTTCTAGACCTATATGTGTCACTATGTGTGTGTGATGGAAAAACGCTCATGTTTGGCTTTTCATTTTTGCATCTTGCAAACGTGAGTGTAGTACCATACTATGACAGTTTGATCTCTCATCCTAAGCCCCATCTCTTCCCTAAAAGCCATTCCATATCTAAAACTCTAAATTCCCTCTAAAACAAGACATCTAGTTTTTTTTCTGCCTGGAGCGGTACTACCGGTCTCGGTACCGGTACTTCCGGACTCGCGGAAATTTCAGCGGTTCTCCCGTCTGAAAATCCCGCGCGGGCGGAAGTACCGGCCCGATCGCCGGTACTACCGGTGCGGCGGGATGGAGCGCCTTAAGGGATCGGGCCAGGGGAGAAGGAACCCTAACTCCTTCTTCTTCCCCCCTGTGCCCCAACTCTCTTCTCTCTCTCCATCCAGCCGCCGGCCACCCAAGTGCTCCCGTGTAGCCCTTCCAGTGCCCCTCCGTCAGATCTGGTCCGAAGGAATCGTTCCCCTCGACATCCTCCTCCATGGCATCCGGTATTTGTCCTCTCTCACGCTCATTCTAGGCTTCATTAATTTGAATCTAGATGTGATGTAGAACAAGCCCTAGATGCACGATTGCTTAAGTTCAATCTCGTTTGGAGTATGTTTTGGACTGGTACTAGGTGTTGTTAGTTGTCTAGAGTAGGTTTTTCATGTAGATCTTGGAGGAATCTCTAGTACCTAGTGAAACCCTAGCTCCTCACCACTCTTGGGCTCATGTGCTTGGGTGTGTCGTGGGCTGTCACCGGGGTTTCCCTCGGTACTATTGGTGTTCTCAAGATTCACACGGCCTAACTATTCTTGATAACTACGTTGTTTTATTGTGAATTTATTGTCTCTTCTAGTTCTCTCCCTACCTTTGTGCTTACTTCTCAGGTTTTACCTCCTCAGCTTCCGCCCGCAAGAAACCACGCACAGTTGAAGAGGACATTGAAGAAGAGTCCGAAGTGATGCCGCAAACAAAGTCAGCCCAGCAAATCAACATTGAGAAGAAGAAAGCTGCAGCCGGCACTAGTGGGACAACCAAAAAGACAGTTGCAAAGAAGCCCAAAGCTGTGTCCTTTGCCAAGATGCCTGACAAAGAGTATCGTGAGTACCGGGACAAGAACCCCTATCTTGTTCCTCGCCAAGCCAATGTTTTGGATCCCCGGTTTTACACAAATGATCAAGAGACCGTTTACAATCAGATTTACACGGGGCAAAGGAATGCGGTGGTTCTCCAACATCGCCTCAATATCCCTCACATGACCTCCCCCAAGTATCAAGCGTACTTTGCTGAAGCATATAGCATGTGTGAAGAGTTCGGGCTGATCAAGATCATGACAGAGCACCAAGACTATAATGAGGAGCTTATTTCGCAGTTTATGCCACCGTCCATGTGGGAAATGAGAGCAATGCCAAGCTGCACTGGATGATCAAGGATGAGCATGTGGAGTGTCGGTGGTCAGATTTCTGTGCTCTGTTGGGATACACTCATGTCCAAGGCTCAAATGGGTGGACGGTGCATCATGAAGGCCGTGCTAGTGGCAGGGAGGTACTCCTTCCCATCACTATGGAAGGTGGTACTCCCGGTCAGTCTGAGGATCTTCTCCCTACCTGTGAGATTATGTTCCGTATCTTCAGGGAGACCCTTACACCACGTGTGGGTAACTAGGATCAAGTGCATGGTTACTTGATTGATTTGCTCCTTCAGTGTCACTTGAGGAAGGGGTCCGGTGAGAAGCTTGATGTGATGAATGTGATCTTTGAGGAGCTGTGGTTTGCTATTATTGACAAGAGGGTTCCCATCTATGCTCCTTACATCATGAAGCTCATTGTTGGTAAGTGGGCCTATACTCACAATCATGAGCGCCTTGACCTTTCGGTGCCGGTGGTTGCCCATCTTGAGAAGAAACTCCGCAAGAAGAATCATATCCTCCCTAAGGACCGTACTATTGCCAATGGGACGAAGGTGGCTGCTGCTCCAGTTGAGGAACCGGGATGGTTTCAGAAGATCCAGCTCAAGATCCGTAAGTCGTTTTGTTTGGTGGATGACCGCATGTATGATGCCCATGTGCAAGAGAAGAAGAACCGCTCCCGCCAAAAGCAGATTATGCGCAAGCTTGAGATCCCAGTTTCAGATGGCTCTGAGGAAGAAATCACCCCCAAGGAGACTTGGCTTGCTCGAGGACGTGTGGCTTGGTCCGATGGAGATGAGGAAGAGGAGGAGGAGCATGAGGAGTGATCCATCTTGGGACGCTTAGTTTCGCTCCTCCCTTTTTGGTGTCTTGACGCCAAAGGGGGAGAAGTTTAGCATAGTCTTAGCTTGCGGGATTTGCATGGCTTGGGACACGAATTTTCCGTTTTCAGATTTGTCGTTCTTATATCGTGTCCCAAGTTGAACCTTTTAGTTGTATTGCACTTTAAACTCTATGCATGATGTGAGCATGCAATCGTTTGTGGAACTTATTATCGTTTGCTAGCTAAACTATCTTGTTATATATATTGCTAGCTATCTATCTTGTCTCTCATATGGTATCTATTTGTTTGATATGTGCAAGGTTTCCAAAAGATAGGGGGAGCTCCTTTAGGGGGAGCCCGTTTACCTTTTGGAAACCAACTTTGCTAATTAGTTGTGTTGTCGTCAACACCAAAAAGGGGGAGATTGAAAGAACATGTGCCACCCCCATGGGTTTTGATGTTGACAACAATACAATTAAGTGCTCTAATGTTGAATCTCAGCTGTGCAGGAATTTCAAATGAGGCGTCGCGAAAAGATGTTCAAAGAGGTGTTTTCTGAGTTTACCGGAAGTACCGGTAATGTCACTGGTACTACCGCTGGAAACTTCCGGTGGCACTTCCGGTGGCACATCCGCTTATGAAAATTCGCTTCTGGATTGCCCCGGAAGTTGCACCGGAAGTAGCACCAGAACTTCCGGTAAACCGGAAGTACCGGCGTGCCCAGTGGTACTACCGCTGGCTACTTCCGGAGCCACTTCCGGAACCAGTGCCGCTGCGCTCCTGTTCTTTTCCGGAAGTTGCACCGAAAGTGAGACCGGTACTTCCGCCAAACCGGAAGTACCGGCCCTCCTGGCGGTACTTCCGCTCCTGCGGGAAAAAGGATGCCGGATGAGAAGACCATTGACCTGAAGGACGCTGAGGACCGGAAGTACCGGCCCTCCTGGCGGTACTTCCGGCGCTGCGGGTTGAAGCAGCCCTCCAACGGCCAGTTTTTCGTGAAGGAGTATAAATGCTCCTTCACCTACCTTGGGAGAGCTAGCTTGTTCATCTCTCTCTCCTCCATTAATGCTTTGACAAGCTCAAGCTCAAATTCCATAGATCTCTCAATCCCTCCACTCAAATTCGTCGATCTTTGGAGGATTGAAGGAGCAGGCCCCGATCTACACCTTCATCGAGCAGTTTTCATTGCCCCCTCATTCTCTTGAGGGATCTTGTTTCTAGGGTTAGCATTGTGTTACCCTAGATTCTTTTGCTCACTTGTTGTTGTATTTGTGGCAGTGTTGTTGATTTGGGAGCCCCCAATTCATTTGTGGGTGTGTGCCCCAAGAACCTTGTAAGGGCTCCGGATTCTGCCTGAAGGATTCCGATAGTGAAGGTGAACCAAACCCTCGGGTGCGGTTCATGAGAATAGGGTGAGAGGCCTTTGTGGCATCTTGAGTAGGCCTCTTGTGGCGAGCTCACACCCCTCCAACGAGACGTACTCCCTTAACAAGGAGGAACTCGGGAATACATCCTTGTCTCCGCGTGCTTCCCCTTTCGGTTAACTCTTTCCCTTAGTTGTCTTTACTTGTTTCGTTAATTTCCTAGTTGTTTTAGTTTGCTTCTCATATAGGTAAATTCACCGTAGTTGCATATCTAGATAATTTACCTTTGTGTTAAGCCTAAAACCGAAAAAGAATTAAAATTGGTGTACCACCTATTCACCCCCCCCCCCTCTAGGTGCCCATACNCATGTCAACAATGAATTCGACATCTACTCGATCATCTAATCGAACATCTACTCGATCCAAAATAGCATCAATCTACTGATGTTAAAACCCTAATCACGGATTGAGGGTTGCAATCTTACCATGGCACGCGGCGCAGCTTCCTTGCCCTTCCTCTTCCTTGAGTTGGTCATTGCCGATGTCGGAGTAGATGTCGCTGCAGAAATCGGAGTGGTTGATACGTGTCAATCGTATCTATAATTTTTGATTGATCCATGCTAGTTTTATGATATTGTCACATGTTTGTATTATCATATTACATCATTTTTATGCATTTTGTCGGACTAACCTATTGACAAGATGCCTAGTGCCAGTTTCCTGTTTTTGCTGTTTTTGTTTTAAAATTTACTTCTGGAAATATTCTCGGAATTGGACGAAATTTACGGGTAATTTTTATTCGACGGAAGGCACCTGGAGACCAAAGGGCGACATGGGGGGCCACCCACAGGCCAGGGGTGGCCCCCTGCCACGGCCCTAGGGCAGCCCGCGGGTGGGACCCGCCCCTGCTCTGTGGACACACCCTCGGCCCCCTCTGACGCCTATAAAATCCCATTAAACCTAAAAACGTCGAGGCGGCCATTATTTTCCAGAGAAGTCACCCCGACGCGCCGTCACCGTAAACCCTAGTTCGGGGATGATTCTGAAGCTGACCCCGGCACCCTGCCGGAGGGGAGATCGATCCTGGAGGGATCTTCATCGCCATGCCTTCCTTCGGGATGATTTGTGAGTAGTCCCACCTTGGACCACGGGTCCATGGCAGTAGCTAGATGGTAGTCTCTCTCTCTTGAGCTTCATGTCTTATGATCTTGTGAGCTGCCTAACATGATCAAGATCGATTATTGTAATGCTATGTGATGTGTTTGCTGGGATCCGATGGATTATAAAGTTATGATCAGATTGTGCATGATTCTTATATGTTGATTTATGTTCTTGCATGCTCTCTGATGTGCGTAGTTACTTTGGCCAAGTGATTGTGTGTATCTCCAAGAGAGGGTATTTATGCTAGATAGTGGGTTCATGCCCCCTTTTGTTCCTGGGCACGAGTGACAGAAACGTCTAAGGGCGAGGGTGTGTGCGTTGCTACTAAGGGTAAAACATCGGTGTTAATGTCTCTTTTGATATTAGTATTGCTTAGTTCATGCGCTTTACTTAATGCAATTGTCTGTTGCTTGCAACTTAATACCGTTGGGTGACAGGCTGGATAGCGATCCCACGGTGGACTTTTTAGACAAAGATGCAGTTAGACTCAACGATCTTTGTTCATTGTCGTGATGCCTACATAAATATTATCATGTTCTCTTTGTCATAGCTAGATTAAGTTTGTGTTATAATCTTGTCAATTGCCCAGCTGTAATTTGTTTACCCATCATATGAGTGTTTTATTTACTTGAGAGACTCCACTAGTGAACCCATGGCCCCCGGTCCATCTTTTATATTAATTTCAACCTTTATTCATCACTTTTCATCATCATTACTCCACTGGTCCATTTTCATATTTTCATCTATTTCACTATACAATTAACAACCTTTCCGCCGTTGGGGGCAAAGTATTTTGGTTGAGTGTGTGCAGGTCCACGTCTGTTGAAGATTAAGCGCCAGAGATCTTCAACATTCACTTTGTTGTTGATTTCAAAGTCCTACTGGTTCGATAAACCTCGGTTCGTTAACGAGGGAAAACTGCTACTTGCTAAATCCACGCCTTCGCTTGGGGCACCACCCAATGCATCATTCACCGATTAGCAGTGGCCGATGTCGGAGTCGGAGATGCCGAAGGTGGAGCGGACATGGTGGTCGCTTGAACACCAAATCCGGGCACCAGAGCAGGGGCGAATATAGCCTCGGGCTGAATCCCGGCAGGGGCTCACGCAGCTGGGTGTTTGCGCGCCTCCGCCGCCATCTACGCCGCCGAATGGAAAACCCTCCTGCGGCTCAAAAACGCCCTGCTGCAAGATCCCCGCCCCGGCAAACCTTGAGCTCGAAGCTGGTGCCGTCCTATCGGCGGCTGGACTGTTGAGCAACCGGCGATGGCCGGTTTACGGACGGCAGCACGACATGCTAATGTGCGCCACGCGCTACGGCAAGTCCTCGCCTCAAACTCGTGTACGACGCGTGCGGCCATCGCAGATGGACGGAGCAACAATGGGGGTGGGATCCCTGGCCAGCGGCGGTGGCAGAGGAGGAGGAGCACCGGCCATTGGTCTCCTGGTTTCTTTGGTCAGTTGATGTGATGTTAGAGAGATGCTTGAGCGGTGACAGTTGCGAGTGAGAGGAGAGGGGGTGGGCAAAGTATTGATGTGTCTCCCGCCCTTCTTCCCGCGTGCAACCGCTGTGCAGTTTCGCCGCGCGCCGCGCTCCCCAGGGCCAGGTTCCACAACAACGCTCCATTCAAGCGTGTCCAGTCGGCTTGGTCTGACGCTGCTTTAAAGACCGCGCTGGCCTGGGCCAGGAGCGGAGCTGCGTGATGTCTACTACACACTTCTATTCTTGTAGACTTGTTGGGCCTCCAAGCGCAGAGGTTTGTAGGACAGCGGCAAATTTCCCTTAAGTGAGTAACCCAAGGTTTATCGAATCCACGGGAGGTAGAGGTCAAAGATATCCCTCTCAAGCAACCCTGCAATTAAGATACAAGAAGTCTCTTGTGTCCCCACACACACCTAATATAATTGTCAGTTGTATAGGTGCACTAGTTCGGCGAAGAGATGGTAAAATGCAAGTGGTATGGATGGTAAAAGGTGATTTTGTAATTCTGTAATAAAAATGGCAGCAAGCAAACAAGTGACAAAAGTGACTAAAACGGTATACCAATGCTTGGAAACAAGGCCTAGGCTTCATACTTTCACTACTACTCTCAACATCATTAACTAATTAAACACATAATAGTTCCACAAAAAACATGCATGGTAGACGTTACTCGGAGATCATTCTTTCGTGGATCAAATAGGATGAGAATTGCGTAGGGCTACGAAAAGCACACCTTAAAGTTCGTATTCCACATCTATGGACACTTCATGCTGTCACTATCCGCATCCAAAGATAGTACTAACAAACACCACAACATATTTCTTGATAGTCTTTCTTCAATAACACAAGCATCAAGAAACCTCATGATCTATTCAATCCAACAATAATAAAGAACAAACTCAGATGAAGATCCTTCCATCTATTATCCATAGAGTCACACACGGCACCCACACTGTCACCGAGATACCGTGATCACCGGTGACTCCGAAATTGTACTAAATAACATCACTTGAGCAAAATCATATCCATTACACATAGGGAAAATCATGTATTGAACTATACTAACAAAGCTCATGATCACAACGAAAATCACATCATGGGAGAGAGAGATAACCACATAGCTACTTGTATAACTCAGCCCCGGTGGGGACTACTCCCCCTCATTGCGGGAAGCAGCGGTGTCGATGGAGATGGCTCCGGCGGTCGATCCCCATCCCGGCAGGGTGCCGAAATAGGATCAATCTGACCCCCGAACTAGGGTTTTCGGTGACAGCGCGTCGGGGTCGAGTTTCTGGAAAATAATGGCCGCCTCGACGTTTTTAGGTTAAATGTGATTTTATAGGCGTCGGAGGGGGCCGAGGCGGTGCCCAGAGGGCAGGGGCGGGCNAGGCGGTGCCAGAGGGCAGGGGCGGGCCCCACCCGTGGGTCAAGGTGGGGCCGTGGCTGCCACCCGCCCCTGGCCCCTGGGTGGCCCCCCCAGGTCGCCCTTTGGTCCACGTGTGTCTTCCGTCGCATAAAAAATCTCCGTAAATTTTGAGGGCAATCCGACGATATTTCCTGTTGTGACTTTTCTGAAATACAAAAACAGCAAAAACAGGGAACTGGCACTTGCCATCTTGTCAATAGGTTAGTCCGACAAAATGCATAAAAATGATATATTTGATAGTAAAAACATGTGACAATATCACAAAACTAGCATGGATCACTCAAAAATTATAGATACATTTGAGACGTATCAGCATCCCCAAGCTTAACTCCTACTCGTCCTTGAGTAGGTAAGTGATAACAAAATAATTTTTGATGAGACATGCAACCAACACAAACATGATCAAGATAGTAATGTAAAGCATAGGATGTGAATGAAGTGATACAAAACAATTGTCTATAATTGATAGCAAGAAAGCAATGAATAAACAAGTTGAATCATCCAAGCAAAACCTTTCATAAATAGTATGTCAAAGACATGAAAGCAATGTGATCCACATATTTGATTAATCCACAAAGGTAATAGTTCCATGAAAAAAGTGTTTTGAGAATCAAAACAAAGAAGATGTAAGTTTTAGCAAAAAGCTTCAACTTCCAACGGTAAAGTCAATATAAAGATTCATGTTTAATCTTGATAATGCAATATGATCAATGATACCCAGGGTTAATGCTAGATGTTTGCTTTGGTGGAGATAGAAGGAAGAGGAAAACTGACTCAACATTAAAAGTAAAAGAAAGTCCCTTCGCAGAGGGAAGCAGAGATTAGTCATGTGCTAGAGCTTTTTGTTTTTTATGAAACAGAAGTAAAACAATTTTGAGACATGCATGCTTTCGTCAACGATTTCACAATAGAAAAGCTATCTAGTCCCCCATAACAAGCAAGGCTTTTAGACTTGTGAGAGCAGCTGGTTTTTAGAGGAGCGAGTACACTCCTCTTTCTCCTTGGTTTCACCACTGTCCAATGTTTTGAGCTGATTTCTCAGATTTTCATTGCGCGGAGGAGAATGGTGAGTTATATTTATATTTTTCTTAAGCTGCTCTCGGGTTGATTCAAGTGAAGACGTAATCCATCGACACCAGGTGAAAGGGCGGGGGGGGGGGGGGGGGGGGAGGGGGGGGAATGACCTTTCTCGTCACAAGTTATATCTAGCTCTCTACTGCTCCCTCATGAGCTTAAAAAAAGAGGCACAAAAAGGAGTATTTTGAATTTTTAAAGATAGCACATGACAAATTTACTTGGAATGGCAGGAAATACCATGCATAGGTAGATATGGTGGACTCAGTTGGCAAGATAGTTTGGCTTTGGGATTTGGATGCACGAGTGAACCATACACTCAGTACGAATATTTCGGCTTAGCAAAGAAGGTATTTGAAGCAAACATCTAAAATTAACCGGTAACATAGTAGCATAAGACATTTATCAATCATAACCATAAAATCTCCACACCGTCTCCCATGTTGACCAAACAATTCTTTTGATGGAAAGATTAGCTTAAAGAATTAACAACTATGAAACACCCCACAGTTTCAAGTTTTCAATAGTATTTCTTTACTAATCAATTCCACTCAAATAACCAGCAAGATTAAGCATTCATCTTAATATCTCAAAACAATTGAGAAACATCAAGTATCCGCACTATGATCTACAGGACTATGCAGGATTTCATTTCATTCCAATATCACATGAATAGCATTTCACCGTTCTAAAACATTAACCAAGCAACCATAGCAACTCTCTAACAAATATAAGTGAAGAACAAGAGAGTTTAACATCAACAACTAGCAGCTCTAAACAAGATGAAAGCTAAAAGCGAGAGCTTACTAGCAAACAAATAGTAGCTAAGAATACTCAACAAGATATAAGCGAAGCAAAGTAGTATTCAAACGAAAAAGTGGAGCGTGTCTCTCTCCCACACAAACAAAGCAAGTATCCAACAAGTATATGACCAGCAAACAAACAAAACTGAAAGTAAAAAGACGCTCCAAGCATAGCACATAATATGTAAAGTGATAAAAACGAAGTTCAATGAAGACGACCTTATGATAGTCGATGAAGATGAGGGGATGCCTTGGGCATCCCCAAGCTTTGACTCTTGATGGTTCTTGATATTCAGAGGGGGGTGCCATGGGGGCATCCCCAAGCTTGAGCTCTGATCCATCCTCGATTTCTTCATATTCCTCTCCTTTGGAACTTAAAAACTCTCTTCACACAAAACTTCTCATAATTTGATTAGAGGGTTAGTGCTCATAAATTAAAATGCACATGTGTTCAACTCAAAACAAATTGCAAACAACTTTATTGGGCATTAGATACTGTTTACTAAGCAGTGTGGCACTCCTTTTCTAGAGTATCACATTTGACGATAGTAAAAGAGACGAATACAAATAAAAGCAGAATCTGTCAAAAACTAAACAGCCTATAAAAATCGAATTGTTCGAGGCACTTATGTAGCTCAAATTAGAAAAGTCAAAACTAACAAAAGATAGCTAAAAGTATCAGGATTTCTGTATAAAAATTTCAGAAAAAGATAAAATTCAGACGATTTTTAGATTTTCGAACAGTGAAGGACAAAATTCTGTTTCTGGACAGCAAAACAACACCTCGCACTTTCAGTGCATTAGAGGCTAAACTTGGCACAAAAAACCAACAGAAAAAGATACAATGAAATTGCTACAGAGGCAACAACTTCATGACTCAAGAAAAACAAAAACAAACTGAAAGAAAGAAAACATGGGTTGCCTCCCAACAAGCGCTTTTCTTTTAAGCCTTTTAGCTAGGCATGATAATTTTAATGATGCTCTCATAAGAATAAGAGTTGGAACGCAAAAGAGAGCATCATGAAGCAAATATAAAACACATTTAAGTCTAACTCTCTTCCTATGCATAGGCATCTTGTAAGAAAATAAATCATTGGAGCATAAAGCATTAAGCATAGGAAGGCAAAGCAGGTGCAACATTAAAACATTCAACATAAAGAGGGGAAACTTCATAAGATGAAAATTTATATAACCACACTTCCCTCTCTCATAATAACTTTCAGTAGAATCATAAGAAAACTCAATAACATAGCCATCACATAAAGCATTTTTCTCATGATTCACATGCATAAAAGTATTATTATTACTCTCCACATAAGTAAAATCCTTCTCATTAGTAATAGTGGGAGTAAAACTATCATAACCATCATTGTAATCATCATAAATAGGAGGCATATTATGATCATAATAAACTTTTTCCTCAATAGTAGGTGGACTGAAAATATCACATTCAACATTATAATCATCATATATAGGAGGCATAGTATCATCAAAGCAAATTTCCTCCTCAAAGCTTGGGGGGCTAAACAGATCATATTCATCAAAACCGGCATCCCCAAGCTTAGAATTTTCCATAGCATTAGCAATAATGGTGTCCAAAGAATTCATGCTAATAACATTGCTACTATAATGATTATTATGCAAATAAAGTTCCATAGGTTTTTTAATTTTCTCTTCAAAAGCATCATGACCAATTTCAAGATAAATTTTATAAATCTCTCTAATTTTTTTGTTGTTTTCCATTAAACCGAACTAGTGAAATAAAAACAAGAAACAAAAAGATTTAATTGCAAGATCTAAAGAAGATACCTTCAAGCACTCACCTCCCCAACAACAATGCTAGAAATTAGCTTCGTCGTCGGAGTGTGAGTACCGCTTACCTTACCTCCCCGGCAACGGCGCTAGAAAAGATTGCTTCTCACTAAGAGGCTTCTTCTTCTTCATTGGGCAATCATGAACATGGTGCCCTTCTAGCTTGCACTTGAAGCAAGTGATCTTGGCCGGATTCTTGATTTGAACTTGGCCCTTCTTCTTCTTCTCAACCTTGGACTTGTTCTTGTTGTTGGAGTTGAATCCAAGTCCACTCTTGTCATTTGGGGATTGTTGCACAGTCAACATGTTGTTAAGTGCACTCTTCCCTTCATGACGCTTTTCCAAGTCTTTCTTCAAAGAAGTGACTTGGGCCTTGAGGTCTTTTATTTCCTCTACATGGTTAGTGGCAACAAAAGCACTAGAGGAAGTAGAAGCTTCATTGTTAGAGCAACAAGGCAAAGCAAGTAATTCATCACATGATGTTCCAACATTTTGAGTGGATGAACTACTAGGACTAGCACATGGCATTATAGCATTTTTAGTTGAAGTTGTGCTATTATCCACATGAGGCTGACAAGATGTTACCTTGGTAGTGAGGGCCTAATGAGCTAACTTTAGACTAGCATAGGATGCTAGAAGATCATCATTAGAGCTAGATAGATTTTCATGACTTTCTTCCAACTTCCTATACTTGCTAGTTAGCAACTCAAGTTGAGCCCTTAGCTCAACATTCTACTTCAAAATCGATGCTTCACAAGAAATGGAGTTAGTAGCACAAGCATCATTAACATTAGGAATAGAAGAA
>QRDG01000310.1:137265-225784 GCA_012064385.1 Puccinellia tenuiflora | reverse complement strand
TCGCCAAGGGGTACGTGCAACGCGAGGGCATCGACTTCGACGAGGTCTTTGCGCCTGTCGCTCGCCTCGACTCCGTGCGGCTGCTTGTGGCCGTGGCTGCCCAGCAGGAGTGGCAGCTGCACCACCTCGACGTCAAGTCCGCGTTTCTGAACGGGGAGCTGCAGGAGGAGGTCTACGTCGCCCAGCCGCCCGGCTTTGCTCACGCCGGCGAGGAGCACAAGGTCTATCGCCTTCACAAGGCATTGTACGGCCTACGGCAAGCACCACGGGCGTGGAACATGAAGCTCGACCACACGCTCAAGGAGCTGGGCTTCACTAGCAGCCCGTCAGAGCACGCCATGTACGCGCGCGGGCAAGGGCGCTCACGGCTCTTGCTCGGGGTGTACGTCGATGACCTGATCGTCACCGGCGCGGATGCAGAGGAGATCACGCGCTTCAAGAAGGAGATGATGGAGCGCTTCCGCATGAGCGACCTCGGGTTGCTTCACTTCTACCTCGGCATCGAAGTGCGCCAGAACGCGAGCGGCATCACCTTGTCTCAGGCTGGGTATGCCGGCAAGCTGCTCGAGCGCGCGGGCATGGCAGAGTGCAACCCTGCACTTGTGCCGATGGAACCGCGGCTTAAGCTGAGCAAGGACAGCAAGAACCCTGCGACGGACGCCACCTTCTACCGGAGCATCGTCGGGTGTCTGCGCTATTTGGTGCACACCCGACCTGACATCTCTTTCGCCGTTGGCTACGTGAGCAGGTTCATGGAGGCGCCAACTACTGAACATTTGGCGGCCGTCAAGCATCTTCTCCGCTACATCGCGGGCACGCGGAGCTATGGATGCAGGTATTCAAAGGACGGCGGTCAGGAGCTGATTGGTTTCAGCGACTCGGACATGGCTGGTGACATGGACGACCGGAAGAGCACCACCGGCGTTCTGTTCTCACTCGGTGGCAGCCCGATCACCTGGCAATCTCAGAAGCAGAAAACTGTGGCGCTTTCCTCGTGCGAGGCGGAGTACATCGCAGCCACATCAGCGGCATGCCAAGCTACATGGCTGCGCCGTTTGCTGGAGGACATGATCGGGAAGCAGAGTGACACCACCACCATCTACATCGACAACAAGTCAGCCATCCAGTTGTGCAAGAACCCTGTCTTTCATGATCGGATCAAGCACATTGAGGTGCGCTATCACTTCATCCGCGAGTGTGTCGAGTCCAAGAAGATCTGCGTCGAGCACATCAGAACAGAGGAGCAACTCGCAGACATTCTCACCAAACCCCTCGGGCGCACACGTTTCTAGGAGCTCCGCGCACGCATCGGCATGGTGGATGTCAAGTAAGATCACAGCTAGCTTAGGGGGAGTTTGTTGGAATAATCTAGCTGTTAGGTTTGTTTCAGTTTCGTCAGTTAGGACGAACACTTTCAGTCTTAGGTGTCGTTTTGAGTTTTCAGATAAACGGGACTCAGTCTGTCGAGTCCCAGGTCTTTAGGAGGACAGAGTCGTGGTTGTGCGCTCTGATCCGTAGATGTAGGATCGCCGTGGGCAAGTTCCAGGACGTGGGATGGCACGGCCTAGTCGGGGACTCCGCGATCTCCACGGCATGCTTCTGTAATCGCTGAATAAAAGGGCAAGAGAAAACAGAAACGCAGCAAGTTGTACGCTGCACAAATCGTCTGTGTGTTCATCTCTCTTTCTCTGTTCCTTGTTCATCCAGCTCACGCACGAGAGCTTCAGAGAGATTAGGTTGTAGGCATCAGCGCCGATGCCGCCGTGCCTTCCACTGCACCGGGACTCCACGAATGGATCCTCCCGCATGGCACCTGCCCGCTCTGCTCACCTCAATGCACAAAAAGGTACATCTCTCTTTCTTCTTCTGCCCGATCTGGTGTCTTTCCCGTGTGTATCAGCTTGCCTATGGGTTGGATCTTGATCTTTAATCTATTTAGTTGCACCTTTGGTTGGGAACGAAGGTGGTCAATTGAAATTGGACCGGCCGGGGTCCTGCATTAGCTGCCACAACGCTAGCATATTGCCGCGAACTGGGCATCTAATCTAGCTACTTGCAATTTTACGTCAGCTTGCAATTTGGGTGTTGGCTAAATGTTAATTTCGCTGGAAAGTTCTCCTGATTCTCATGGAGATACCAATATTCAATTCCAAAAGATAGGTACTGATTTCCCACTAGTGTTGATGATTATTGACCAGGTTTGATAAGATAATTTAATGGTGGCCATGGTCCATGGATTCGATACGGAAGCTCACTATATCTTTTTTTGGTTCAGATCCATGTATACTCTTAAGCCACTGATTTTTTTTCTTCTTCAACCTAATATGTTTTCTTGCGTCCATTCAAGTATTATCAATTTCTACTTTCGGAGTTTTGACCACTGCCGTAGACATGATTTTATTTGGCCAGTTTTATTGATTCATCTACACGATTATATGCATGCTTTTTTCACAAATTGCTTTATCTAGTGGCTATTAACCATTTCCAATTTTACATATTGGCAATAGGCCATTAGCTATATTTGAGTTAGTACTTCCGTAACTTTTTTTTTGACAATTATCTGTCTATTTTTGGCTGCTTGTGGCTGGCTTTAGCAACCGGTAGCAACAGCTAGCTTTGCGAAAGGCAAACTGTTGTATTATGTTCTTTGGCCGGGACGAACACAGAGAAAATATCAAGAGAAATTTTGGGTACACCGCAGCAGTGTGGGCGGCATCAGCATTGTGCTGAGCGATGGGCGGCCTCGGCACTGCTGTGGGTGTATGCCTGCCGGTGGCATTCGACTTAAGGTACAGTAGCTGCCCGCTCTTTTCTTTTAACCTGGAAAATATACTGTTTTAATTCTCTTGTCAAATTGAGTGGAAATCAAGTGGATGGTAGATGAGGGTCTGAGAGTAAAAGTTTTAATGTACATGTTGCAGAGCATCAATCATTTTACCTTGTTTAAGCTTGGTATCCAACTTTCTCCAGATTTTGAACACTTATTGAATTGGGTATGCATGTTGGATCCCTTTGTTCATGCAGTACTCGAGTGATATTTTGCACTTTACATCGCTGCTTATGGTTGCTGCTGTACATAATAAAAGGTTACTTTGGACCACTCATTTTATAGCATATGAGGTTCAATTATACATGTTCAAATTAAAATAAAGGAAGAAGCACACTACTCCTTGAGGATTAGTTTAGGAACTAGTGCTATTTCAGAAAATAAACAGTGAATAATAAATAACATCTCTCTGGACTTGGTTATCTTTTTTTTTTGGAAAGAACTATTAAATATTACTCCCTCCGTTCCTGAATGTAGTGCGTATAGTTTTCTGGCACGAATATTAAGACATGTGAATTTTATACATGGTGCAATCATTTCACATGGAGAGAATCGGAGAGAGAGGTGTTACTAACAGCTACAAATTAAAAAAAATCTGTCAAATATCTTAGTGGAAGTATTTAACTCATCTTTGGAGTAGTGAAATTGTCTAAAAATCATAATACACCTTATATTTTGGAATTTTTCTCAAAAAAACTATACGCCTTACATCAAGGAACGGAGGGAGTAATAGTTTTGAACTGCCTCTTCTCTAAACTTCTCAGCACATAATGCATAGTATCTCTCCTTGTAACCTGGCTCTCCTTGTTTTACATGAAGGGAAGTCAATGCAAAATTAAACATAGTAAAAAAATTGTACAGCAGACATTGCCACGTTCTTTTTTACTATCAGATGTGAACCAAAACGCTAGAAATGATTATATGAACACATTATTTTTTTATTTAGACAAATGTGAATTGCCAAAGACTACATTGTTTGGGGTTGTCGTAATAAGAGAAGTACCCATGATGTGGTTGTTGTAAATCTGTACCACGGAGTTTTCTAAGTTTTAGTTTACTAACATTTTTTGCATACAAATGTGAAGGATAATGTCACCATCGAGTATTTAAATTATCCTTCAATATATAGGTGATATAACAAGAAAGATCTATATATAGACCCAATCATTGACGTGCTTGGACCTTTGACGTGAGAAAGAGTTGCAACAACTGAACTAGACTTTACACTCCAGTTTGGTAAACCTATGTTAAATGTATAACAAGGACTGTGGCGAGAATTTATGTTGTATGCTTTCACATGAGGTATCATATAGACAAATGGTAAACGAGAGATACAAAATTCGAATATATCTATAAAGCTCCTTGAAAATAAAGATAGCTACAAATGGAATATTCAACTACTGTGATAGGCATGTCACTGTTTTTTTTAGATGCTTGTCTCTGTTTCTAGCATGTCATCTTAGGTATGGTCTTCTTACAACTAACATGTCAGCAAAGTTGCAGTTTTTTTAGTTACCTAGAACTAATGCAATTGCTTCATTGTTTAGTTCATGTTCACCGAACGCATAATGTGCTCATTATAGGATGGTTTGTTTGAGAAAGAACATTAGGTGACTCGGCTACATATATTTAATCAACAAATGGAAATGTAATAATATCATCCCATAATCTTTTTTATTTGTCATGATGTAGGCACATCTTATTTTATTTGTTTCAGTAACTCTTATTCTTTTGATAACGCATCGACCTTGATCGAGTTCATGATTAGTCAATCCGGTTATTTCTTATGATCTCACCCTTTAGTCATGTAAATTCTCACTGTTAGTTTGTTGTATCGCAGACGAAGGTGAACTAGTACAGGGCTGAAGAAGTCTCTTACCTCACATCTTCCATGATTTGAATGAAACCTGAAGTTTACCTTGTTCTCGAGAAGTTTAGGCCCATGGAAACCCATATGTAAAAAACTTGCTGCGGATAGCAGGATTGTATCATTGTATTTGTGTATGTTCTTGTGTCCATGTCCACGTAATGTAATAGCTTTTGAATGCGTCCTATTTACTGGAGTCGTGCGACGAACTCGTTGTTGTTTGAATTTCTGCAGTGGAAGAATGATGCATGTCATCTATTCTACACTTTCAAGTTAGTTTATCCCCATGCATATACCATATTTGAACTTTACAACATAAAATCTCTAGAAGAAGCCACAATTTACTTGCAAGTCCCAGGTCCCCGATTTGCGTCAGTCCCCAGGTTCTTATGTCCACAGACCTCTCGCTAGCTAGCAGATTATAACCTTGTGTTACCAGAGGTATATGCATACATGTACGATCGACAAATATGCAGTACTAGCTAGCCTCGTCGCTATCACTGTTCCCATTTTTCCTTACTAGCTAGCCTCGTCGATGTTCCCATTTTTCCTTACGTTGGTACTTTACGTCGCGGGCTATACGCTCCCATTTTTTTTATTCTCTTATGTTGCTCATGCATATTTTACATCGCATGCAAATTTCTTACGTACCTGGTTCGTGGGCCGGTTGAGATTGCACTTTACAGTTTGCTTACGTTGAGCCCATCAATTCTTACGCCGCACGCACAGTTTTTACGTCGTTGAACTGCTCGGCTGACCATAATTTTCCTGAACTTCGCTCATCACTTGTATCCTATCTGAACTTCGCCCGTAGGTGAACTTCGGCTTATTTTCTGATGAACTTCTCTTATTTTTCATATATAGACTTTACATTGTCACGGTAGTGGAACGTAACTTCATGTATTTTAATAAGTGAACTTCAGGTGGTAGAAAATTCCCCACCCCCACTTCGTCGCATAGGTGAACTTCACGATAAATTCACAAATAAACTTCTCGATTGACCATTATTTTTTCTAGACTTCACTCATCAAATAAGTGAACTTCACAAAAAATTCGCTACAAAAAATTCGTAAATCCTTTTTTGTGAACTTGATGAAGCTAACTTCACTAAAAAAGAGAGGAGAACTTCACAACCATACAAACAAAATTCCCACCTCTGTCTCTGTAGACTTCACAGTCACAAATAGCGAACTTCATGTAGAGGAAAACATATCACAAAGAGTGAATTTAAGAAAGGGATATTTTGTCTCCGAACTTCACATATTATTTCTTCGAACTGTTTGTGCTCTCTATGTAAACTACACATGCTGGTGCTAAAGAATTTCAAAGGAGGAGAAGAGCATTTTGGCGCGGTGCCGCTGGGGAGTTCGGAGCAGCGTGCCGGGAGGATGGATGCCGTTGAGGCGTTGAGGCAGCAAGACGCTGTCGACGACCCAGTCCAAAAGGAATTCCGGAGCGGCCAGACTGAAGTGGAGAAGTTAACTTCCTGGAATAAGAACTGCATCTACCGAAGTTGAGAGGAATGGCTACTCAGCGGTGTCCAGAGTGGCACATGGCGGCATCCCAGACAGGCGAGGTACCGTGCAAGGATTGACTCCTGACGTCCGCACGACAAACTTCGCGGGATGGGCGTTGGAACTTCCTGTGCGACGCTCGGATGAGGTAGACTTGCACGCGCTGGTGACGAGCTTTGGGGCCGTGCGGGAGTTCAGGCGCACGGCCGGCAGCAGCCTTCTAGTCAGGCAGCGGCAGAGCGGATCTTGGCGTGATGGGGGCTGGTACCTGAGGAGATGGAGATCCCGGTGATGCGGGGCCGCGTGTGACTGGGTGGAGTCGGGGGCAGCGCGTTCGGTGGGTGGCGGGGCTGGTGTGGGTAGGTCGCCGGCGGCTGGGGTGCGCGGTGGCCTGCCATGGGGGCGTACGGAGGTGGTTGCAGGCGCCGGTGGGGAAGGAGGTTTGGGCGCTGCACCCGGCGCCGGTGGGGAAGGAGCTTAGGGGGGCACGACTTGCCGTCGGTGGGGAAGGAGGTCGGGGCAACGCGGCTCCCGTCGATGAGGAAGGAGGTTGGCGTCGTAGGTTGCTGGAGAGGGGCGCTCGCGGCCGGAGCGGTAGGCGTGGATGGAGGCGGGCGGCGCAACATGGAGGCGGCGCGGGCCGTGGAGGCACCAGAGATCGGGTGGACGAGGGGATCGGGAGGTGGTTGGGGTTGACGCCAGGAAGAAGGAGGTGGATCGATTTGGTAGGTGAGTAGACCGGGTCGGGTGGGGTTAGCGAGTGGGCGGGTCGGTTTTGCGGGTGAGAGAAAATGCGGGATTAGAAGGTTTTTTTAGTTGGGAGTTGTAGAATAGTTATTCTACAATCTCTTAAGGGGGTTGTAGAATAGTCCCACCCTATATATATATATATATATATATACATAGAGATCACTAAATTACATGGAGACATTATCGGCTATAGTATTCTCCGGTTTCAGGTATGACCTCCGCAAGCAAAAATCCCGCCAATTCCTCTTGAATTGCTTTTACGCGGCACTCTGTAGCAGCGTGTTCCGCTTCCTTTCCATCTTTAAAAGAAGGAGATCAATATGAATATATGAGTTGTGTGTATATATATCAAATCATCATAAAAAAATTATGAATGAAACTCAACACAATTGATGGTAATAAAATAAAATTATGAATAGTGTTAACGTACATTAATTTGTCTTTGAGTTCTGCGGTTCTCACTGGCCATCATGTGAATGAAATCGCAAACGTAGTATCCACATAAATGAGTCCCTTGTGGCTGCCTCAGACACCACTGTACGACAATAGAATTCAATCAAATAATAATCAAGCATGATAATGGTATTGAAACTAGAATCAAAGAGATGCGCGGACCTAGATAGTACTACTTACCTTGTTCAGAACAAAACTTAGCTCCGGTTTCCATTCACCGACTTCATGCTCGATGAACCATTTCCAAACCCTGCGAGGCAAAGAAAATGAATAAAGAAGTTATTAATTCCTTGATATCAGGAAATGAACGAAAGAGACCTATATAGTGTGATAATGACTGAAATTACCTCCGGAGCATAAGAACCAGGCTCTTGTATTGTTTATGGTCTTTCCTTAATGAGTCCATGACTTCAGCGGTTCCATCGTCAATTCTAATGATTAGCAGAATCCACTGGAAGCTGCGCACGTTTATATACGCAGTCATGCATAAGAATAACTCATCAATTATACTTAACATCGAGTAAGCAAAATAGAATGTGTACAAGACAGTAACACTAAGCAAACCAAGCAACAAGGTGATAGCAAGATATATAACTTCAAGCACGAAGGCTATCACAATGTAAATTGCATAAGTAAAAGCTCGGGTAGAAATAACCGAGGCACGCGGAGACGAGGATGTATTCCCGAGTTCCTCCTTGTTAAGGGAGTACGTCTCGTTGGAGGGGTGTGAGCTCGCCACAAGAGGCCTACTGTAACGCCCCGACCCCGGAATTATACAGAGAGGCTATGTAGTCAACACAACCATCAATGTATAAAACAAAGATCGAGACTTGTGGAACAGAACTGGCACAAAGCATGACTCTACGACACAAAACATTTATATAGCAACTCATATAACGAGAAGAATACAAATATTACAAACAAAAGGATCACCGATCCAACATTTCAACAAGCGGAAGCGGGTAGTGTTGTCTAACAACAAGAAGCAAAATATGGCCTAAGAGGCCTACAATAAACATCATCCCAGCCAGCTTGTTCCACGGTCCCAAGCTGCCACCTGGGAATCCCAGACTAGTAGTCGACGTCAACGAAGAAAACCACCTAGTCGCTCGGCGTCGTCCTCCTCTGAAATACAAATACATAAAGGCAGCAAAGAGAGACTGAGTACGACGTACTCGCAAGTTTAGTAGGGCGATATAGGCCCAATGACTGACGGAGGCTCTAAAGCTTTATATGTAGTTCTTTTGCATAAAGCTAACTTTCATAAACCGAAATATAAAGACACTTGGCATTCGTCTACTCAGAATATTTTTATAAAGGGGGTAAGAGAGTATCATTATCATCTTCGGTTCTCGGCGAACCTACTTGTAACCATCACCACTCATCTCACACAAAGGCACTCCCTCGACTCACCCTCGAGGAAATGAACCTTTATCTCATGTTTGTTATGCAACCTCTAGCTGCCATATCAATTAGGTTAACGTTGTCTATGATCTTATATCCGATACCAAGATTGTCCATAACCGTGGACACGGCTTTTCGAAAAGATTAACCCTGCAGGGGTGTACTAATTTACCCATTGGTACCGTCCGGCTCACCTAGTTGGCCCTCTTCCGGGAAGGCCGGCAAGCAGGCGCGGTTAAACCTTTACCTCGCGTGAGACTATCCAAGAGTCATCAGTGGCCACAGGGCAAGTTTACCCAGCCTCAGCCCCTGCCCCATCGCCACTTCCTAACACCACCATCCTCATCATCCTTTTTCCGCTCACACACACGGCAAATGGAAATAGCAAACTAGAGGACCCTTGGATACGCCCGCACAAGTTATTCAGTTAGTAAGGCGCCCATACACCCACCAATGGAAGCACGCTCGTCTTGGTTCAAGAGGTAAAGAACTCGCACCTAGGGGCTAGAGTGAGGCAAAACACCATCCCCGATGGCAACTCACCCAAGCCGTCTTAGCATTTTAATTAAGCATCACCATTATCCACCAAGCCCGAATCATTCCATCAACATCAATAAATGGAATTCAATAACGGACAAACTAGTATTGCAACTAAGCATGTCTAAGCATGGATAAGCATATAACCGACAATTATAATTCGTATCCGGCCAACACATCAACACTAGGGTTCATAGGTAGGGATACATGTGATTGGCTCGGGGAAGAGACATGCATTCATAGGATTCTATGTTTACCAAAAGAGACCTTTGAACCGCATGCAATATTCTGGTGGATAAAATAATTTGATAAAATCATAGGATGCTAGATGCCAAGAAGGTTAGGTTATCTCTTGCCTTGCTGCCGGGTACCGTAGTATTGCTCGTCGGGGTAGGAGAGGGAACCCTCGACTCCGGAATCTATCGATACCCAAAAGAAAAGGCAAAGAACACATAAATCACACGAACTCAAGATGCAATGCTCAATCACATGATGACATGTCAAGTTGATGCAAAGATATCATTATATAAATTAAAAGCAAAATTAAATGAGGAGCCAAATAATTAGTGCGATTATTTGGAACCAACCCCATATTTATCTTAGTGGTCACATTCTTTATAAAATATGAAATTATTATTGAGGTGGCTCATATATGCATGAACATGACAAGAATGGATAGGTTTCGTTCTTCCGATCATTTTGGTATTTTATTTGTAACTTTCGGAGTACCGATGATTAAATAGTGAATTAAATAATTATTCAAATTTAATTCATTTAATCATTTATGAATAACATCAAATAATTATTTGTGATCATGATGTAATATTAGCATGGTTTGATTGCATTTGAAGTGTTGATCACATTGATATTTAATTCATAATTTTTGGACAATTAATTAAAAAGTTATGAATTTCCCAATTTGGGTATTAAATAACCCATTTTAGGAATTCTTAAACAACAACAAGATAATAAGTTCCAAAAGATCATTTCAATGATTCTATATCGTAGAGTATGTCTTGCTGATCAAATTGGTATTTAATTTGCAATTTTTGGAGCCATATTTGAAAAGATACACAAGTTTAATTGCAATTTGAACTCAAAAAGGGAAAACCATTTCCCAGGAGGGCCGGCCTCCAAACCGGCCAGGCCGGGCTGCAGGCCGGGGGGCAGCCCGAAGCACCCGGCCTAGCGGCCGGCCCAAACTGGGTGCGAGGCCGGGAACCAACCCGAACAGGCCGGCCCTCTGGCCGGCCCAGGCCGAGAGCCAGGCCGGGCGAGCACGCGCGCGTGTTGGTCAGGCCACGACCGGCGCGTGCCGGCGCGGTGACCGGCGGCGACGGCGCGCGGCGAGAAAAGGGAGAAGGGGAGGGGACGAGGCAGGGTGTCCAGGTGGACCGCGAGCTCACCAGGATCTCGCCGGAGGGGGCGGCAAGGGCCGGGGTGGCCGGGCGGCATCTCGTTGTTGCTCGGACGGCGGCGGACCGAACGGAGGGGAAAAGGTTGGCGTCGGCGACTTCGGCCGCCATTTGCCGATTCACGCGGTGCAGGGGTAGGGCGCGTCGAGGCGGAGACGAGTGCGTGCTCGACGGAGCGTGCGGAGGGCGGAGACGACGGCAATTGGCGAGGGGAGGCCGCGGCTCAACGGCCACCAGGGGAGGAGGGAACGAGCGGCGATGACGATTCGCGCGGCCGGAGGCTCCCTAGCACGCACTGCTCGAGGGGGAGGTAGAGGTCGATGACGCGGAGACGACGGCGGGGTCCAATTGCTCCGGGGCGGCCACGGTCACCGGCGATTTGAAGGGGGGCGGCGGTGGACATGGAGCTCGGCTAGGGTTTGAGGTCGCCCGTGGGAAAGGAGAGGGAGGGCATGGGAAGTAGAGAGGAGAGGCAGGGCGTCGGGGGGGCCTCTTGACCACGCGGGAGCAGGTGGTGCGGCGGCATGGCTCGGGCGGCATGGCGCCAGCGCCCATGTCGCCACTGTGAGAGAGGAGAGAGGGAGGGCTGACAGGAGGGTCCCACCGGCAGGCTTTTGAACTTTTACAAAATTTTCTTTTCCTGATTTTTAAAGCAGCAAGGTATAGCTATTTAAAAGAGCTATTTAAGAAATTTACAAAAATCTGGGAAAATTCATGTGGGCTCCCTAGGTTCTGAGGAATCACCACAAAATTTGTTATCCCAAAATAAAATGTTTAGGTTCACATTTATTCATATTGTCACAATTTGATCATTTTGATAAATTGCAAAAAGGCACTTAATTGGAGCATTTTCAGATTCTAAAGAATTATGAAATTACTTGAGTAGGCTCCCCTTGACAGGCAGAGACTCCACACAATTTTGGTTGGCAACGTAAAAAGGTTTGCACCACATTTGGTCATAGGATTTTAAATGAGGCAATTTTAATAATTTCCCAATTTATATTTATTTGGAGGACTTAAGCCATTCAATAAGTTATGGAAAATATTTATGGAGGCTCATATTATAGCAATGAATCACTCCATAATTTTAGTTTGAAAATTTTGGGGAAGTTTAACTTGGTTCCAAAAATAGGAATGGAATTAAGCCAATTTAAATTCTCATAATCATTTCTCATTTGACAAAACTTGGAAATTGAGAATTGGAGATAAGAAGCAAATTTGGAACTTCCGAAACAATTTGGAAGTTCAAGAATAAAGTGTGTTGCCAACTTGAGCTCTGCATTTGGTTTGGCCATTGCGGCAAGGCATTTAGTTTGGAAAATGTGAGGAAGGGTTTTGCTTTCCTTTGTTTTCATTTCTAGGTGTTGCTTTTATTTCCGTATTAGAAATTTTAGATGGATGCCATGATGCAATGCACAACAAAAGTGAAAAATTGGCCCATATTTTAGGGTACTAATCTGGGGCTGTTACAATTCTACCCCCTTACAAGAATCTCGCCCCGAGATTCCTAGAGTAGGAAGAGGGAAGAGGGAAACATGGAGCACCTTATGAACATCCGGGAAATTGGTAAGCAACTCCAGTTGATAGGGGAGATCTGTCATAGTAACTTTTCTGCCGGGGTATACTCATATATGCCATATTGAGTAGTGAAAACCGTCTTCGGAATATCCTCCCTTCTAATTTTGATCTGATGATATCCTGACCTCAGATCCATCTTAGAGATTACCGTTGCACCGGCTAGATGATCGAATAGGTCATTTATTCGAGGAGTAGGATACTTGTCCTTGATGGTCACCGCAGTCAAAGGGCGGTAACCAACCACCAGTCTAGGATCATCGGTATCCCGTCCTTTGACAAAGATGACCGGACAGCCCAAGGCGAGCTACTCGGACGGGCGAATTCCTTTTCCAGCAGCTCATCAAGTTGCTTCCAGATATAGATAAATAACATCAGGGTTCAACAGAAAGATCTTGGGTTAAAGATCAGCTTCATGCACTGGGACCCACAATAGCATAACACTCACAAGGGTGACTGCCCTCATGAATAATTACACCGGAGCCCTAGCACAATCCGGGACCTTCGGTTCAAGATCTTGGGCTAAAGCAAAGAAATATCTTGACGAACCATCATACTTCCTTTCTTCATGTTTTAGGGTTGGCAGAGGAGTAAGGATAACTAGTAACTAAAGGTAGGAACCCAAACCCCGAGATCCTAAAGATTTAGATCTTTGCCGATGATCAGAAGAACCGTTAAAATCAAATAGAGGTAAGATGACACCGAGATCAGAGTGAATTGGATGAGGAGTAAAAGAATCCTAGGAGGGTTTTCACAACTCATTTTTAGGTTAAAAATAATTTTCACGAACTAGACTCGACATCGACCAATAGAACGGGTTTCCTACAGGCAGTCCTGCTCTGATACCAACTTGTAACGCCCCGACCCCGGAATTATACAGAGAGGCTATGTAGTCAACACAACCATCAATGTATAAAACAAGATCGAGACTTGTGGAACAGAACTGGCACAAAGCATGACTCTACGACACAAAACATTTATATAGCAACTCATATAACGAGAAGAATACAAATATTACAAACAAAAGGATCACAGATCCAACAATTCAACAAGCGGAAGCGGGTAGTGTTGTCTAACAACAAGAAGCAAAATATGGCCTAAGAGGCCTACAATAAACATCATCCCAGCCAGCTTGTTCCACGGTCCCAAGCTGCCACCTGGGAACCCCAGACTAGTAGTCGACGTCAACGAAGAAACCACCTAGTCGCTCGGCGTCGTCCTCCTCTGAAATACAAATACATAAAGGCAGCAAAGAGAGACTGAGTACGACGTACTCGCAAGTTTAGTAGGGCGATATAGGCCCAATGACTGACGGAGGCTCTAAAGCTTTATATGTAGTTCTTTTGCATAAAGCTAACTTTCATAAACCGAAACATAAAGACACTTGGCATTCGTCTACTCAGAATATTTTTATAAAGGGGGTAGAGAGTATCATTATCATCTTCGGTTCTCGATGAACCTACTTGCAACCATCACCACTCATCTCACACAAAGGCACTCCCTCGACTCACCCTCGAGGAAATGAACCTTTATCTCATGTTTGTTATGCAACCTCTAGCTGCCATATCAATTAGGTTAACGTTGTCTATGATCTTATATCCGATACCAAGATTGTCCATAACCGTGGACACGGCTTTTCGAAAAGATTAACCCTGCAGGGGTGTACTAATTTACCCATTGGTACCGTCCGGCTCACCTAGTTGGCCCTCTTCCGGGGAAGGCCGGCAAGCAGGCGCGGTTAAACCTTTACCTCGCGTGAGACTATCCAAGAGTCATCAGTGGCCACAGGGCAAGTTTACCCAGTCTCAGCCCCTGCCCCATCGCCACTTCCTAACACCACCATCCTCATCATCCTTTTTCCGCTCACACACACGGCAAATGGAAATAGCAAACTAGAGGACCCTTGGATACGCCCGCACAAGTTATTCAGTTAGTAAGGCGCCCATACACCCACCAATGGCAGCACGCTCGTCTTGGTTCAAGAGGTAAAGAACTCGCACCTAGGGGCTAGAGTGAGGCAAAACACCATCCCCGATGGCAACTCACCCAAGCCGTCTTAGCATTTTAATTAAGCATCACCATTATCCACCAAGCCCGAATCATTCCATCAACATCAATAAATGGAATTCAATAACGGACAAACTAGTATTGCAACTAAGCATGTCTAAGCATGGATAAGCATATAACCGACAATTATAATTCGTATCCGGCCAACACATCAACACTAGGGTTCATAGGTAGGGATACATGTGATTGGCTCGGGAAGAGACATGCATTCATAGGATTCTATGTTTACCGAAAGAGACCTTTGAACCGCATGCAATATTCTGGTGGATAAAATAATTTGATAAATCATAGGATGCTAGATGCCAAGAAGGTTAGGTTATCTCTTGCCTTGCTGCCGGGTACCGTAGTATTGCTCGTCGGGGTAGGAGAGGGAACCCTCGACTCCGGAATCTATCGATACCCAAAAGAAAAGGCAAAGAACACATAAATCACACGAACTCAAGATGCAATGCTCAATCACATGATGACATGTCAAGTTGATGCAAAGATATCATTATATAAATAAAAGCAAAATTAAATGAGGAGCCAAATAATTAGTGCGATTATTTGGAACCAACCCCATATTTATCTTAGTGGTCACATTCTTTATAAAATATGAAATTATTATTGAGGTGGCTCATATATGCATGAACATGACAAGAATGGATAGGTTTCGTTCTTCCGATCATTTTGGTATTTTATTTGTAACTTTCGGAGTACCGATGATTAAATAGTGAATTAAATAATTATTCAAATTTAATTCATTTAATCATTTATGAATAACATCAAATAATTATTTGTGATCATGATGTAATATTAGCATGGTTTGATAGCAATTAAAGTGTTGATCACATTGATATTTAATTCATAATTTTTGGACAATTAATTAAAAAGTTATGAATTTCCCAATTTGGGTATTAAATAACCCATTTTAGGAATTCTTAAACAACAACAAGATAATAAGTTCCAAAAGATCATTTCAATGATTCTATATCGTAGAGTATGTCTTGCTGATCAAATTGGTATTTAATTTGCAATTTTTGGATCCATATTTGAAAAGATACACAAGTTTTAAATGCAATTTGAACTCAAAAAGGGAAAACCATTTCCCAGGAGGGCCGGCCTCCAAACCGGCCAGGCCGGGCTGCAGGCCGGGGGGCAGCCCGAAGCACCCGGCCTAGCGGCCGGCCCAAACTGGGTGCGAGGCCGGGAACCAACCCGAACAGGCCGGCCCTCTGGCCGGCCCAGGCCGAGAGCCAGGCCGGGCGAGCACGCGCGCGTGTTGGTCAGGCCACGACCGGCGCGTGCCGGCGCGGTGACCGGCGGCGACGGCGCGCGGCGAGAAAAGGGAGAAGGGGAGGGGACGAGGCAGGGTGTCCAGGTGGACCGCGAGCTCACCAGGATCTCGCCGGAGGGGGCGGCAAGGGCCGGGGTGGCCGGGCGGCATCTCGTTGTTGCTCGGACGGCGGCGGACCGAACGGAGGGGAAAAGGTTGGCGTCGGCGACTTCGGCCGCCATTTGCCGATTCACGCGGTGCAGGGGTAGGGCGCGTCGAGGCGGAGACGAGTGCGTGCTCGACGGAGCGTGCGGAGGGCGGAGACGACGGCAATTGGCGAGGGGAGGCCGCGGCTCAACGGCCACCAGGGGAGGAGGGAACGAGCGGCGATGACGATTCGCGCGGCCGAAGGCTCCCTAGCACGCACTGCTCGAGGGGGAGGTAGAGGTCGATGACGCGGAGACGACGGCGGGGTCCAATTGCTCCGGGGCGGCCACGGTCACCGGCGATTTGAAGGGGGGCGGCGGTGGACATGGAGCTCGGCTAGGGTTTGAGGTCGCCCGTGGGAAAGGAGAGGGAGGGCATGGGAAGTAGAGAGGAGAGGCAGGGCGTCGGGGGGCCTCTTGATCACGCGGGAGCAGGTGGTGCGGCGGCATGGCTCGGGCGGCATGGCGCCAGCGCCCATGTCGCCACTGTGAGAGAGGAGAGAGGGAGGGCTGACAGGAGGGTCCCACAGGCAGGCTTTTGAACTTTTCCAAAATTTTCTTTTCCTGATTTTTAAAGCAGCAAGGTATAGCTATTTAAAAGAGCTATTTAAGAATTTACAAAAATCTGGGAAAATTCATGTGGGCTCCCTAGGTTCTGAGGAATCACCACAAAATTTGTTATCCCAAAATAAATGTTTAGGTTCACATTTATTCATATTGTCACAATTTGATCATTTTGATAAATTGCAAAAAGGCACTTAATTGGAGCATTTTCAGATTCTAAAGAATTATGAAATTACTTGAGTAGGCTCCCCTTGACAGGCAGAGACTCCACACAATTTTGGTTGGCAACGTAAAAAGGTTTGCACCACATTTGGTCATAGGATTTTAAATGAGGCAATTTTAATAATTTCCCAATTTATATTTATTTGGAGGACTTAAGCCATTCAATAAGTTATGGAAAATATTTATGGAGGCTCATATTATAGCAATGAATCACTCCATAATTTTAGTTTGAAAATTTTGGGGAAGTTTAACTTGGTTCCAAAAATAGGAATGGAATTAAGCCAATTTAAATTCTCATAATCATTTCTCATTTGACAAAACTTGGAAATTGAGAATTGGAGATAAGAAGCAAATTTGGAACTTCCGAAACAATTTGGAAGTTCAAGAATAAAGTGTGTTGCCAACTTGAGCTCTGCATTTGGTTTGGCCATTGCGGCAAGGCATTTAGTTTGGAAAATGTGAGGAAGGGTTTTGCTTTCCTTTGTTTTCATTTCTAGGTGTTGCTTTTATTTCCGTATTAGAAATTTTAGATGGATGCCATGATGCAATGCACAACAAAAGTGAAAAATTGGCCCATATTTTAGGGTACTAATCTGGGGCTGTTACACCTACTCAAGATGCCACAAAGGCCTCACCCTATTCTCCGATGAACCGCACCCAAGGGTTTGGTTCACCTTCCACTATCGGAATCCTTCGAGGCGGAATCCGGAGCCTTTACAACTTTCTTGGGGCACACACCCACAACTCAATTGGGGGATCCCAAATCGTGCCGAAGCTTCACAACTCGAAGTCTTCGCGGCACCTCCAACCGTCTAGGGCACACAATGCACCCTAGAGGCACAAGCTCTTGGGAACACAATGCACCCAAGAGTAACAAGCTTCTCAACCTTCAACTTCACGTATCACCGTGGAGAGCAACCCGATGCAACAAATGCAAAAGGCAAGAACACACTAAGTGGTCAAATCCTTCACTCTCAAATTCCAACCAAGCAACAAATGCTTTGGGGGAATAAGAGAGGAAGAACAAAGGGGATGAACACAAAGCAACCCCAAAATCTAGATCCACTAGGTTCCCCTCACTTAGAGGAGATTTTGATTGGTGGAATGGTAGATCTAGATCTCCTCTCTTGAATCCCTAAATTTGGGCAAGAATCATTGGAGGGATTGAGAGGAAACAAGCTCACAAGTTTGCAACAATGGAGGAGAGAGAGAGAGAGAGAGAGAGTGAGTGAGCTCAAAAAGGTTGACCACCTATTGGGGAAGAAGGCCCCTTAAATAGGTGGCCCAAAAATCTGGCCGTTGGAGGCACTCCAGACCCGCAGCGCCGAAAGTACCGCCAGGAGGGCCGGTACTTCCGGTCTTCCTTTGAAACTTCAGCCAACGGTCTTCAGACAACTTCCTTCAACCCGCCGCAGCGGTAGTTTCGCTGGAGCCACCGGTAGTTCCGGTTTAGCGGTAGTACCGGATCAACTTCCGGTGCCACTTCCGTTGATTCCAGTACCTAGCTTTCGTAAGCGGCACTGCGCTCCGGAAGTACCACCGGAAGTTCCGGGCGGTAGTACCGCTGGGAGCGCCGGTACTTCCGGTAAAGCCGGTAGTTCCGGTGCTACTTCCGTTTGAGTCCAGTACCCAGCTTTCGCAAGCGGTACTGGGCTCCGGAAGTACCACCGGAAGTTCTGGGCGGTAGTACCGCTGGGAGTGCCGGTACTTCCGGTAAAGCCGGTAGTTCCGGTCCTACTTCCGGTGCTACTTCCGTTTGAGTCCAGTACCCAGCTTTCGCAAGCGGTACTGGGCTCCGGAAGTACCTCCGGAAGTTCCGAGCGGTAGTACCACCCGCGAGGCCGGTACCTCCGGTTACTGAAAAATAGCAGAACACTTGGTACGAGAAAAAACATAACTTAATCATCCGGACTCCGTTTCCGATGATCTTGGGCTCGTTGGATTCGTAACGAATAGATCTACAAGATCATGCAGAGAAACATCATAGTCCATCATGTGAGGAGGAAACCACAAGTAGAGAGTTTGCCTCTCTTAGAAAAGACACACCGGTAAAACCTCCAATATCAAAAACGCACGAAGATATTCATGAGATCCGATTTTGATGAACTAGAGCTTGGTATGGAGATGAACACAAGCTCTAAATTCTCACATGGATAAAAGTCAAATAAGAACCAATAAAGATGATTACAAGGATGCAAAGGTTTAAGCTCTCCGCGAACGATATGATCAAGATACTCGGTCGAGAGCCCCTTTTGATAGTACGGCTATCTATCCTATAACCCGGTCTTTCCACTAAACAACATGAGACAGGTAAAATAGAAACCCTATCAAGATCATACCTTTGCCTTGCGCATTAAACCACTTGAGGTCGATGAAGACGATCTTCATCTCCTCAAGACGCACCACCTTTCTTGATTGCGCTTTGCTTGGTGGAGATTCACATGATGCTCCCCCATACACCAAGATGGGAGAAGCACCACATAGGCAAATCTTCACTTGGCCTTTATCTTCAAATGGATGGCAAGCCCCAAGCATATGACATCTTCTTATGATCATCTTGAACTTGCACCAACACCACTTGACATCGTCCTTCATGAGCTACACGAGATCTTCCTTTTGATGCAAGCTCATAAGTCATAACAAGACACCTAACCCAACATAGAGATACCAAGCACATAGATCATGGGTTAGTTCACAAGGCTATATTGACGAGTGCTTGCCATACCATGAGATCACATGATCCCTCAAGGTACATCATTAGCCTTGTGTGTTGATCAACTTGCACTTAGCCTTGATCAACATATAATATTCTTCTTCCCATAGCGTTGATTCCAACAAATGGAGATCAAGCAAAGCATATGGACACACCTACAAATATAGCTCAATACAAATATTAGTCCATAGAGATTGTCATTAATTACCAAAACCACACATGGGGGCAACCATGCACTTTCAATCTCCCCCATTTTGGTAATTGATGACAATCCCTTTTAAAGAGGGTTTATATAATGAATAAAGCAACCTTGCAAGACAAATGAGCATGGATGCAAGCGCATTAAAGGCAAATGCAACAAAAGCATAAGACCCAAATTCCCTTAAACCCTCTAAACTTCTCCCCCATTGGCATCAATTGCCGAAATGGGAAGAAAAATTTAGAAGACCAATATAATAAGAGTTCCTCCAAAAGGTGTGCATTGCTCAAGATATGAGTGAAATTAAACACACATATTCATTGACGAATAATTAGAGGGAATCAAACTATATTGAGGATCCAAAGATTGCAAAAAGATGAAATCATATTTTTTTTTAAAATCTCCACAAAGGAGTTAGGCAATCAAGAAGATCCAAAGCGAGAGTTCTAAATAAAAACGGAGAAGCTCCCCAATGTTCATGCACAATTGAGGAGTGCACAAAAATGGAATCCTTGCTCCCCCAAAATCATATAGAACACTCAACAAGTGCAAGAGTGCACAAAGCAAAAGCAAATCATAGCACTTGCACCAAAGATATGGTTGAGCCATAAGGAGATACCACTTTTCAAAAATTCAACATAAGATAGGCCCAACCAAGACAAAAAGAAGATCTTTGAAGGTATGTTCACAAGCTTAGGGATACCAATTGGAAACTAAAACCAATTGAAAATGCCAAAAGCTAGTGAGAGCATTTAGCCAATAAAAAACAACATACTCACCATGATAAGCATGAAGTAAAAGATCCTCAACAAATACATGAGTGTCCAAAGATACCAATAAACAAAGAGACAAGCACTCATGAGATAAAATTGGAGCCACCAAAGAATTATAGATAAAAACAAGGTAGCTCAAAAGAAATAGGATACCAACTAAAATGTGACCTCTCTCACATGTATAGGTTTCTAAGTAGACAAAGCGTTGATGATATACATCCACAAAGAAACTTGCACATATGAGATGGTTGATAAAGTGGAGACCACGGTATCCAAAAGGGAAGTCATGAATATACAAAAGAGATTATTGCTTAAAAGCATAGCACATAGCTCAAATTTATCTCATTGTATATAAATGAACTTCAAAAATATCAAAGACATCACACATATCACTAAGGGAACAAGAGATAGTGGAGATGCTTTGAGATAGGCAACAAGTATCACAACCAAATAAAACCAATTGAAGAAAGGTTTTTGCAATTTCATCACAAATATCACAAAGATATACCAAGTGAAGGAAAAAAGCAAAAACCACAACAATTGCACATAAACGCTTTCATGCCAACACGCAACCTACACAAGGTTGATACTAGAAAAGTATGCATGAGATAGATACTTGTTACCGAGATACATTGACGATGAAGAGGATGAGAGTTTGTTTATCATCAAAGCTTGACTCTTATAATCACATGGTGAGAGCACCTTCTTTATGGATGAGGCAAGCATCCAATGCATCTCCATTGTACCTAAAACAAAATTAGAGTACAAAATGGTTCCCAAACTCATTGGGTCCCATAGTAGTTAGATAAACTACAATATATAGGAAACACTCCACATAAATATGTGCATATAGATATGAAATTGAATTTCATGCGCATCTTAGCCGATTTAGGATTTGGTGGAGTATCCCCTATATATTGGAACTAGAAAGACAAACATGCCATATAATATATATTAGAGAATATACATGTAAAGTCTTTCAAGAACCGAAAGAGATACAATTTGGACAAAACACCAAGTAAACCAAGAAGAGAGCACACCAAGGTGTGACACAAAAAGGTTGTCCAAATTATATCAAAATCCAAATCAACACATGATTGAGGAAAAATCAAATCAACAAATGATTGATCCCAAAACACATCAACACATGAAGTGTGATATCAATAGGAATCGAATCAAAACAACACATGATTGATAAGACACCAATTGAAAATAAGATACCAACTAGGAGAAAAGATACCAAGAAGAGGGTGATACTTGACCGAAATCAAGTAAAGTAAAATAAGGCAAAAAGGTATCAAGACTCCCACAATAAATATCAATTGGAACAAATATCTATGGAGGAGATATTAAATTCCAATTAATACCAATTGAAGGTACCAAAACATAAGATAAAGAATCAAATGCCAATTGAAAGGATCAAATATTGATAGATAGAATAGTGTTCTAAATAAAAAGGAATGCTCCCCCAAGATCAATGCATTATCTTACATATTTGCATTTGAATACAAAATGCACACACAAGGGATCATTACTCTCCATATTTTATCTATAACACTAAACACTACCGATTGAAAAAATAGGATCCTTGCAAGAGGCAAAGAGGGCAATAAATAGGGCAATTTAACGCAAGAGCCAATGTGAAGATGGTCTATAAAATCCACCACAATTACTAGTATCACTTGTCATGGACAAGGAGTATATAGAGAAATTTCTCGGTGGTATATAGGAATGATGTTCAAGACCAACTTCACAGCAAACACGCATATGGAAAGAAATAAGAAATAAAACATACATAACATCCGGCAAAGCCATATGGAAAGAACCACAAATATGGTGTTTTATTTCGAAAAAGGTTTGTTGGTAGTTTCAACTATTCGAACCAACCGGCAAAGCCATGGTTAGAATAAAATGAAACAAATGGTTTCTCACATAATATATGGAAATGGATATTAGAAAAAAACCACACCAAGCAAACTCACGCAAACAAGAGCCAAAAGATAACAAAAAAAAGGAAATTGGAACTTGTTCGAGCCAACATGCCACATAGGAATAAGATAATATATAATATCAAATCTAAGTGGCAAACCTCAAATGTGAAAGAACATGTGCCACCCCCATGGGTTTTGATGTTGACAACAATATAATTAAGTGCTCTAATGTTGAATCTCAGCTGTGCAGGAATTTCAAATGAGTCGTCGCGAAAAGATGTTCAAAGAGGTGTTTTCTGAGTTTACCGAAAGTACCGGTAATGTCACCGGTACTACCGCTGGAAACTTCCGGTAGCACTTCCGGTGGCACATCCGCCTATGAAAATTCGCTTCTGGATTGCCCCGGAAGTTGCACCGGAAGTAGCACCGGAACTTCCGGTAAACCGGAAGTACCGGCGTGCCCAACGATACTACCGCTGGCTACGTACTTCCGGAGCCACTTCCAGAACCAGTGCCGCTGCGCTCCTGTTCTTTTCCGGAAGTTGCACCGGAAGTGAGACCGGTACTTCTGCCAAATCGGAAGTACCGGCCCTCCTGGCGGTACTTCCGCTCCTGCGGGAAAAAGGATGCCGGATGAGAAGACCATTGACCTGAAGGACGCTGAGGACCGGAAGTACCGGCCCTCCTGGCGGTACTTCCGGCGCTGCGGGTTGAAGCAGCCCTCCAACGGCCAGAAGCAGCCCTCCAACGGCCAGTTTTTCGTGAAGGAGTATAAATGCTCCTTCACCTACCTTGGGAGAGCTAGCTTGTTCATCTCTCTCTCCTCCATTAATGCTTTAACAAGCTCAAGCTCAAATTCCATAGATCTCTCAATCCCTCCACTCAAATTCGTCGATCTTTGGAGGATTGAAGGAGAAGGCCCCGATCTACACCTTCACCGAGCAGTTTTCATTTCCCCCCTCATTCTCTTGAGGGATCTTGTTTCTAGGGTTAGCATTGTGTTACCCTAGATTCTTTTGCTCACTTGTTGTTGTATTTGTGGCAGTGTTGTTGATTTGGGAGCCCCCAATTTAGTTGTGGGTGTGTGCCCCAAGAACCTTGTAAGGGCTCCGGATTTCGCCTCGAAGGATTCCGATAGTGGAAGGTGAACCAAACCCTCAGGTGCGGTTCATCGGAGAATAGGGTGAGGCCTTTGTGGCATCTTGAGTAGGCCTCTTGTGGCGAGCTCACACCCCTCCAACGAGACGTACTCACTTAACAAGGAGGAACTCGGGAATACATCCTTGTCTCCGCGTGCTTCCCCTTTCGGTTACCTCTTTCCCTTAGTTGTCTTTACTTGTTTCGTTAATTGCCTAGTTGTTTTAGTTTGCTTCTCATATAGGTAAATTCACCGTAGTTGCATATCTAGATAATTTACCTTTGTGTTAAGCCTAAAATAGAAAAGAAATAAAAATTGGTGTAGCACCTATTCACCCCCCCCCCCTCTAGGTGCCCATACGATCCTTTCAATTGGTATCAGAGCCTTGGCTCTTAAGTTAGGCTTCACCGCCTAAGAGAGTATGGGTGACAGTGATGGTGTTACGGGTGGTTGCACTTCCCCGGTGTCCATGGATGATCTCAAGAATTTGGAAACAAGCTTGACATCATCCATGAACACTCAAATGGATGAGTTGTGTGCTATGATGAGGCAACTCTTGAAGGCTAACACGCCACCCGCCACACCATCCCTAGAGGCCAATGCTTCCGCCGCGCATAGTGGGGAGTGATACGTCCATTTTGCATCACTATTTTATATCATAATTTACTAATATTCATTGATATATTTTGTGTTTAGAAGTGATACTTATGTTATTTTACCTATTTTGCATGTTTCATGATCATTGGGGAATTATTCACCGGAGGCTGAATTCTGCTGGAAAAAGGACCGTCAAGATACCATATTTCTGAAGATCAACGGAGTCCGGAGCAAATACAGAAGACCTTATATTTGCAAATAAGGGCGTGAGCCAAAAGGGGAGCCGGAGGAGGGCTGCCAGTGGCCCACACCATGTGGTGGCGCGGCACCCCCCTGGCCGGCGCCACCAGGTGGTGTGGAGGCCCTGGCCCACCAACAGGCCTCCCCCTTCGCATACTTGTTCACCCCGAAAACCTAAGACGAAAAGGAGGCATAGAGAGGTATTCCGCCGCCGCCACGAGGCGGAAACCAGAGAGAGAGAAAAAGCTCTCCGGCAGGGAGAAATCTGCCGGGGGAATTCCCTCCCGGAGGGGGAAGATCGTCGCCATCGTCATCGTCATCGAGCTAGGCTTCATCGGGATCATCATCATCATCTCCACCACTGAGCACCATCATCCCCATCACGCCACTCCGTTCCACTGTAACATCTTGGGTAGAATCTTGTCTAGTTCATAGGGGAAGCTTTCCCGGTGTTGATTACCCCTTGTGATTGATGCTATTGAGTGAAACCATTGAATTAAGGTTTATGTCCAGATTGTTATTCATCATTATATCACCTCTGATCATGATCCATATGATGTCTTGTGAGTAGTTCGTTTAGTTCTTGAGGACATGGGAGAAGTCTAGATGTTAGTAGTGAACTATGTTGAGTAATATTTATTGGTTTGATACTTAAGTTGTGGTGTTATTCTTCTAGTGGTGTCATGTGAACGTCGACTACATGACACTTCACCTTTTAAGGGCCTAGGGGAATGCATTGTGTATTTGGTTTACTAATTGTGGGGTTGCCGGAGTGACAGCAACCTGAACCCCCTTTGGTACAGCATTGCATAAGGGATAGCAGGATCTCAGAGTGTAAGGCTGTGGTTAGATTTATCTTAATTACTTTCTTGTATTTGCGGTATGCTTATGAGAAGTATAATCACAAGTATGTATTAGTCCTAGGAAGGGCGGTGCATTAGCATAGGTTCACCCACACAACACTTATCGAAACAATGAAGATTAATCAGCTATAGGAAGCGAAAGCACTTGACTAAATTCCCGTGTGTCCTCAAGAACGTTTGGTCATCATAAGTAGAACCACCGGCTTGTCCTTTGCTCTAAAAAGGATTGGGCCACTTGCTGCAATTATTATTACCGCATTTTATTTACTCGTATTTTATTATTCTGCATTATCAAAAACCACTAAAAATCTGTCTGTGAGCATTTACAGTGAATCCTTGATTGAAACCACTTGTCAACACCTTCTGCTCCTCGTTGGGTTCGACACTCTTATTTATCGAAAATACTACTATAAACCCCCTATACTTGTGGGTCATCAAGACTATTTTCTGGCGCCGTTGCCGGGGAGTGAAGCGCTATTGGTAAGGGAAGCTTTTATTGTAAGTGCTTTTTTTATTTCTGTCTGCTATTTTATTTCATTATGGAGAGGCTATCTATTGATTACCTCTTTAAAAAGTCTACTACTACTGCTATTGAAATTGATGAGGCGCCAGATGAGGAGGTAACCCCATATAAGATACCTATTAAAATTGCTGAGCATGTAATGGATAATCGCTATGATGGAGCTGCTCGTCCTGGAGATCATTTGTTATATTTACATGAATTATGCGGGTTGTTTAAGTGTGCAGGTATTACAATGGGAAAGGTGAAGAAGAAATTATTTTCTCTGTCATTGTCTGGGAGAGCTGCACATTGGTATAAACTGCTGCAGAATAGTCGGTCTCTTACTTGGGAAGAAATTGTGCCTCTATTCTATTTTAAATTCTATCCTCCAAGTGAAATCCACAAGGATCGGAATCTTATATATAATTTTTGGCCTCATGATGGAGAGAGTATTGCCCAAGCGTGGGGGAGATTGAAGTCATTATTGCTCAAATGCCCTGTTCATGGACTTCCAGGTAATATTATTATTGATAATTTCTATGCAAGGCTTTCTTTTCAGGATAAAACCTTGTTGGATACTGCTTGTGCCTGGTCATTTTCAAGCAATAAAGAAGAGTTTAAATGGGAACTTCTTGATCGCGTTGAAGAGAATGCTGAAGGAAGGGAAAGCGACAAAGGTAGAGAGTCAGGTATAAAATATGATTACGAATGCATTAAAACTTTTATGGATACTGATAATTTTCAAGATATGAGTAATGCTTATGGTCTTGACTCTCAAGTTGTTGTGAAATTTTACAAAGCCTTTGACTCCTATTTCGAATTGCCTAAAAAGAATTTTGATAAGTATCATGAACCTTATAAGGATAAAGCTAAATTGCCTATTGGTAGGACTGTTGAGGTTAATAATGTTGATCACATTTTTCCTGAAGCTTATATTGAAAAAATTCCCTTTCCTGCTAAAGTGAGGGAGTACTCTGTCATAACTAGTGTGGTTAATAAAAGTGCAAAGAAACCGACAGAACCTGATGAGCAAATAACTATTAAACCTGCTGTAGGAATAATTAAAGACCTTGTAACTGAAAGTGTAGAATATGGGCACATCATTTTCTATGAAGAAGCTTCTTATATTGTTTCACATCCTAATAAAGCTAGGAAAAATAGTGTCCCTGTGCTTTCTGTTAGAATAGGTGATAATTGCTATTATGGTTTGTGTGATATTGGTGCAAGTTCTAGTGCTATTCCTTATGAGCTCTACAGGGAGATTATGCATGAAATTGGTTCTTGTGAGCTTGAAGAAATTGATGTGGTTATTCAGCTTGCTAATAGAGAAACTATCTCTCCAATTGGAATTGTTAGAGATGTTGAAGTACTCTGTGGTAAGGTTAAATATCCTACTGACTTTTTAGTACTTGGTTCTGCTGCTAGTAAAACTTGTCTTATTATATTTGGTAGACCTTTCATGAACACTTGTGGTGCTATTATAGATTGTAAGAAAGAAAAGATCTTTACTAAATTCGCTAGTGAATCTTATGAGTTCAACTTTTCTAAATTTACTAAAGTACCTTATGAACCTGAATTACCTAATGAAGACTTTGGAGTTGAAAAGCTTGCATATATTGCTCTTGCTCCTAATGATCCTTTGCAGCAACATTTGGAGGATCATGAAAGCGAGGTCTTTAGGGAAGAGAGGAATGAGCTTGAAGAAGTTTTTCTTCGGCAACCCATTCTCAAGCATGATTTACCAGTTGAAGATTTGGGCACCACACCACCACCAAAAGAAGAGCCGGTTTTTGATTTAAAACCTCTGCCTGATAATCTTAAATATGTTTACATTGATGATAAGAAAACATATCCTGTTATTATTAGTTCTAAGCTTTCAGATATTGAAGAAGAAAGATTATTGGAAGTGCTAAGGAAACACCGAGGAGCTATTGGATACACTCTTGATGATCTAAAGGGGATTTCTCCCACTATTTGCCAACACGCCATTAACATGGAAGAAGATGCAAAGCCTGTTGTTGAACATCAACGCCGTCTAATTCCTAAGATGAAGGAAGTGGTAAGAAATGAGGTATTAAAACTCCTTGAAGCTGGCATTATATATCCTATTGCTGATAGTAAATGGGTAAGCCCTGTGCATTGTGTTCCTAAGAAAGGAGGCATTACTGTTGTGCCTAATGATAGTGATGAGCTTATTCCTCAAAGAATGATTGTAGGATATAGGATGTGCATTGATTTTAGAAAGGTCAATAAAGTTACTAAGAAAGATCATTACCCTTTACCTTTTATTGATCAAATGCTAGAAAGGTTATCTAAGAATACTCATTTTTGTTTTCTTGATGGTTATTCTGGATTTTCTCAAATTGCTGTTAGAGCTAAGGATCAAGAGAAAACTACTTTCACTTGTCCTTATGGAACTTATGCTTATAGGCGTATGCCTTTTGGTTTATGTAATGCTCCTTCTACTTTTCAAAGATGCATGTCTGCTATTTTCATGGTTTTTGTGAAAGGATTGTAGAAGTGTTCATGGATGATTTTTGTGTCTATGGGAATTCTTTTGACAACTGTCTGCGAAATCTTGATAAAGTTTTGCAGAGATGTGAGGAAACTAACCTTGTTCTTAATTGGGAGAAATGCCACTTTATGGTTAATGAAGGAATTGTCTTGGGACATAAAATTTCTGAGAAAGGAATTGAAGTTGATAGAGCTAAAGTGGAAGCAATTGAGAAAATGCCCTATCCCAGAGATGTTAAAGGTATTCGTAGTATTCTTGGTCATGCTGGTTTCTACAGAAGGTTTATTAAAGATTTCTCTAAAATTTCAAAGCCCCTTACCAATCTTCTTCAAAAAGATGTACCTTTGTTTTTTATGACGATTGTAAGGAAGCTTTTGAAACTTTGAAAAATGCTTTAACTACTGCTCCTGTTGTTGAACCACCTGACTGGAATTTGCCTTTTGAAATTATGTGTGATGCAAGTGATTTTGCTGTAGGCGCTGTTCTTGGACAGGGAGTAGATAAGAAGTTGAATGTTATTCATTATGCTAGTAAGACTCTTGATGCTGCTCAAAGGAATTATGCTACTACTGAGAAAGTGTTTCTAGCTGTAGTTTTTGCCTGTGATAAGTTTAGGCCCTATATTGTTGATTCAAAGGTCATTATTCATACTGATCATGCTGCTATTAAGTACCTTATGGAAAAGAAAGATGCTAAGCCTAGGCTTATTAGATGGGTGCTACTTTTGCAAGAAATTGATTTGCATATTGTAGATAGGAAAGGTGCTGAAAATCCTGTTGCTGATAATTTGTCTAGATTGGAAAACATTGCTTATGATCCTATACCTGTTAATGATAGTTTTCCTAATGAACAATTGGCTGCAATAAAGGTGAGTTCGCGAGATAGTCCTTGGTATGCGGATTATGCTAACTTTATTGTTTCCAAGTACTTGCCTCCAACCTTTTCAGCTCAGCAAAGAAGGAAATTCTTTTATGATTTGAGGTATTATTTTTGGGATGACCCACATTTATATAAAGAAGGAGTGGATGGTGTTATGCGAAGATGTGTTCCAGAATATGAGCAACAAGAAATATTGCGAAAATGTCATAGTAGTGCTTATGGAGGACATCATGCTGGAGATAGAACTGCACAGAAAGTTCTACAATCAGGTTTTTATTGGCCATCTCTCTTTAAAGATGCAAGAAAGTTTATTTTATCCTGTGATGAATGTCAAAGAGTTGGTAATATTTCTAGACGCAATGAAATGCCTATGAATTATTCTCTTGTTATTGAACCATTTGATTGTTGGGGATTTGACTTTATGGGTCCTTTCCCTTCTTCAGAAGGTAACACTCATATACTTGTAGCTGTTGATTATGTCACTAAATGGGTAGAAGCTATACCAACTAAAAGTGCTGATAGTCAAACCTCTTTGAAAATGCTTCTGGATGTTATCATTCCTAGGTTTGGTGTGCCTAGATATCTTATGACTGATGGACGTTCTCATTTATACATGGTGGTTTTAGAAAGACCCTTGCTAAGTATGGTATTAATCATAGAATTGCTTCAGCTTATCATCCCCAAACCAGTGGGCAAGTAGAATATCTAATAGAGAAATTAAATCTATCTTGCAAAAGACTGTTAACAAATCTAGAAATAATTGGGCTAGTAAGTGAAGGATGCTTTATGGGCTTATAGAACCGCTTTTAAAATCCTATGGGAATGTCTCCTTATAAAATGGTTTATGGAAAAGCTTGTCACTTGCCTTTAGAATTAGAACACAAAGCTTATTGGGCAGTGAGAGAGCTTAATAGAGATTTTAAACTTGCTGGTGAGAAAATGTTACTTCAACTAAGTTCTTTAGATGAATGGAGAAGTGAAGCTTATGAAAATGCTAAGCTCTTTAAAGAAAAGGTAAAGAGATGGCATGATAGGAGAATCATTAAGAGAGAGTTTAAGTTGGTGAGAAAGTTCTATTGTATAGGTCTCGTCTCAGATTTTTTGCAGGAAAATTACTCTCAAAATGGGAAGGACCTTATGTTATTGTGGAGGTGTATCGTTCCGGTGCTATCAAGATTGCTTCATTAAAGGATAATGGTACACAAGTGGTGAATGGACAAAGACTCAAACATTATATTGCTGGAGATTCCTACAATGAAAATGTTGATGTTATTCAAGTGATAACCCCGGAGACTTATATCAAAGAGCAAATCGAGGGGACAGCAGAGTCTGTTTTCANTTCACCGTCTCGACCGGTCGGGCGGCGGCGGTGGTGGTGTGTAGTGTGTGGGCGTGGAGATGATTGGAGGAGGAAGAGCAGCAGCAAGACGCGAGAGAACGGTTTTCCGACTGGTGGCTAGCTAGCTAGCACCTACATTTATAGTGCTGCGTCCAGCTTTGTGCCGGTCGGCCGGCCAGGGTGCATTCTGGTACGAACGGGGGGTGGTGGCCGCCCGGAGACCTCAAGTACGTGTATTCTGGTACGAATAGGGGGTCGTGTGGCTGTGCACTGTGGTACCAATGGCAGCGAGGCAGCATTCCATTCTTGTACGAACGGCGGTGGTGGCCGAGCTAAGCAGCCATCTACACTGCATTGTGGTAAGAACACGTGGCTGCTCAAGGAGGTGCGCTGCGTTGCCTGGAGCATTGCGATCCGCATATGAGAAGGGTTGTGGTGCCAAGGCGGCAGTCCATTCTGGTATGGAAGACTGGTGGCTGAGCTGGACAGTGAAATGCATCATGGCGGCTGCTCACTCATTGGACTGTGTTGCCGTGCATTGCAATATACCAGACGGTTTGTGTTGTGGCCCGGCTGATCGAGGGGGTTGATACGTCGAAAACGTATCTACTTTCCCGAACACTTTTGCTATTGTTTTACCTCAAACTTGTATGTTTTGGATACAACTAACACGGACTAACGTTGTTTTCAGCAGAATTGCATTGGTGTCTCGTTTTTATGCAGAAAATCAACTTTCGGAAAAATCCGTGGAAAAGATGGAAAAGTCAATATTTAACCGGGGGACACACGGAGCCAAAAGGCCAAGTGGAGCTGGGCCACGAGGGGCCCACACCACACGGTGGCGCGGGTGGGCCCAGGCCGCGCTACCACATAACAGGGAAGGATGGTCGCTCACTGAAGACGAGTTTGATGCGTACGTTAAGGACAACAGTCAGCAGGTAGCGGATGATGGAGAGAGGACCGAGGATCACGCGATCCAGCCCACCTCCACCTCGGAGTATCCGTATCAGCAGCCTGGGCCCGACTACGACTACGCTAGAGATGATCCACCAGCTTGGAGTTCTTACCATCACTGGGATTGACCTCCACTTAGGCCAAAAGCCTAAGCTTGGGGGGAGGTATACCGACAACTCACTCATTTACATATCTTGTTCGGTCGGTTCTTTGTATATTCATGTTTCGTTTTTCTTTCTTTTAGTTGTTTGTTCTTTGGTTTGCTTTCCTAAACACAAAAAGACCAAAAATATTTTCGTTGTTTCTCTTTGTTTACTTTCTTTAGTATTTAGTCTGTAGTTTGCTTAGTTGTTAAATTCGGTTTGCTATTTGAAAATCCAAAAAATATTTTGCTTTGTTGGTTTGTTTCCTTTGGTTCTTATTCCTAAAATCAAAAACCCAAAAATATTTGTTGTTCTTCTTTGGTTTTGTAAAGCTTTATTGCAGAAAATAGCGTTCTCCGGTGGCTCATGGAGCTTGGTTATCATTTCATATTATCCAACTTGCACAAGTGAAAAGCAATAATGATGATTTACGACAACTTGAGTTGGGTGAGAGGCTGGTATGAACACTGTTTGTTTTCATTTTTGTACATATACTTATCTATGTGAGCATGCTTAGTTGGTTCATGTGAGGTATATGTCATTTAATGGATGCTTAGTAGTTCATGTTCTCTCATGTTTAGTTCCAATTTATTAATAGTAGATAGCATGCCATGTTAATCTGCTTGCATTGTATTGTTCATCGTTCGGTATGACATTGTGGTATCCTCCTATGGAGAAATTCATTTGATCGACTTGGCACATGCTCATGCATGCATATGACTGAACAAAAGTCAATAAGCCTCGATGAATTACATTGCTTCAGAGTACTCGTATCACTTTTATGCTTAGGTTAATTTTATTCTGTCGCAAGCATGATTATGATGGTTATTGCTCTCTTGATTGTCGCTTCCCAGTCTTTGCTAAGCCTTCACTTGCACTAAGCGTATGGTTCGCTTGTGCTTCCAAATCCTTATAAACCAAGTTATTCCAAAGAGTCCACCATATCTACTTATCATATGGTATTTTCTATCATTCCAAGTAAATTTTCATGTGCTACCTTTAAACTTTCAAAATGCTTCTCAATTTGTGACACTGTTCTTAGCTCATGAAGAAGTAGTAGTTGGCTATGTCATCTTCCAAACTGAATTAAGTACCCCCCTGACTCGCATGCTTCATCAAGCTTGTCATTAATTTTGCAAAGAGCTGCTTAGACCATTATAACATCAAAAAGGTAAATTCAAAAATAGACACTCCTCCATGGTATGAGAATGTTGGCAGGCACCCGTGGATTCGGCTAGCCATGGTTTGTGAAAAGCAAGGTTGGGAGGAGTGTCATATTATAAAAGAGCATGCTATAAGTGCTTAATACAAATTCGGAACCGCTCTCAACTTGTTTAGTATGGAAGATGACAGAAACTCTATTACCATTCGTTGACAAAAACAATCACCTCTCAAAAACATTTTATCTCTATTTCAAAAATAAAAAGCTCTAGCACATGATAATCTCTGCTTCCCTCTGCGAAGGGCCAATCTTTTACTTTTATGTTGAGTCACCATCCTCTTTCTTTCAGCACCTTCTTGAGAGCATAACTATCATTCTTAGTGCAATGTGCTTGTCCCAGAATACGGTTAATTGTGGTATAACTGTGATGCTTTTATCTTTGATAATATTTACCTCTAGTCTTCTCTTGAACTTCAGAGGTGCCTGGGCATTTATGTTTTGCGTGATTAAAAAACAGGCAAGCGAGATACCACTTTATCATGCCTTATTATGAGCTTTGCAATCCTGCTTATAGATATGTCCCATGTTGTTTACTATTAAGATGTTGGTCTCTTTTCATGTTTGACATAGCTACTTTGTGATATTATTAGCATGTATCTTGTTATGAATTGTTTAAGCATTTGTCCATGTAGTGAGTATATATGCATTATATGAAGCAAATGTGTTCGTGAAAGTTCTTTTATCGCTCTCAGTTTTCAACTGAATTGCTTGAGGACAAGCAATAAGCTAAGCTTGGGGGGAGTTGATACGTCGAAAACGTATCTACTTTCCCGAACACTTTTGCTATAGTTTTACCTCAAACTTGTGTGTTTTGGATACAACTAACACGGACTAACGCTGTTTTCAGCAGAATTGCATTGGTGTCTCGTTTTTATGCAGAAAATCAACTTTCGGGAAAATCCGTGGAAAATATGGAAAAGTCAATATTTAACCGAGGGACACACGGAGCCAAAAGGCCAAGTGGAGCTGGGCCACGAGGGGCCCACACCACACGGTGGCGCGGGTGGGCCCAGGCCGCGCCACCACATGGTGTGGCCACCTCGGCCACGCCCCCGACGCCTCTTTGCGACTACAGGACCCCTTTCGACCTAAAAACCGAGGGGGATTCGACCATTGCTCCAGAAACACTCCAGAACGCCGCCGCCACCGAAAACCCTATTTCGGGACCAGAAACTCCATTCTGGCACCCTGCCGGGACAGGGAATTGGAGGAGATCATCGCCGTCATCGTCACCGACGCTTCTCCATCGACCATCCATGTTTCCCCCATCCATGTGTTAGTAAATACCCGCTGTAGGCTGAAGGGGATGGAAGGGATTGGATGTGATTATTCATGTAATGAGTTATAAGATTGTAGGGGCATAGTGCCTAGTACCTTATGGGAGTGCTGTAGACTTTGTTGCAACTTGTTGTGCTTAATGCTTGATACTAGGGCCCGAGTGTCATTGATCTCAGATCTGAACATGTTATTTATTCATGATGATATGCATTGTTTGTTGATCTTACCTGCAAGTTGTATACACATATTGCTGTCCGGAACCCGAGGCCCCAAAGTGACAGAAATTGGGACAACCGGAGGGGATGGCTGTGATGTGAGGATCACATGTGTTCACGGATTGTTAATGCTTTGCTCCGGTACTCTATTAAAAGGAGTATCTTAATTACCAGTAGTTTCCCATGAGGCCCCGCTGCAAACGGGCTGGTAGGACAAAAGATGTTGTGCAAGTTTCTCATTGCGAGCATGTACGACTATTTATGGAACGCATGCCTATGGTTACTTAGTACTCAGTTACTTTATTATTATCATCTGCAAATGCCTTGTCTTGCTTATTACATGAATCATATCATCCATGCAGCGCCCATTCATCCATCCCTGTGCCTACAGTATTTTAATCCTGCTGTCTTCTGCAATATTTACTGTTGCCTTTATTTTACTGCTGTCTCTATTTTGCTACTGCTATTACTATAAAACTGTTGCTACTGATCCTTTGTTGCGAGCAAGTCTATTTACAGGTGCAGCTGAATTGACAACTCAGTTGTTAAGGCTTATAAGTATTCTTTGTCTCCCCTTGTGTCGAACCAATAAATTTGGGTTATACTACCCTCGAAGACTGTTGCGATCCCCTATACTTGTGGGTTATCAGGGGTTTAGTGACAATAAAGTAATGATTGAATTTCTCACTCATCTTGTAAGTGAAACCGGAGCGGTTTCGGCCTTCGACCGGTTTCATGTCCACATGGCCGCATTTCTACAGACGTGGTCCTATAAATCACTATAAGGCAAATATGCGCCGGTTACAATGAGATTGTGGATTGTTGTGTAGCGTTCCCTAAGGCATCCCGTAGCCCGACTTATAAAGGCGCCAGGACTAGAGATTATAGGAGGAAACCCTACCGACTAAGTATAGATTCCTACTCGTATCCGGCTTGGGCCACGCCTTGAGCCCTAAGGCATCTCTTCAGCAGGCCTCCTTCTGGAACCTTCCTTAAGCCGGATGGGCCTCCTGCGCTTCACCATGATGGGCGCCACCTCCATTGGCCACCCTGGCATGCTAGATTTTAGTCTTCATGATGAGGATACCTGTTCGGCATAATCCCAACAATAATACATTTATTATTTGCATATCTCCAACATCTCCATCATAATAAAATAGTGAACGGTAATGCTCTTTACGAATAGATGGTGACAAAAAAAACGTACTAAGAGAAAAAAGGAAAATTAAAGGCACAATATGGTGAAATCAGTAGCGCTAGTTATTTCTACCAGCAATTGTACTCAAATTCCGGTTAGTTGATATAGGAATCCTTACAGTCGATGACCTTCCTGTGAAAACTGTGTATGGGATGCGTAACCCTAACTTGGGTCGCATGTGGTGTTTACATAGTTAGGACAAATACATGGTCCACCTTGGTATAGAAGGGGTACAATACAAGGGATCTATACAACAACTACATATACAAGTATTCTAACACTCACCCTCCATCATAACATATCTAAGTTAAGATTGCGACGAAAAGCTTGTAGCTTCCTTGTCGCAAGTGACTTTGTAAAACCATCAGCCACTTGATCTCCTGAAGGAATAAAACGTATGTCCAAGAGTTTTTGAGCAACTCTCTCCCGAGCGAAGTGATAGTCCACCTCAATATGTTTAGTCCTAGCATGAAATACAAGGTTAGATATGTTGCTCCAATATTATCACACCACAAAACCGCTGCTCGAGACTATGACACTCCCAACTCGGTGAGCAATGTCTGTAACCAAATCACTTCTGCCATAGCATTAGCCAATGATTTATACTCAGCCTCTGTGCTATACTTGGAAAACTGTAGCATGTTTCCTTGCACTCCATGATATCAAATTCGACCCCAAGTATACTGAAATACCACCAGTGGATCATCTATCATCTGGACATCCTGCCCAGACCGCATCCGAGAATGCACTGACCAAAGTAGAATCACACCTACTCAGTCGTAGCCCAAGTGAGATTGTACCTCGCAAGTCCAATGAACTGTGGTAGGATCATGAAGAAATTGACAGACCTTATTAACCGAGAAAGCAATATCAGGTCTAGTCAAGGTAATATACTGGAGGCCACCAAAGATACTCCTGTAGCGAGTAGAGTCATCACTACTCAACACTTCACCATCGACCAATGATAGCTTGTCTGAAACTGACAACGGAGTATCAACTGGCTTGCAGATTGTCATATTCACACGGCTGAGCAGTTTCTTTGCATATTTCTCTTGAGACAAAATAATGCCATCATTGACTGTTTTTACCTCAATACCAAGAAAATAGTGTAGTGCTCCCAAATCTTTCAAGGCAAATTCCAGCCCAAGTTCATGGAGGAGAATATCGATCAATAGCCTTCTCTGAGGAGCTAGCAACAACTATATCATCAATATAGATGCGCATAAATATAGATACTCCCCTTTTGTTGCGGAAAAACAAAGAGGTATCAGCCTTGGAAGCAGGAAAACCAAGAGACGAAGTTGCGAACTGATGTCTACTACGCGCTTCTATTCCTGTAGACAGTGTTGGGCCTCCAAGTGCAGAGGTTTGTAGGACAGCAGCAATTTTCCCTTAAGTGAGTAACCCAAGGTTTATCGAACTCAGGGAGGTAGAGGTCAAAGATATCCCTCTCAAGCAACCCTGCAATTAAGATACAAGAAGTCTCTTGTGTCCCAACACACCTAATACAATTGTAAGTTGCATAGGTGCACTAGTTCGCCGAAGAGATAGTAAAATGCAAATAATATGGATGGTAACAAGTGGTATTTGTAATCTGTAATTAAAATGGCAGCAAACAAACATGTAACAAAAGTGACTACAAACGGTCTTCCGATGATTGGAAACAAGGCCTAGGGATCCTACTTTCACTAGTGGACTCTCTCAACAGTTGTAACATAATTGAACATATAAAACACTTCCTCTAACATCATGTAACAAAGACGTTGCTCGGAGAAAACCGTGTAGGGCTACAAAAGCACACCTCAAAGTTCGGCCACCACAATTCATGCGTAGGTCTATCACACCCTAAAGTCCGAACACCACACACGCCACCCACACTGTCACCTTGGCTTTGTGTTGTCAACATTGACCCCGAAAATTATACTAGATAAATTGAGCAACATATCCATACATAATGAAGGGAAAAACATCTATGAGTTCAACTATATTACAATGTTCATGATCACATAAAGATCACACCATGGGAGAGAGAGAGAGGAGAGAGAGAGAGAGGAGAGAGAGAGAGAGAGAGAGAGAGAGAACCACATAGCCTCAAGTAGAGCCCTCAGCCCCGATGAAGAACTAATCCCGCTGCATCACGGGAGGCAGCAACGGCGATGAAGATGGCTCCGGGGGCAATTCCCAATCCCGGCAGGGTGCCGGAACAGGAACTTCTATCCCCCGAATTAGGTTTTTTGGTGGCGGCGGCGCTCGGATGCGTTTCTGGAGAAAACCTTCGATGTTCCCATGTTTTTAGGTCAAGAGAGAATATATAGGCGAAGAGGCGATGCGAAGCGGTGGACGAGGCGGCGAGGTGGGGCCCACACACGGCCAAGCCTGGGCCGCGCCTGGGTGCCTCCTAGGGATTGTGGGCCCCTCCCGGACTTGTCCTTCTGGCTCCCAGGATTTTCTGGCAAAATAGAATTTCTGTAATTTTTTGGGAATTTTCCGAGCACTTTGGATTTTGGACCTTTTCTGCAATGCACAGACATAATAAACAGAAACTGGCACTGGGCATCTTGTTAATAGGTTAGTCCAATAAAATATGCATAAATTATATAAAAACATAATAAACACATGTGTCATTTGATATAAAACAAACATGGAACATAAAAAATTATAGATACGTCGGAGACGTATCAGCATCACCAAGCTTAACTCCTGCTCGTCCTCGAGTAGGTAAGTGATAACAAAATAATTTTTGAAGTAACATGCTACCAACACAATCTTGATCGAGTAATCATATAAAGCATATGAACTGAATGCATTGATCCAAAACAATAGTTCATTGAATGAAACAAACAATGATTAACCAGGTGCAACATCTAAACAAGAATTTACTAGAAAAGAGTACTTTGGAGATTTAAAAGTATAACACTTGACAATGATTGATATCTCACAAAGCAATATTTTTTCGGCAAAGGAGTTTGGCCAACACAAAGGAAGATTTAAGTTTTCAGCAAGAAGCTTCAACTTGCAACATATTTGTCTCAAGATAAAGTCAATACAAAGTCTTCACGGTTAGACATAAAGATAACATGAAGTAAAACTTGAACCAAAGTTGACACCAAGTGATTGCTTGAGGGGTAAAGAAGGAAAAGGAAGACTGACTCAACATAAAGGTAAAAGAATGGCCCTTCGCAGAGGGAAGCAGGGATTAGTCATGTGCTAGAGCTTTTTTAATTTTTGAAACATAAGTAAAACAGTTTTGCGATATGCATGCTTTCGTCAACGACTTCACAGTAAAGAAACTAGCTAGTCCCCCATTTCAAGCAAGGCTTTAGACTTGTGAGAGTGGCTCCCATAGAGGAACGAGGAACATTCCTCTTTCTCCTTTGTTTATCACTAGCCAATGTTTGAGTGGTTTCTCAGGTTTGCACTGTGTGAAGTAGAGATTAATGATGTTGAATTTATATTTTGCGGGCTAGGAACCCTTGGCCAACTCTCGGCAAATTCAACTGAGCATGTAATCCATCCTCACGGGGTGAAAGGGGGAAATGACCTTGCTTGTTACAGGTTATTTCTAGCTTCCAACTGCTTCCTCATGAGCTTAAAAACAGAGGCCCAAAAAGGAGAATTTTGAAAGTTTTAAAGATAGCACATGAAAAAATTACCTGGAGTGGCAAGGAAATACCACATGTAGGTAGGTATGGTTAATACAAATGGCAAAGATATTTGGCTCAGGGATTTGGATGCACGAGAAGTATTTCCTCTTAGTACGTAATTTTTGGGCTTAGCAAGATATCAAGAAAACACATAACATCAACTTGTTTCAATGAATGAATACAGATATACATCATGCATAACCCCTAGACTTCACACTATCTACCTTGTTAGCCAAACCAACTCTTTGCAAAAAGAATATCTAGACTTTGAGAGCTACCAAGCAGGACAAGCACCACAATTTTAAAGCTTTACAGCAGTTCCTTACTAATCTATTCTTACTAGATGATCCACAAGTTTAAGCATTAATCTACTTCATATCTCTAAACAATTGACAAGTATCAAAGATTCAAGACAATGATCTACAAGATTGAGCAGCACTTTTCACACTTCCTACATGATAATTTCCATTCAACCAAACACCAATCAACTTATTTGAAACAAAACTAAAAGGGTGAAACCACAAGAGAATTACTTCCTAACTACAAAATCTAACAGCTCTGAACAAGAGATGCTAGAAAACAAGAGCTAGAAGCAAAAATAACAAAAGCTAAACACTCAACAGATATAAGTGAAGAACATGAGTGTATACGAAAAAGCGGAGCGTGTCTCTCTCCCAAACAAGCATGCATGGATCCAATTTATTGCAAAGACCAAAGAACAAAACACAAACAAACTGAAAGTAAAAAAACTGACGCTCCAAGAACAGCACATAATGTGTAAAGGAATAAAAATATAGTACCATGAGAGAAACCGATGATTGTCGATGAAGAAGGGGATGCCTTGAGCATCCCCAAGCTTAGACGCTTGTGAATTTTTGAATATATTTAGAGGAGGGTCCATGGGGGGAGCCTCCCCAAGCTTAGGCTTTTATCCCTTCTTGATCTTCCTTCATCACCTCGCACTTGGGTACTTGAAAACTTCCTTCACGCAAAACTTATAGCAACTTCATTATAGGGGTTAGTCCACAAAAACAATATCTTCCTTCAGTTCCAAAGCACATATCATGAACTTATTTTTTTAAACATTAGCTACTGTCACAAAGATCCAAGTAAAGCTCTTGACTCAAAAGAACCTCACTTTGTCTGTGAAAGGAGCAATGCAAAAGTAAGGACAGATTCTGTCAAAAACAGAACAGATTGTAAAAATGAATTTGTTCGGGGTACTTCTGGACCTCAAATCAGAAAACGTAAAACTAGAGAAAGGTATACAAAACCCTGATGCTTGCTTTCAAAAATTTGCAGCCACATATGATGTTCTATGATTTTTTGGATTTTCGAACAGTGAAGAACATAAATCTATTTCTGGACAGCAAACTCACCAATTAGTTTTCCTCTCTTTAGAGTCTATTCTTGCCACAAAAAAACAAAACAAAAAGATACAAGGGAGTTGTTACAGAGGTAACATCACCCAAAACAAGAACAAACCAAAAAGAAACAGTAGGTAAAAATGAAATTGGTTGCCTCCCATAGGCGCTTTTGTTTAACGCCTTTTAGCTAGGCACAATGATTTTAATAATGCTCTCATAAGAATAAGAGTTGAAATAAAAGAGAACATCATGAAGAAAATATCAAAATCATTTAAGTCTAACCCTCTTCCTATGCATAGGAATCTTGTAAGAAAATAGATCAATAAAACATAAAGTGACTAGCATAGGAAGGCAAAGCAAGTGCAACTTCAAAACTTTCAACATAAAGAGAGGAGACTTAATATTATTGAGATATATGAAACCGTGTCTCCCTCTCTCATAATGACTTTCAATAGAATTATGAATAAAATCCACAATAGAAGTATCACATAAAGCATTCTTATCATGATCCACATGCATAAAAGTATTATTACTCTCCACATAAGCAAAATCCTTCTTCTCATTAGTAATAGTGGGAGTAAAACTATCATAGCCATCATTGTAATCATCATAAATAGGAGGCATATCATAATCATAACAAATTTTATCCTCAATAATAGATGGACTGAAAATATCACATTCATCATTGTAAACATCATATATAGGAGGCATATCATAATCAAAATAAACCTTATCCTCAATAATAGGTGGAACTAAAATATCACAATTATTATAATCATCATATATTGGAGGCAAAGTATCATCAAAGCAAATTTCCTCCTCAAAGCTTGGGGGACTAAAAAGATCATATTCATCAAAACCAGCTTCCCCAAGCTTAGAATTTTCCATAGCATTAGCAATAATGGTGTCCAAAGAATTCATGCTAATAACATTGCTACTATCATGATTATTATGCAAATAAAGTTCCATAGGTTTTTTTAATTTTCTCCTCAAACACCTCATGCTCGCATCAATACATGTATTCCACTGATTTATCTAGCTGCCTATCTAGGCTCAATAATTTGGCGGCTACACAGATATAGGAATATTGACCTAGTGCATCATAGCCTGCGGCGGCAAGCACGGTGGCGAGGACAGTGCAGCTCCACGGCGAGCAACTCCTTTGTAGAGATAGCATGAGCAGCCATGAATCTGCTAGGAGAAATTGGATACAACTGTGTCATGTGAGGCAGTGATGGATAGAGATAATGCCTTGGGCATGGATGGAGAATGTGTGAGGGAAGGGGCATATTTATGCACTGATATAAATATATTAGTAGAGGAGGCGTTACTATTGGGGAAGGTGGACATGTGGGAGGCGAAGGAGTTATATACACTTTTGGTCCCACAACTTACATGGCGGGAGCAGATTAGTTCCACATCTTGCAAAGAGTGCAAAACTAGTCCCACAACTTGCATAGCTGCGACTAATTAGTCCAATTTCACCGAATTTCTCCTTTTTTAATCAAATTTGGATTGGACGCATGCTTTTGCAGAAAACTCCTCGGATGTAGGAAATATGCCCAAGAGGCAATCATAGAGATGATGATATTTTGATGTATCCATGATTTATACTAATGTGCCTTCAATAATATCTTTGTATTGATTGGCAAGTACGTGACTTGTTTGTGAAACTCATTACTTATATGGTTATTCTAAATACGTCCCTAGTCGGAGTTGCTATGAGGACACACTTGCATATGAGACTAGCACATGTATTAGTTGATGACTATGTTTCACAAGTCATAGACATGGAGATGTCAAACTAATAATGTGGACCTATCTTATGAACATAGAGTTGGACTGACCCAACTCAAGACAATACAACAAAGTTCATAGTTCTCTCTCTACACGATGTGTATGCCTTGTCCCTAGACCTGAGATTGTCGCATGTACTCAAGATGTGAATTGACCTGCTTTGGGGCTATCAAACGCTGCACCGTGAAAGGGCAGGTATAAAGATAGTTTTCGAGTTTGTCATGAAGCATGCTGCGAGGCATGGTCAATCAAGATGGAATTTTCCCCTCTCTAGTCGAGAGAGATATATATATCTAGGCCCCTCGAGTGATCGGATCCAAAAATGCATGGCCGTGCTACATAAGGTTAAAGGCTAACCTAGTATGGGTTTCCGAATCACATGATCGAGAAAGAGTGGTCAACTAGGAGCTTGACCAAATATCGTGAGGCAAAGGGAATAGCATAAACATTGTGTTGGTTCGTCCGATACGATCTTTATGTGCGTTTGGGAGTTGGCACGTTTTGCTAGAAGCCGCTACCAACTATTGATCGAGTATGTGTACTCGAGTCATGTCCAAATGTGCGTGAACCTATAGGGTCACACACTTAACGCAGTGGAAGCAGAATTCAGATCGGATCCGAATTGGGATGAAAGTAGACTCCAGAGCGGGCTGTTTTGAGGCAGCCCAATATGGAGAGGTCTATATAAGGAGAGGAGGTTGGACGTTTTAGGGTTGCCCATTTCCGCACATAATCCGCCCAGCCACCGTATCTCCACGCCCTTGCCGCCCGCGCGGACCTAGCAGTCCGGCGAGCGGTGCCTCCACGCCGTACGTGTGGATACCGATAGAGGTGCTGCATCCGAGCACTTGGATGAGCCGCCGAGAGGAGCTGTTAGTGGGAGCTGTTCGTGGGAGCGACTGGATCGGAGAGGATTGTACGTCTACCCTGCCCCGACTCGCTTCACCGACTTTGGCACGTCACAACGCGTCTAGTGGTAATCTTGTGATCTATGATAGCAGCAGTTCCTTGGTTGATGCGGTAGAAAATTTTGATTAGCGCTAGCGTAGCCTACCCGCGTCCCTTCATCAGACTCTCGCTAACACCACTAACCAGAAAACTTGACACGTGCATGCCGTCCAAGTGCTGCACGGTAAGGTCACGACATCGACGATTTACTACGCACCGAAGTCTTGCATGGTGTGCGTGGCGGCGTGGGCGACGATGTCCGCGGCAACGTCCAGCATGGTGTGTCAACAACGTCCGCTTCCCGTCGATTTCCTGTATGTCATGGTCGTAGGGACCGTGGTGGGCAACGCCGGCGGAGTCCGCAATGGCATTGTAGGCGTGCACGACTGCACGTCTACTAGACCGTGGTAGGCAAGACAGCTCGTAATGGTTCGATGTGGATTGGTATAAAATAGTAACGTCCTACCTTAGGTGTGAGTTCGAATCCCGTTTCAGCGCATTTAGTTTTAAATGTTCTACAATACTGACAGGTGGGACACGATATAAGACAACACCCATGTCTCACATGCCAGAGAAAAATATATAAAGGTATTTTCGCAAAAGCGTGCATCTAGTCCAAATTTGGTAAATGGTGAAATTTGGTAAAATTGGACTAATTACTCACGGCTATGCAAGTTGTGGGATTAGTTCTACACTCTTTGCAAGATATGTGACTAATCTGCTCCTACGGTGCAAGTTGTGTGACCAAAAGTGTATGTACCTCGAGGCGAAGGTTAATCGTACAATTTACCTAGAAAAAAAACACTAACGATGTGGATGGGCTGCATGTTAAGATAGACAACTTAAATAATCCTATAGTAGAATTTTGTCTTATAAAAGATATAGATAGATAGATAGATAGATGGTATGCACATGCAAACCATGCGTAGGTGCATGCACTCCCGAATTGGTTGATCCGACCTTGCAAGCTCCGAAGCACATGGGACTGTCTGATCGCCCACCCAACATGCAATGTATCATGGCATAGCAACGAATCGATTTTTGGTCAGTTACGTTACGGGGTCTCCTCTCCGGCGACGGCGAGGCGAAACCCTAACTCTCTCGACTTCTTCTGACGGCGACATGGTCGTGCTCCGTCATCCACCTTTCTCTCCACCAGCGTGCTCGTCTTTCGCCGCTGCTTCTCCTGATCGGTTTACTTTCTCCAGTTTGGGGCGATTACGGGGCGAACCTGGTTTCACTACCCGCCCTTGGCTGTGAGCGGTTTTCTCGGATCGGAGAGGCGATGGCTGGATCGAATGCTAGAAGGGAGGATCTCGCCGCGGGGGTTTCTCCTCCACTGGGTAAGGAACTGTCGGTCCGTGATCTGGACTCGACGCAGAAGGGTAAATCTCACAGAGGCGCCGGCTCATCTTCGGCTGCTGCTGGCGATGGAGTGGCGGAGATGTTTGGACGCCTCAAGCTCACGTCTCGGGAGGCTTCGGCCTTCGTCCTGGATGATGAGGAAGATGGATATCCTGGATGCCCGGAATGGGCAATTGTGGGGAAGGTCCTGGCACCGAACACGCTGCACATCACGACGATCAAGGCGGCCCTTCGGCCGGCCTGGGGAAACCCTAGGGGTCTGGAGTTTCATCCCCTGGGACCTAACCAATTTTTGGCACAGTTTGGGCGTCAAGCCGACAAGGATCGGGTGATGGGAGGCTCACCATGGTCAATCAGCAAGCACGGAGTTCTCTTGAAGGATTTTGATCCATCGATTCGTCCTAGTGAGATATGTTTCGATCGCCTGTCTCTGTGGGCTCGTATTATGCACTTGCCTTTCAGCCTGATGAATGATGAACGTGGGAGGGCTCTAGCAGGCAGTCTGGGCAAGGTGGAGCAGGTGGAAGTTGATGATAAAGGCATGGCATGGGGAGAGTATCTACGCGTCCGAGTTTCTATCAAGGTCAGTGAGCCGATGATGCGCTGTGTCTCAGTTTTCTCCCAGAAGCGGCGTACTACCGATATCTACCGTGTTATGTATGAGAAGTTGCCGCTCTTCTGCTACTCCTAAGGGGTTGTTGGTCACTCCTCCGTGATGTGCTCAACGCCGGGGGAACGGGATCCAGAGGGATATCTCCCATACCATGGCCAGTTCCTATGTGTGCCAGATGAGAGGAAGAAGCAACCGGCTACACGATCGGGTCAGAGCTCGTTTTCGAGCAATTTTTCGGATCCAGGATCAGGTCAAAACGGACTAAGAAACTCTCCTGCAAATAAGCATGGAGGTGATGGTGGTGGTGAGGTGACGTCGCCTGAGAAACCCAAAAAGCCCCGTGGGCATAGGACCACGGGTGAGGGTACAGTGCGCAAGAATGCTGGCAAGATGAATGGTGGGACAGGCTGTGATGATGGTAGAGTTTCTGGCCAGAAGAGGAAGGTGTATAGAGTCAAAACTGTTGATCCAACGGCCCAGCTACCTACTCCAAATCTGTCCATTGTGCCTGTTGTGAAGAATGGTACAAGTGCCTATGTTCTGAATGCTACTGGGGATGGAGGCAGTGGATCAGTAGCAATTCCATGCAAGAAACAGAAAACAAGCTCTCCTTCAACCTCAGAACGATCGGCGGATCAGGCAGCGGCTGTTTAACAGCCCTGCCGCACGCAATGAATCTGCTATGTTGGAACTGTCGAGGGCTCGGGTCGGACTCAACAGTTGGCGAACTTCGCTGGTTAGTGAAGTTTCTCCGTCCTACCTTCCTCTTCCTCAGTGAAACGAAGATGAAGGACTCAAGCGTGAAGAATTTTATGTGGTCTCTTGGATATACTGGTTGCTTCACTGTTAGCAGCGTCGGCCAAAGTGGAGGGTTGGCTCTGTTTTGGAGAGAGCCTTTTTCTGTGTCGCTCAAGGGTTATAATTCCCATTGCATTGATGTCGTTATATCTAAAGAGGAGACGGCCCCCTGGTGAGCGACTTTTGTGTACGGAGAACCGAAAAAGGAATATCGCCACCAGTTTTGGGATCTACTCTGCAGGCTTCATCGGGAGTGGAAAGGACCATGGATATGTTGTGGTGATTTCAATGAGGTTCTAGTGCTGATGAGCATCTTGGCTCTCATGATCGATCGGATGCGCAAATGTCTTGGTGTTCCAGTCTTGTTTGGACTCCTGTGGTTTGCGGGATCTTGGCTTCTCGGGTCCGAAATTCACATGGACTAACAGACAGGTGGGCACCTATCTGGTCTGTGTTCGTCTTGATCGTGCGGTAGCAAACAGTGCGTTCACTGATCTCTTCAATGGCTACCAGGTTGAGAATGTGATTACGACATCGTCTAATCATCTTGCAATTTATGTCAAGTTGGTTGGACTGGATGATGGGCCGAATTCAGCCCCGGTTCAACAGACCTTTCGTTTTGAGGCTTCCTGGTTGCGAGCCCATGATTACCGAGAGGTAATGGAGAATGCCTGGGAGGAGGGCAGAGACGGTTCCACGTCGCTGCAATCTACATGCGATAACCTGCGTCGCCTGGCAGGATCGCTTAAGAAATGGAGTCGTGAGTCCTTCGGAGCTATCTGGAAGAAAATCTCGAAACTGGAGTACAAGCTAAAGGATTTACGGTCTAATGGGGCTGACAATGCTGAGATACGCGCAGTGGAGAACACTCTGTGCGAGCTCTTTGAAAGAGAAGAAATAATGGCACGCCAGCGCTCTAGGGTTGAATGGCTCCGGGAAGGAGACAGGAACACCTCTTTCATCCATGCTAAAGCTTCAGCGCGTAGAAGGACTAATAAAATCACAAGCCTGCGACGGGAAGATGTCTCTAAAGATTAAAGGTATGGTGCATCATTTTTATGAGCATTTATTTACCGCTGAAAGTTGCCCATCAATTGATACGGTCCTTGATTCTATTCCGACTAATATTACTGATGAGATGAATGAGTCCTTGTGCAAGGCCTATACTGATGATGGTTTTCCTGCTCTGTTTTATCAACACCATTGGGATTTTCTCAAGAAGGAGATTTGTGATGTGGTGCGTAGTTTTCTGGGTGGTGGATCTATACCGACTGGTTTTTGTGATTCGGTCATTGTTCTTATACCGAAAATCAATAATCCTGTTCACCTAAAGAATTTCCGCCCTATCAGTTTGTGCAATGTGCTTTATAAGATAGCTTCAAAAGTTCTTGCCAACCGATTGAAAGTTATTCTGCCAGCCGTTGTGTCCGAAAATCAAAGTGCATTTGTTCCTAGGCGCCTGATTACGGACAATGCGCTGATTGCTTTCGAGTGTTTTCACACTATTCGGCACCAACGGATTAAGAAGCCATTTTTTGCCTTAAAGATCGATATGATGAAGGCATATGACAGCGTGGAGTGGAGTTACTTATATGGCTGTTTATCTAGGTTGGGCTTTGCTGGCTCCTGGATCAGCTCTGTGATGCGATGTGTTACATCTGCAAGGTATGCGGTCCAGGTGAATGGAGATCTTACTGAGCCGGTGGTGCCGTCGAGAGGTATCCGCCAAGGGGATCCGATCAGCCCCTATCTATTTCTTCTTTGCACTGAAGGTTTATCTTGTCTTCTTTTTTTTAGATAAAGAATATATATTAATATCGCGACGATACCAATTACATCCAGCCTCTGCAACAACGTCAAACCCAAAAGGCCCGACGGATGCACATAGCTAAAAAAGTAAAAAAAAAAAGTCCCGCTACAGAGTTCTAGTCTTTGCAGCAACAGCACAACCACCACCAATACAACACCTGAAGTCAAGTACTCCAAAAGCGACGCCTCCAAGAAGGAGACAGTGCACCAGCGCCGTCGTCGCCTGATCAAAGATCTAGGGTCTTCACCCTGAAGATAATCCCCGCTCTCAAAACAATGACTTCAACAAGGTCATTGCCAGGCACAACCAATTAAGGCCAGACCTTGGATTTTCACCCTGAAAGGTAAGACTTTGAACTTCACTTGTGTTGTCGCCCCCACTTCCATACCGCTGCTACGAATTCTGAAACTCTAAGCAAGTTCCTCATCGCCACAATGACTCAAATCACCGTGCCTAGTACTCCGATCTCGACCTTCATGCCATTCTCCGCCTCTGACTTCATCCAAGATGGCAACAGATAGCAGAGCTTCGTACCGCTTGCTCCTTAACGGAGAATCGTGGGCACGACCGAATCCCATCTGATCCAGCAATCCCCAGACAAAAACGACCATGGAAGATTGCCGACGGAGCCTTCCGGAACTTGACAATCGATGGCCAGATCAAGGAGGACACACCACCAGCAGGTCTTTGTCTTCGCGCGGAAGAAACCATAGGACCATCATCATTATTCGATCCACAGAAACCTGCCGATGCTGCGAAACAGCAAACTGGGGAATCAGCGCCGCTGGATCTCGAGGGCACACGATGCGCGCGCATGGCAGCAACAGACGAGGCCCTCTGGACCCAGCAGGCCCAGATCCGGCCCGTCGTCGCCATTGCCGATGCAGCCTCGCGCCGTGGCCAGGAGAGCACCGCCGCTGTCCTCCCAAGCTTCACTCCCCCGCATCAACGCCGCCCTGCTTGCCTACACGCCGCAAAGCCCGTCTCCGGCCCCGCTCCGCGCGAAGCAGAGCCATCGGGGCATGTCCACCAAATCCCGCCGCCTCCGAGGGAGCACGCGGACGGGGGCCGCCACCACCGCCGGCGACAGCGGCAGCAGCGGCCAAGGACGAATCGATCCGGCGGCGGCTGCTTTCTTAGGGTTAGGGACGCCCCCGGAGTCGCCCGCGCGAGCAGCCCGGGAGGCAGTTTTTTTCAGTCCGTTTTCCTGACCAGGGATCCGATCCAGTATACCGGCCCGTCAGAACGGAATTTGTCTTCTGCATAAACAGGAGGCCCGAGGCGAGCTCCAAGGCATAAAAAATGGTAGACTCGGTCCTGCTATATCTCACTTGCTGTTTGCAGATGACAGTATCTTCTTTGCTCGGAGTGATAGAAGGAGTGTTGATGCTCTACAACACACTCTGAACCTTTATTGTGAGGGTTCAGGACAGAAGATTAACTTAGAGAAATCCACGGTTTTCTTTGGTAGTGGCTGCCAAGAGGGAATTAAGAATGATGTTAAGCGATCCTTGGGTGTCTTTAATGAATCACTCCAGGACTCCTATCTTGGTATGCCTACCAACATTGGCCGCTCTCCTATAAATACCTTCAGATACTTGACGGAGATGATGTGGAGGAGGGTCAATGGGGTGTTGGACAGGCCACACTCAGCGTTAGGGAAATGAGACCTTGCTCAAGGTTGTTATCCAGGCGATTCCTGTTAGATTGATCTCAACGTGACCGAACCCAACGGCTCGATCACGTCCCTTGACTCTGCCCTGATCGGGGGCGTCTAACCGAAACGGTTGAAGGGCCCCTGTGACCTGCGCTATAAAGAGAGGTGGGGAGGCCAGCAGCACGCACCACGAGGTTCACCGTGTGCAGCACACCCCACTGAGAGATACCTACCGATCTGGGTCAGCGCAGTGCTCACAGGAAGCTCCGCCGCCGCCACACTCCACTCACTCACCTCGCCACCCACCACCACACCACCATCGCCGGCTCCTGGAGCTCTACACCGCACGGAGACAAGGTAGACACGCCGATCTCACCTCTCTCTCCTCTCGGTCTCTCTCTCTCTCGCATCCGTCACACCGCAAGGGTAAAACCCTAAAGTTGTCACCGTGGAGGATCTAGTCTAGTGTTGTTGATCTTAACAATTCCGACATATGTTATGAGCTGTTTTGAGCTTCCATGTGAACAGATGAGGATAACCATTGCAAATCAATGGTGGGGTTTTCACCACGGACACCGTCACCGCGAGGTTGCTCCTCCGCGCCTGGTAGAATTCCTTCAGCCGCAATATGGGCGACGTTGCAACCCTCATATATGGCCCAGATGTGTGGAGAGAAGTGTAGTAGAGCATCACACATCGGCTGGCCTCAGTGGCGGTGGGCGAATGCGGTTGGGCGGACACGGTGAAACATGTAGACAAAGGGGGGAGCAGGGCGTACACGACGGAGATTGTGATGGCTCGACGGGGTCAGAGCGAAGGATGCTATGAGGGTCTAGAGATTTTGAAGGAGGGTGAGCATTAGGAGAGATGTGATGAGGCACAGCAATCTAGTGCGCTCGACCCTAATTATTTATCGAGTGCGAGAGAGAGGAGGGAATAAGGATGTTGACCAATAAAAATAATTTCACATACATTTGCACCGCACACAATTAACAAATCAAACAAAACCATCCTAGAAGATATGGCTCATTAGTGTTGCGATATTTGCTATGTAAATAGTGTGAAATGTGACATCAACGACCATAAATTCAACTTTAATAATAAATGTGTGCAGCTTTGGCTTTCGGGGGACATATATGCTTCTGCGGTCATGCATGACATGAAATTCGTTTTTTTTCAAAAATTCGAAAAAACATCGGCAACAAACATATATAAGTGTTATAAATGCGTGCAACATTTTGTCACGAAATGACATTCATGTTGCTTTGTGCGAAAAACAAAACAAGTACTCTGAAAATATATTTTTAAAAGCCACTAATTTTTTTTCAAAGAGCACTATAAATGTCATTTCTTTTGGAAATTTTGCAAATGTATAGAACACTCGAATATGTTTGTTACCAATTTTTTCAGAATTGATTTTTTTTTTGAATTTTATACCAGGTAGGAGCATGTGAGCTCGGCAGCTGTATTGAATTTCCGCATAAATTTTCACTGAAAAATCAAAGCTGCAAATATGTTCACGGTGAGGCGACGTCCACTCGTCGCGGACTCCAACCCAACCCAACCACCACCCGACCCGGACCGGTTCGCCTCTCCTTCCTCCCCCGACCGCGAACCCTACCCGCCGGCGGCGGCGGAGGTGACCTGACTCAGGAGGACGGCCTCCAACCCGCCCGCCACCCCATGCCGCACGCGCGCTCCGATCCGGTGAGCCCTCTCTCCGCCGTCTCCAGATCCACCTCGCCGGCTGACGCGCGCCCGACCGCCTCCCCTCGTCCCACATCGGGGATCTACCGGAATTCCGCCTGTTTCGTCTGTGCGCGGCGTGTTAGGGGTAGTTGGGGGCTGCAGCGTGATTTTGCGCGGGGCTGGTTGTGTAGCGTGCGAGCGGAGCAACCATCGAATTTTTGTACAGTAGTTTCCGTAGCTGTGAAAGACAGGGTTGGATTCACAGAGAACGCGCAACGATCGTCATTATGCTGCGATGTTTTATTTTTATTTTTTTGGGGGTGAGAGTGGCGAATTTAGTTGAATGGAAGGCGATGACGGTTTCTGCTCGTATCCTGAGGAATCTGCCGCTATGTAATCAACGTATGTATCTGACGCTTGTGCAATTATCTTGTGATGATCAGGGGCTGGACGTTGAGCCGGCAGCGGAGTCGTCGTCGTCGAGCTTCCGCAGCTCCAGTCCTTCCCACAGAAGGAAGCGTGCGAAGCTGTCGACGGACGAGCTGTTGCAGAGGGAGCTCCTTGGTTGTGCCGCGTCGACTTGTGATGATCCGCGGGAGAACTTGCTTGACAGGTACTACCCTTCGTTGACTCTCTATTTGTTAGTCACATTATTATTATTTCCTCCTATTGCTTCAAATTGTTGATTCTGCCTGCACCATTGATCAGGTGTTTGGAGGGGCGTCAAATTGCGTCCTGTAGTGGTGACCAACCGCAAAGCTCTGGCCTGTTTGTCGCAGTGGAGGATAATGTTTCTTCTGTAGATAACAGCGGGGGGATCTATCCGCAGTCAGGGATGGGCTATTCGAATGGCCAAAACGGGGCGTGCATTGCATATCCACAGCATCAGCCCTTGGAAGGTTGTATGTATGTGAATGAGCATGGACAGATGTGCGGGCCTTACGCACCCAAGCAGCTCTACGAGGGGCTATCCACTGGTTTCTTGCCCCAGGATCTTGCTATTTATGCTCTTGTCGGTGGGAAGATGGTCAATCCTGTACCCTTGAGTCTTCTGGAGCAGTTCCTTTCGCAATGGAACTCTGCTGCTGCGGTCTCCACGCCAAATGAATCGAAGGGGAATACAACGGTGGCCTGTACTGATAAAATGGCGCTTCGGGATGTATGTCATTCATCTCTGCCTATGTTTCTATACGTCACCTAGCCTCTTGTCTACCTTTCTGATTTTCTCAGTTTCTGTTTTTTCACTAGGTTCTTTCAAGTGATGAATCATGCTGGATGTTTGAGGACACAGAAGGCTCCCGTCATGGGCCTCATTCTCTTGCTGAACTTTCTTATTGGCATCATAGTAGCTATCTCCAGGATCTTTCAATGGTAAAAAGGAATTAGCACTCGAAATCATGTCTTGTAAATCCCACCCTCTTGCTTTATGTTGGCAAATGCTTTATCCACTTGAGCAACCATGCCATTCCTGTTACCCAGTAATGTTTCCATTCAAGTTAGGTAATGGCAGGTCTGCATTTATTAGAAGGCGATTTTATGATTTGGTCATAACTAGTCAATAGCGCAATAATATCATTCTTTGACATACGCTATTTGTGTTAGATTCTGGTTTTGTAAATACCTCTTAATGTTTGTTGCATTGTCGGCTTGAGTGCCCTTGCCCTTATTTGTTAGACTAGCATCATGTGAGGAACATTTGATACATTTGTTCTTTTGCATTTCTCTTCTTGCCTTGTCAAGGGCAAACAATTGGGCAAGTATGTGAAGTTGAACAACTAATCAGTGGCAAAGGCTATTTTCTGTGTACAAACGGTTAAATTCACTAAACATCAATGCAAAAGTAATATATAGTTCTGGTGGAATTTCGATCTCTAAGATTTTCTTGTTTTCTCGAGGATCAAGTTAAAAGACAGAGTGTGTTGTGCTACTATATCATCTGTATTGTCATACTTATCTCCCTCTACTGCAGTGCATCTGTATTTGCGTTTTATTTTCTTATTCTCATTAGTCTGCAATCTGAATAAAGTATGTTTTATTTGTAGATTTACCACGTCGATAGCAAATTTGGTCCATTTACACTTGTCTCACTAATTGATTGGTGGAGTGGAGGTCACCCGGAGCATTCAGAAGCTACAGAGAACGGTTCAGGGTCACTGAGTGCCGTAATGGGTGACATTGTCGATGATATTGGCCATCAGCTCCATGCCGGTATAATGAAATCAGCCCGCAGGACTTTCATTGATGAAATATTCAGCTGTGTGCTTCCAGAACTTATTGCTTGTAGGAAAACCGAGAAGCAACTAGCTGCGAAATCAAAGGCCCAAGCTGTTAAGGTGTGTTCTATTTGGCCCAAAGGTGTCCTATCAAGAGCACTTCTTTTTGTGATCATTCTTCAGTTTTTCATAACCTCTCCTGCATGTTTATGACATTTGCAGGCTGCCAATGTGAGCAGCAAGAAGGTTTCAGCAGTAAAGGGCAAGGTTGATACACGATCTACTACTCACAAAAAAGAAAACTCGTACAATACAACACGAGCAACTTCTTCTGTTGCTGCTCAATCAATTGCAGTGCATGCCAAATTTGCTGATATATTATCAGCAGTCTGGCAAACTATGTATTATGAATCCATGAAGAATATCTGGGATGGGATACTTTATGATCCTGTTATGGACTACTGTGGTGCATGGCTTAAGAGAAATCACCATTCAAGTTTTCACTCTACAATTATTCCTGATGCATCTGATAATGGAAACATGAAAGGAGCTGATGGACCGAAGGTTTTGCCACTGATACTAATTGTGTTTATTTCTTGGAAGGGGTGTACTTGGTGCTTATATCCTTTCTTTCGTCAATACAACGGCTGACGATACTTCTGTATCTTTGCAGGCAATATGTGATTCAGAGGCTCTTGACTGTGACATGGATTTCCCACCTGGATTTGGGCCAAGTTTAGAGTGTGCTGAGAGCTCCCACTCTGCATCCTTGTTAGCCATGGACTCTTGCGAGGGAAAAATTAGTGGGAAGCCTGAATCAAGTTCCACTATATATTATGACCCCTCATCAGGAGTCCAGGTAATGCTGGCGAATGAACTATACGTGTCAGCAAAGGAAACTTTGTTTCACCATTTCAGGGAGGTTATTGCAGAGGAAATTACAAACTGTTTATGCTTTGGACTTGAAGATAGCACCGATCAAGTGAGATAACAATTATAAACAATCTCTCTTATAACTACTGAAATTTAGGAGTTTACATGATTCATGTTGGACATGTGTATTGCAGGAACTACTTCGTACCCCTGTTCATGCACCGGATTCACCTAGTTCTGCTGGAATGGACATTCATGAAACACCCACTCCTCCTGACATGGCTCTAGATAAATTGTTGGATGTTGCTAAAATGGCTACAGTTGCAATAAACATTCCAGCTGTAATGGCTCTAGATAAAGTGTTGGTTACTGCTGAAATAGTTACAGATGCTGTACCCAGTCTTGCTGACATGACCACAGATGAAACATCATGTGCTGCTGAAGTGGAAACAGATAAAATGCTCACTTCTCATGGTAAAGGATCATTCTTCTATTGCATTTTGTCTTACCTGAGTTTGATGATTACATTATTTTAACTCCTTTAATTTGGATGCAGTGGAACATCAATCCCCTTCTGCATCTTACGATAGTATATTTGAAATGCTTGATGTATGTGAGACAGCTGAACTGGTTGAGAGTTTTGATGAGGTGCCTCCTGGAATGGAGACTGGCTTAGTTTCTGTGGTGATCAAGGACAAAAACAAATATCGACCTTCAAAATCAGTCAACTCTATTCCTGTAATTTCTAGATATATTACCTTGGCTCTCTGCCGGCAAACACTGCATGAGAATGCTGTGAAAGAGTGGGTGTCTCTCTTGTCAGATACTATTAGCGAGTGCTTTGATTCATGGTATACCAAGCAGAATGTTGTGTCTAAAAACATCGATGAACCATTGAGACCAACGGAATATACATACTACAGGAAGAGAAAGTTAAGGAACAGCCGTGAAACAGTGTCGTCCAAAAAAACAATGGGAATTCCAATGGATGAGCAGCTTTCGAAGACTCTATGTGAGCTTATTGAGCGCAAGGTTCATCTTAAAAATGTACAGGTAACAAAGAAGGCTGGTAAGTCGAAAAAGCTCGCCAAGAGTCATGCCAAAGCTCTTGATGAGGTACACACTTTGAATATCAAACAAGACTTGAAGCAGCTCTCCAGTGACGTACACACTTTGAAGGCTGGGAAGTCGAAAAAGCTCTCGAAGATTCATGCCAAAGCGCTTGATAATGAAGTACACACTTTGAATATCGAACGGGACTTGAAGCGGCTTTCCAGTGACGTGCACACTTTGAAGGCTGGGAAGTCGAATAAGCTCTTGAAGAGTCATGCCAAAGCTCTTGATAATGCTGTACACACTTTGAATATCGAACAAGACTTGAAGCGGCTTTCTAGTGATGTACAAACTTTGAAGGCCGGGAAGTCGAAAAAGTTCTCGAAGAGTCATGCCAAAGCTCTTGATAATGATGTACACACTTTGAATATCGAACAAGACTTGAACCGGCTTTCCAGTGACGTGCTTACTTTGAAGGCTGGGAAGTCGAAAAAGCTCTCCAAGGGTCATGCCAAAACTCTTGATAATGACGTACACACTTTGAATGTCGAACAAGACTTGAACCGGCTTTCCAGTGACGTGCACTCTTCGAAGGCTGGGAAGTCGAAAAAGCTCTCCAAGAGTCATACCAAAACTCTTGATAATGATGTACACACTTTGAATATTGAACAAGACTTGAAGCGGCTTTCCAGTGACGTGCACACTTTGAATATCGAACATGACTTGAATCGACTTTCCAGTGAAGTGCACACTTTAAATATCGAACATGATTTGAAGCGGCTTTCCAATGATGTGCCAAAGAGTAAGTATTTTAATTCAATTTGCTTCGTCTCATGTACATTTGCATATATCTAACATGTGCATCTTTCCTTTACAGGACAAAGGACTTGTCATCTTACTAGGAAGCATCTGGTTGATAGTAAGGTTCGTACTGAGAACGAGAACGATGGTGTGCCCACGAAGCTCGCAAAGAAAAGAAAGCACAAGAACATGTCTACTGACTCCAGTCAAAAGGCAAAGCCGTTGATTTTATGTCCAGAATCAGATGGCTGTGCAAGAGCTTCCACCAGTGGGTGGGAGTGGCGTAATTGGGCACGAAACGCCACTCCATCAGAAAGGACTCGTGTGAGAGGGTATCGTGTTCGGAGTATTCTTTCAACTTCAGCTAATAGCATGTGGAAAAATCCACCAGTCAAAGGTACATCCGCACGAACAAATCGGGTCAAGTTACGAAACCTGTTAGCTGCTTCTGAAGGAGCTGAGCTGCTTAAAATTACCCAATCAAAGGTAAATTAAATTGTTGCATGTATAAGTTACTCTTGTCATTAGGTTGAATGACCACTGACTACCTTGGCACATAGGCAAGGAAGAAGCGGTTACGTTTTCAAAGGAGCAAGATCCATGAATGGGGGCTGGTGGCCCTTGAGTCGATTGATGCAGAAGATTTTGTTATTGAATATGTTGGTGAACTGATTCGTCGGCCGGTAATTTTTGTTGAATTCGATCAACGATCTCTTCGTCCATGTACTAGTGTTTCCTCTTGAATTATAGATATATCTGCACCATGCAGGTCTCGGACATACGTGAGGCTCAATACGAGAAGAGTGGAATTGGAAGCAGCTACCTTTTCGCTTGGACGATGATTATGTGGTAGGCATAAAAGATTATCCCTTTCTGCTTTTATCCAAGATGATTTGCCCCATCCATGTCTTTATGTCTGATATTTGCTTCTTAGACAATAGGAGTTTGGTATTGTTGAAGCAGTACAAAAAGTGATTTAGCTATGTGAGAATAGTTATGGAAAGCATGAATGCCATCTTCTAACCAACTGAGTTCTTTGTGCTGCTTTGCAGTCTCAAACCTCTGATTAACATTAACTCTGTTCACTGACTCCACATTTTCTTAATTTCACAGGTTGATGCTACTAAGCGCGGGGGTTTAGCAAGATTTATCAACCACTCATGTGACGTAAGCTGCTTATGACAGTAAACATTCAGATGTGATTCCTGTAACATGCTAAATAACATCTCATAATTTCCATGCCAGCCGAATTGTTATACAAAAGTAATTACCGTTGAGGGCCAGAAGAAGATTTTCATTTATGCAAAGAGGCGTATATATGCTGGCGAAGAATTGACTTACAATTACAAATTTCCCTTGGAGGAAAAGAAGATACCATGCCACTGTGGTTCCCAAAGGTAATCATTTAGAGGTTACAGGATATCTGTTTTTGTTAATTGATGCTTACTCCATGGAATTTAATGCATTTTATATGTTTGTGTACTGATTGATTATCCCCTCACCCTCCTATTCATTGATATTCAAATGCCAAGGAAGTTCATGCACATGAAAAACTCTCACCAAACTGTTGATAGCTATTAGAGCTTATACCGTTGTTTGTACTCCACCATGGGCACATATTCAAGTGTGAGGCTGCAACTTGTATGCAGGGATAGGATGTGACTAAGTACATAGCATACTTTAGAAATAGTAATAATCTTTGTTATATGTTAGGTACAGAGTATTCAAATGTTCTGAGTTTCAAAATTCTTAGATAAAAAAGTTTCACCTAGGAGTTGGTTACTTTACTAATCCAATGGCAGTGAAGCTTCATTCTTCTTCAGGCCCTGTTTGGACCGCAGGAATCTAAAATACAGGAAATAGCAAAGGATTACAAGTGCAAAACATAGGAACCTGAAACTCAGGAAAAATTCACAGAAGCCTGCTTGGAATGCAGGAAAGTAAAACCACATGAATCTATAAACAAACTGAGCAAGTCGTTGTATTTCATTAAAGAAACTGAAACTGACCGAGGCTACCTACCCACACAGAAAATAATGCATGTAAACAGTGACCTTCAGTTTTTCAGTTCAGCTGCACAACGGTAGGGCAATGATGGAACTTTTTTTTTCTATTAGCCTGCAAGTGTAGCTGTGCTATTCTTTAATATTCACATGGTGCATCGCCTCGGGCACTTGCAGAAAAAAATAGCTCCCACTGGATGTTTGAATGACTGAGTTATCCTGTGAAAAGCGCACGGAAGGAAATTTGTGCTGCTCTTTTATTTGTTCTGAACACCTCCAAACAGAAATTTCAATAGGATATCAAACTTCCAAAATTCCTTTACAATCCATTTGATGTGATCAGAGCCTCAACTTTCAACATTATTTAAGTTTCAGTATGATCTAATAGCAGGTAGAGTACAAACAAAACAAACAAGGAAAAATAGAGATGGAAATGACACTCTCACCTGGAACTACATACAAAGTCATATTTTGCTATGTGCTTATTTTTTCTTCATTTATTTTCTCTGTGTGGTCTTATTTATTTATTTGGGACGATATTGTACATGGTGCCAAGTTTCAAATTTTGACATGTGGACCTGAGCTCAAGTTGCCAGTCTCAAACTCAATTTTTTGGAAATCGGGAGTGCCTATAGAATAATTTTATGTTTTTATTCATCTGATACATTAATGATTATTATCAAAATGTTTCTCTTGCCAGCCTCACTCAAAATTTTGGAACTTTAGAGTGCCTATAGAATAATTTCATGTTTGTATTTATCAGATGCAATATTTATGGTACTACTTAGTTCTGTTTTATCTTAATATGTTATATATGTTGCTAGATATTTTGTGTTTTGTGCTTTTTAAAGGTTATTTCTCTTTTACTCCTCCTGGCTCCCGCTAACTATGTACTGGCTGTTTAGGTGCCGTGGATCAATGAACTAAGAAGTCAAGGTGATAACCGAGGTAATGCTATAGTTACAAATATTTGCAATGTAAGGCTCATAAATTAGCTTGTAGATTATTCCTTATCCTCTGTTTAGCTATCATTATTATTGGTGAAAACCTATAGGTCGATGATATGCCACCCGAATGAGCGACCATATAATATTCCTCAATTGCAACAGAAAATTGTAGCATATCATTGGTGGACATTATTAGAGTGGCAAATCATTGTCTTCCCCTTGTTGCGAGCTTAAAATTTGGGCATGAGTATTATTGTTGGGCTACTTGAATATTTGGTGTACAAGGGATCTGAAATTTTGTCAGATTAAACAGCATATATATGTTTCTTCATATGGAACCGTAAATGGGATTGTCTTAGTTGTTCAGCTACTTCCATGTATCATGACTAGTTCCTCTATTTGCAGGAGCTAACTATAATGTGATTCGGTATACAAGTGTAAAAATGGAGATCGCAAGGCATCATTTTGCATCTACGCTGAAAGTTTGACAACACAAACACCCTTCGCAGAATTAGCTACAGGTACCCCTATGCACTCCTCAAGTCCTCGGTTCACTTCTGAAAATCATGCACAAGAATTTCTTCAACAAATTGTATGTGCAAAAAGTGCCGCTATCCATTTGTTGTGTCAAAATTCTAAATAGGCCTTGATTAACATTTTTTGTCTGAATATATACACATCGTCACCAATATTCCGCATTTTTTTTGCTAAGTCTCGCATGATCTGTCGTGAAGTCATTAATGATCAGCTGATCACTGTAGTGAACTTAATTTATAGGTCGATGGGAAGTAATTCGATTGGTTTAGCAATGGTTCTCAGCCCCCTATCTATTTTTTATGATCTCTGTTTTATGAGATCGGCATTAGATGCACATTTAGGCTTGATCTAGCACCAAAACCAGTGTCTAGTGGGCATAAATCGCATCATAAGCCATATCATTATTTACCGAGTGAAATGCATCTGCAGTCCTCAAACTTACTGGCTATGTCCGAAATGGTCCTCAAACTCACAAAATGATCTAATACGGTCCCTGAACTTGCTTTCTATGTCCACACATGGTCCGAAATGGTCCGAAACTGGAATCGTCCTGTATTTTACTGACGTGTCACTGTATAGATCCGAAGCAGAAGATAATTTAAACAAAAAATCATGTATTTTATTATTTTTATTCGAAATTTACAAATTAAACCGTTCTATAAACCTTAGGATTTTTTGGCCAAAATGTTTATATTTTGTCTCCCCTTGGATTCGAACTTGGTTCTGCTGGGCGTGGGGAAAAAATAAATAGCCACTGAACTAGTTAGTGCCATGTGCTTAATTTTTGGGTTAGGATATGTATAGTGTATACAGACTGACATGCGGTCCTCGTAACATGTTGGTCTCGTCCCGGCATTGAATTTGGAAGCTGCGTAGAGTGGTATTCATACAATCGTAGGGTACACCATAGAGTGCAGGTAGTGTCACTTGCGCGCTCGGAAAATATCTATACCGGTATGTACGCATACGAGATCGATTAGCCGATAATGGCCTCCAGATCATGTGACCGTATGACATGTAGTCACGTACACATGCAACGTGCCTGTCATTACCACCCACATCCACAGTGTGTCGAGCCGATCAAGCTTTCCCTAGTGACATTTCGATGTTGGTACGTTATGATATATAGATTGGAACACTTCACCCAGTCACGTACAAATTAACAGTCCAGTGGCTTGCAAAAAAAAAAAAATCCAGGGTTTACAGAACTATTCAACTCGTAAACTTTGGATAAATTAAATAAAAGATATAAATACTTCAGTTTAAAATGTTTCTGTATCGGATCTATAGGCACGTCAACAAAATACAGGGCGATTCCAGTTTTGGACTGTAGGTGGACATAGGAAACAAGTTTAGGGACCGTATTAGATCATTTTGTGAGTTCGAGGATCATTTCGGACATTGCCAGTAAGTTCGAGGAATGTAGATGCATTTCACACTTATTTACCAAGTACTATTAGAGTATAGGGCACATGCTTATGCCTGCATTCTTGTCAACTTTGGAGCTACCTTTGCATCTTTAACTTGACAAAGGCTTGGTGGTGATCTAGAGTTCTTATCTTGCTCCTTTTGTCGCTCGGCAGGATTTCATACCGAAGTACGGGATCATGGAACACGCTGTTTTGGGAGATTACAGTTTCACCTTCTGCCGAAGAACAAACCACATTATTTACATATAGGCTAGATGAACTAATTCAGGATATCCAGAGTTAAGGGTACAATCACCAGCTATTGGTTGCCTCTGCCTTCTGGGAAGACTGCTATAGGGAGTTTTCCTCTGGTCTGGAAGTGAACATGAGGACGAGTGAGCTCACCATGGGACGGAGCTATTGAATGGCTACTTGCTGGCAAGGTTAATACTAATGTTCTTGTACATGCCAACACTGTGATTATTATTGCATTGACCGATTCAAGATATATATAGAGTTTACATTGTGGATTTGTGGATTTGTGGGTATTGACCAGAAGTAATCCAACTAAGCTGTAAAACACAGAAATGCAGTAATGAAGTTTCTTCATTCATCTTGTGAGGATTGATTATGCTTGCTATATATCATACACGGATGCCTTGCCATGGCTTTTTGACCAAACTTGAATGAAGCGTGCATGGCGGTATGAAAGTAGCCTTTTCGCTCTTGCACATGCATGGGGAGGGAATCTCTTTTCTACTTCATGGGCCTGTGATGTCTTGTCCTTGTACCTGCTGATGGTGTACCAACATGGCCAGCATATCCATCTCTTCTCTTTCACCCGGATCAGCATGAGTGAGAATTGGGCTTTTTTATTTGGTTGAGTAGGGGAATTTGTTGCTTGGAGCTTATAGTCTTGTCTGGAAACACTCATCCGACCCACTCTCTTTGGGACGGACAGGAATTCAGAACTAAAATCTCTTGGAATAATATAATCGGCTAAGTATATCCATGGGAGCCATTGCACTCTTTATTTTTGGGGTAAAACTTGCATTAAATGTTTTATGTTAAAAATCACACTATACAAATTGTGCTTTTGGGCCTAGATGTCCCTTTTTTATGTGTAGGGGGTAAACCAAGATGTTTATTCATGGACCTGCTCGTGTTCTTGCAGGTACATAATATATGTATATCATTTCTGGGGTTTGTACGTAAAGACGCCCTGTATGAATGTATGCTTGGATTGATTGGATCCACAAACTGTCCCAATTAACCAGTGTGGTACGTGTTCATCTTTTGCCTGTCTTAGCCACCATTTGATTCCACTAATCTCATAGCTTATACTTGGACTGCCTTCTTTGTTGGCCACAGGATTTCTCGATTACTGACCGGACAGATGCATGCATATATATGCCTTTGAACTACACAAGCGTAAGTATGTTCTTCACTCGTTTGCTTGTCTAGTCCCAACACGTCATGGCAGGTGTGCAGTTGCAAAAGCGAACTTGGACAGGAGGGTGGTTTAAAGCACACATGAACATGGGGAAGTCCGGTCATCTCATGCTTGGTAGGTCCGAAATAAAATGGATAATCAGAGTTTATATTTGTCACGCCGTGCTGAGAGTTTAAGGGCATGTACCCAAATCAGCTAGCCCTGCCAAAAATATTGTCTAACGAAATGCTTGCCAAGCAAAGCCAGCGGCAATGGTTCATGAGCATGCCAAAAAGTTGGGCTTCTGGCGACGATCCAAACATGGGCCAACCTTCTAGGCACTGCCAACGATTTACCAGCTGACACGCCCATTTGCTGTGACCTTTCCATCATTCCATGGAAGCTCACCCTTGGTGAAGCTATGACTCCGTTCCGCACAGTGAGGTGTAATGTGAGAGTATAATCATTGCTTGGCAGGATAAAAAAATCTTATATTATATCTAGCAAAGAAATGTGTTTATGACAACTTTACAGATATAGGCACAAATGCAAGAATCCCTTCTTAAAGTAGAAAAGCTCGAGTCCCAAATAAAGCCATTTGTATGACTGAGCACATGTGGGCCAAATCCCACTGAAGCGTGTAGGGGAAGGTTTCATGTACAACCCGTTTAATGGACCAAAGATTATGTAAGGATCAGAAAAGAAAAATCCTGGCCCAAACCTTTGGACAAGAGCAGTGAACACTAGACCCAGAGAAAGCTCGGAGTGTATGTTCCCCTAGAAAAGAATGTGTAAGATATGTCCAAATGCGATGTTGGTACACCCATATTCTCTCATTCAGGACTAGCTCTCTCATCATGGCCACAAGGGAGAGCTTTGGTTTTACTAATAATATCAAGTATTAGTATCTTTGACGGTATTTCAAACACTAATCATTGTTGAGAATTAAACTGTTTGGAAAATGGTTGCCATTTAGCCTTGCCACTTTTTTTTGTCAGGCCTAACCTTAGCCATGCCACGGTTATTTGCCAGGCCTTGTCCTAGTAGAGTTTTTCGCCATGCCTTACCATAGTTGCGCCGCGGTTATAATGTCTGTTTGTTTGGTTTACCACAACTTTCCGTACTTTTTTGAAGAGAGAACTTGAGGGCAACAGATACGCACACATACCACCACCACAGGCACCACCACCACAGGCACGCCCATGGCCAAATGAAGTGGTCCGAGTGGCGGAGCTTTAAGATCGACGGAGTGACCACATGATGTTGCCTTCTACACCTTTGAGACTCGTGGTCTACATGCCATGGACTTGACGTGTCACAGCTTATGTGAATTGACACGGACAAAACATACATGAAAATAATAAATGGAGGTTTCAAAAGTGTTTTTATTGTGTCACTGGCCTTGTGCTCGGTCGGACACAGCTTATGTGAATTGACACGGACAAAACATACATGAAAATAATAAATGGAGGTTTCAAAAGTGTTTTTATTGTGTCACTGGCCTTGTGCTCGGTCGGAAGAGCATAGGTGGTAGCACAGGGGTGGGAAATCCCGTGCTCTCATTTGGCCGGTTCGAATCCGGCAGGTCGGCAAGTTTAACTTACAAAATTCGTGTGTTTTGCATGTTATTTGGTCAAGGCTTATAATCTTTGTTTATGCGAGTAATGTACTTGGGTCCCTTTTAATTAGTTGATGATACTATCTTTAATCTACATGTACGTATGTCGAGGATGGAATGGATCTGAGCATGCTATGAAAGGATGATGTAAAGCTTCATGGATTTTTTTCCCTTGTAAAATACAGGCTACAAAGACAAAGTGAGTGTAGTGGCCATTGTGGAATGAAAGTTTCTTTGGCTCCCGAGCACCAGTGCTCCTGCCCATTCAAAAAAAATTAAAACAAATACTTATAAGTTACAAAAAATATTGAAAAAAATTTCAGATGTAGAATATAGTGTATCCCTCAACCGTGTAAAAAATCAACTCCAAATACTTTATATTGTGAGCTACAAAAAATGACAAATCTGATAAAATTTGAAGATATGAAAATATGCTTTCTCAGATCCACACTTTTGTCTTTTTTGTGTAGCTCAAAATACAAAGTATTTGGAGCTGATTTTTTGCATGTTTATGGGATACACTATTGTATATATCCGTGATTTTTTAAATATTTTTTAAACTTGTAAGTATTTATTTTATTTTTTTCGAACGAGCAGGAGCACTGATGCTCGGGAGCATCAAATATCTACTCCCATTGTGGACCTTTTGCGTTTTGTATGTAACTGCCGTAATGTAAAATGCAAATGGGGCGTATCAGAGCACATGTAATATCTTGTACGGCGTCATACCAAAAAATAAATAAATAGTGTGCAACTTTTTTTTTGGCAAATCTGAAGCACCGGATAACATCAAAATCATTTGCACCTTGGTCATTTGTTGGCCGTGCAGGGTAGACACCTCTCGAGAGACACCAACAGAAGGTGACCTAACAGAAGGTGACCGCAGCTTCCTCTATCTCTGCTTTTGCTATATTTAGTGTTTATTTTTTATCATACAAGATGCGACGAACTGCTCGAACATTCTTCGTACAAATAAGTGTGATGAGACTTATGGGAAATTGATCGATAGAAAATACACGATAGAACATTCTTGTTACGCTTCTTTCCTTTCGAAGGGGCATCGCTAATCAATAAACGCAGGGGTAAAACGGACCTAATTAGCCTACGCTAATTTTCGCGCAGAATTGCTTACACGCCTTATAAAATGGGACGGAGGGAGTACGTAAGGGCGTCTCCAACGTAGGCATAAGCCTCGGTCATAGAGGAAATGGTGACCTTATGTGCCGGTCTTAAACATTGTAGACACCGAACTTAGCTTCAAAAACTTATGACCCTGCCATACCGGTACTGTCTGTCCACAAGAAAATTTTATTCAATTTTTCATTGTTTGCTAGCAGACTTTACACTGTTTGCATGGGAGCTTTGCTTCTGGTTAGGTGGAAAAAATGAATAGAAAATTTGTAGTGGGGTCCATCTTGTGACCTAACTAGTATGGTGGAGCCCATCTTATGAACTTATGACCTGGTTGAGAAATAAACATAGGAGACGCTCTAACATGCACGAACACTTAGCAATGAAGACTGCGCTAGGCTCTGTCCGCATCCTTGCTCCCCATCCTGCTTGTGCAGCTGAAACGACAACTTTCCTTTTCTCTCAACGTTGTTGCCATGATCGTAGCTGTACCGATCGGTTCGTACGTCTCTGTTCCTAGGAGAGAGAGGCGATTGGATCTCGTCTCCCGTCGGCGCCGCCATAGGACTGTCCTGTCTTTGTGGCCTTCGGGCCATGGAGGCGGGGTGAATTTTTTTCTCGTTTTAGTGTTCATGTTTGTCGATGTGGCGCTCTGTGGCGACGGCGCTTCTTGCAATAATGTCTCCCGAGTTCGTCCGTTCGGCTTCAGATCTCTTCGATCTAGAGCTAGTTGCTGGTGTGGAGGTGGCTGCTGCCTCGGTTCTTCTTCTTCCTTGTGGCCAGCGTGGTGTTGGAAGCCAGGGAAAGGAGGCTGACAGGCTGCCGCAGTCTGGCCGGCGTGCTCATCTTGGTGTTCACAAGTGGGGGACTTGTGATGACGGCCAGATCCGTCTCGCCCCTGCTATTCCCGGTCGAATGGCGACCCTCTTCGGCCACGAGTTGTTGGCTGTTCTTCCTCTACAGCGGAGGATCTCTGGTTTTGGCTGGGCACTTCACGGAGACTCTGGACTAAGTGGTTCGTCCCCGGCGCCGCCGTCTCTGGCCTGGCTGGTAACCTGCTACGGTGGTGAAGAACCTCAAGGACTTGATGGCGTTTTCTTTTTTCTTTTCGAGGTTCTGGTTGTAAAACTCAAGGTCCTGTTTGTGATTTCTAGTTTCTTGATGGACCTGCTTGTAATCTGTACTCCCACCGTCAATATATGATGAGCTCTAGGTCCTTCGGGGCCTACCCTTGTACAAAAAAAAAGAAATATCAAATCGACAAGAAGTCTCTCTTTTCTATGAAAAAACAAAGTTAATAGGGCCTTCTTCTGTGGTACGCGGGTCTGGCCCAACAACGCGGCTGTTGACCTCTAACTAACTCACCGTGAATCCGTGATTCTATTCGATACCAACAGATTAACCACCTTGATTCCACCGTCTCTCTATATATACGCACACTCAACGCGAGCGATCGCATCTGCATCCCGAGCCTGCCAAGATACCCCAAACCTAGCTACGTACACGCGCGCGTCGTCACCATGGCGTCCGGCGAGGTGCGCCGCCGCGGGTGCTGCGGCGGCAACGTCTTCCCGGAGGAGTCCTTCGCGAGCTGGGGCGCGTACGGCCGGGCGCTGCTGGAGACCGGGCCGAGGCTCAAGGACCGGCTCACGTCGCGCTCCCACGCCGACGTCGAGGTGCACGCCGTGCGCGGCCGGAGCGGCGCCGAGATGCGCCGCGAGCTCAACTGGTGGGACCTCGCCTGGTTCGGCGTCGGCGCCGTGATCGGCGCCGGGATCTTCGTGCTCACGGGGCAGGAGGCTAAGGAGGCGGCGGGGCCGGCCGTCGTGCTCTCGTACGCCGTGTCCGGCTTGTCGGCGATGCTCTCCGTGTTTTGTTATACGGAGTTCGCCATCGAAATCCCGGTCGCAGGTAACGCGCGAGATAGATATCCATGAATTGACAAGGTTGCGTGTGAAAATGTTCAGTTTTTTTGCAATCTCAAGCCCAGATCAGATTAGCCGTCCTTGTTGATCAAGATGGTATTTGTTAGGAGTTTGTTTCACCAGAGCGAGAGAGATTTTAGGAGGTCAGTTACGAGTCTGTTGTGACTAACACGTATTACTAAGAAACTTCGTTATTTTTTGTTTATAATATTAGGGGGTACGTAGCATAAAAAGAAAACGGGATATTTATTGTGTTTGCATGGCATATGCATGTTAGGAAGTATACGGAGGTGGTTATAATTTTTTTTGTGTTAATACTAACTTGCATGTTTTGTGTACGCACGCATGCAGGTGGTTCGTTCGCGTACCTGCGGGTGGAGCTAGGCGACTTCATGGCGTTCATCGCGGCAGGCAACATCCTCCTCGAGTACTGCATCGGCGGTGCGGCGGTGGCCCGGTCATGGACGTCCTACTTCGCGACACTCCTGAACCACCACCCGAACGACTTCCGCATCCACGCCACCTCCCTCGCCGACGACTACTCCCGGCTCGACCCGATCGCGGTCGTGGTCATCACCCTCATCTGCCTCTTCGCCGTGTTCAGCACCAAGGGCTCCTCCCGCTTCAACTACGTGCTCTCCATCGTCCACTTCGCCGTCATCGTCTTCATCATCGGCGCCGGACTCTCCAAGGCCAAGCTCTCCAACCTCACCGACGACTTCGCGCCCTTCGGCGCCCGTGGCATCTTCGCCGCCTCCGCCGTGCTCTTCTTCGCATACATCGGCTTCGACGCCGTCAGCACCATGGCGGAGGAGACCAAGAACCCGGCCAAGGACATCCCCGTGGGCCTCATCAGCGCAATGACGGTCACCACCGTGGTGTACTGCGTGCTCGCCCTCACGCTCTGCCTCATGCAGCCGTACCGGGACATCGACGCCGACGCGCCCTTCTCCATGGCGTTCACAGCGGTCGGCATGGACTGGGCCAAGTACATCGTCGCCTTCGGCGCGCTCAAGGGGATGACCACCGTGCTGCTGGTGAGCGCCGTGGGGCAGGCCAGGTACCTCACCCACATCGCGCGGGCGCACATGGCGCCGCCGTGCCTCGCCGTCGTGTCCCCGCGCTGGGGCACGCCGGTGCGCGCCACGGTCGCCATGCTCTCCGCCACTGCGATCATCGCGCTCTTCACCGACCTCGGCATCCTCTCCAACCTGCTGTCCATCTCCACGCTCTTCATCTTCATGCTCGTCGCCGTCGCGCTGCTCGTCCGCCGCTACTACGTCTCCGGCGAGACCACAAACACCGACCAGAAGAAGCTCGTCGCCTGCGTCGTCGTGATCCTCGTCTCGTCGATCGCCACGGCGTCGTACTGGGGCCTTGCGGCGGACGGCGGGTGGGCGGCGTATGCGGTGACGGTGCCGGCGTGGTTCGCGGCGACTCTGTACCTGCAGCTGGGCGTGCCAAAGGCGAGGGTGCCGGAGAAGTGGGGCGTGCCGCTGGTGCCGTGGCTGCCGTCGGCGTCCATCTTCATCAACATCTTCCTGCTCGGGTCCATCGACGGCAAGTCGTTCATGCGGTTTGGGATATGGACGGCGGCGCTGCTCGCGTACTACTTCTTCGTCGGGCTCCACGCCTCCTACGACACAGCCAAGGCTCTCGCCGCCGAGGCCGCCGTCGCGAAGGTGGAGGAAGGTGGCCGCAAGGCCGTCACCACCGGCGCCGGAAACTAAACCATGCAGGAGCTCGTTATATAGATTCATTTTGCCATGTCTGGAATTAGTTAGTGAAAGAGATTAGTTACCAGTGTGTCGTATTGTTTGTCTAGTAAGATTAATAATATTTTTTGTTTAACTAGTTGAATGCCCGTGCGTTGCTACGGTTTATTAAGTTTTTATATCGTCATAAATATATAATGCACATATATGGATTAGATAGTTACAATTACAAAATAACAACTATTATAGTATTTCAAGTTTGAAATATGCGAATATATAATGATCATTAGGGAAGCTGGTCAAATTTGGTTGCAAGGATTAAGAACTTCTTTGTAGATACTATTATGTGTAGTCATTACTAAGAACTCAAGTATTTTTTAGAAAAATACCGCCATAATGTATGTAAATTAACATAGTGTACGTGAAAAAACCAGAAGATGTATGATATGTGGACAAATACACAGAGAGCTAAAAAACACGTTGATATGTTTTAGAATAATAAAATATTCATAATAATTGTGCATTGTATTATCAGCCATACATGTGAAGCTCAATCTGGCTCAGCTTACATGGAGTCACATTACATACACTATCTAGCCTTTCCTCTTCTGCAAATTCAAGAACGATTAATGAATTGTTGAGAGATTTTAGCTTCAGTCAGCTAGATGGAGGATTTGGCGGCCACATGATCTACTGCACAAACAGAAAGCCTTCTCCTTGGAGTACGACAGCCGAACCTCACAGTGCAGTTGACTTGATGATCGACTCCACCTCGCTTATGTCTCCATACCATCCCAACCGGCCTTGCCATTCGATCCACCTCCACAATCACACCTACACCAACAACACCAAGACAATAAAATGTTCTTCATGCCTATATTCAGCTGGCGAAGGATTGTGTGCATTCACGTCAGTTCTCGCACCATATCAGTAGTAATTTGTTATGCATGAGTCGCAGACCACACACACAAAATTTAAAGGAACAAATATTCTCAAATCTTCTTTGTGAAAATACTGAAACCGCCAAAATCCCTATTTGTACATGTAACAAATAAGTTGCAGTCAAAGTCGGGGTTACACCACATAATCACCAACATCATGCCGACGTCTAGCACATTTGAAACAAAGAAATAAATCTGTACAAGAGGAAAAGACATACAATGGAGACAATCATACAAAGCTCCGATTCTATTTATGCAAAGACATCAAGGGAAAGTTAAAAATGCAACACAATTTAACCTGTAAAACAACAGATGCGTTGGTTTTCATCTACAGATAAAATATTATTGATGATTACTATCTAAAGTAAATATTACTGAATCCGCATGCTGATTAGCTTCACTTTCTGTTCTTCCTGGAATACAAGCTTACCATCAGCAGCAAAAATTGGGTGACTATATAAAATCTTCAAGCACCAACGACCAGTAAAAAAATCTAAAAAATCGGGGCAAAATAATCTGTAGACTGATTGCACCGCTCCCATCAGCTCCACCTTCTCTTCTAACAGTTCTGGCATGTTAATATTAGCAACCTTTCTGATTGGAAGATGGAAGGATACTGCTTTCTTACAGTTGGTAAAATATCGTAAGTAATGATGTGGCATTGGCCACATTGCGAAGACCAATTCATATTGCAAATGATAATGAGAAGAAGCCCTATTAGACGTCAACTGTGTTTTTTGTGCTTCACAAATCAGTTAATAATAACAATATCTCTACAAATTATCTAAAATAGCAAAGTTCTGATTGAGTTCATTAATAAATGACATGCACCAAATTACTATGTACGCATATATACCATCAAGGCTTATTAGAGTAAGGCTAGTGCGACTAATATGACACATATACAATGTTACTACTTGCAATCACTTGAAGCGAGCAATAAGAGATGTCTTGACATATGTTACTTGTATTTACAAATATCTAAGATAATAGTACTTGCATTTGCACAGCGTTACCTTAACTGTCCGATCATTGCCATTGATGGCAGCCACTATCATCGACTTCTCTTTCGTGTTGTCATCAACACTGAACTCACCCCCTTCTCAGCTACTGCTTTATGTTCCCCATTTGAAACTAAACTAATTACATGCCTAAGCATATCTTCCAAAATAACGGGACAAATACGTTGTAGGAAAGATAAAGCAACATTAAGCAAATTCAAAATTGATTAACTAACGACAAATATCGATTTTGACTTGAATCTATATCATATAAAATGATGAATATAAACAACACTACTACATCGCAATTGCTATTGCGATGGACGGATCAAGGCACATGATGGTGCTGCTAGTTATACATTACAACCAGTTTTGCCCGGATGAGATTTCTAATCAGTTTCATCATCAAAATAGTTTTCCTACCGGTAGTATGTGCAGTATCTAAAGCAAAAAGTACTGACATATACTCAGTCACAAGTCACAGAGAACAAATCTTGACTTACTGTGCCTTGAGTAGGTCTTTCTCCTCCTCCTTGACAGCATCCTTCATTTCTTCTATTGAAGCCGTTTGACGGTCTAGCTTATCAAGCTCATCACTTACTGCCGTGCTGACAAAACAAACTATATTAGCAATCCATTCAGGCCACAGTCATGGTGTTATATAACTGATGTATGTATATATTATGCAAATAAAGTGCTTCTACTGCGCACCTGATGACAAGGAAATGGTTCGGCATATAGCTCATTCTGATGTTGATCGCAATCGATGTCTAAGAAATAAAAATCATCATTTCCGTTGCCTGTTTACAAGCTCCAGCTATGTACTGTAAGTGACTATACGAAGAATTAAAGACCTCAATTAGACCACCAGAATCAGACACAAATCATGCCTACTGTGTACCTGGAGGACTTGAACCAGCAGCGACTTAGTGCAGCCGTAGCTAACGGCCGGTGTTTTCCCTTGCGGTTGTGAGGGAGAGACATGGGGTGCCATGCGCCGGTGCACGTGCAGGCAAGCAATGGTCCCGGTGTCCCTGGCCCGTACGTTCTCCTCCGCTCAGGGGCGAGATGAGGGGCGCCCACCGCCATCATCAATGGAACCGTGCAGCGCACGCAGGAATCGCTGGTCCTCACCGCCCGTGGACCGAGCATGTGCTCGCCATCTGCAACCTTGGGGCTTCAGCGACGGGATCTGGGAAATCAACCACGGCACACGGCAGCTCCACGACACCACCTTTCCTTCACCCTTCTCCTCCCGACCCTGTTCCGCCTTCAGAATCTGCACAGGTGCGACACATGCCTACTCTGCTTTTAGAAACGCGGCAACATCGGGAGAGGGGAAATGGAAACGATCTTACCTTTTTTCGTCGACACGCATGGGAATCGGGCACACGAGACTCCAGCGCAGGCCCATCCGCCCTGATCGGCGCCACCTTCTCCTTCTCCTTCTCCCAGGGACCCCGACGCCGTCGCCATCCTCCCCCAAAGCAGGAACGGCAACAGCCACCTTCTTCCAACCGTTCTTCTCCGCCCAATCAGCTATGTCACTGAGTCGAGCCGGCCCAGCGTCCAGCCCGTAGCGTATGACCTTGTCTTCCCCTTCCCGGAGCACCAGCATACCATCCACCATGCGCGTTCGCCTCCAGAATGTGCGGTAGTCCTCGGGAGGCCGCCCGCGGGCGGGATCTCCTCCTGCACCACCCAGCGGTCGCTTCCTGTCGGGGACGGGGACGAGGACGATTTGGGCCTCGCCATTGGCGGTGGGCGTCTCCGGATTGATTTGATTGCGAGATTTTGTTTTGGGGATTCCTTTTTTCCCGATTGTTTGATTGCGAGATTTAGGTGCTGCATTAATTAGTTTCCATAATCTGTAGCGATCGGTTTGGAGAGTTGAGCGGAGGCTTCGATCGTGCGGCTGAAGTGCGAGAGATGGTTTGCCTTGATGATCGAACGGCTGAAGTGTGTTGGATGGTCTGCTTATGACGTGCGTGGTGTTTTCGTCCGTCCGTGGTGTTTTCGTCCGTCCGTGCGTGGCCGAGACAGGACAGTTCATTCTTTTATATAGTAGAGATTATTAGTGGGATCAATCGCATCTTTGCATACCAAAACGATGGGAGCACGACCCCTCCTTAGGCCCTGTGCTTTTGGGGTCTAAAAGCAGAAGTCCAAACAAACACCACCAAATAGGAAAGCGCTGTGGAGAAGTGCTGCTCGCGAAATGAACTGCGAGGCCGAAAGCGGCCGAAAGCACCGTGCGGGGTGCTTCCCGGGATTCTCCATGCTTCCCGAATTGCAATGGACAAAAATGCCCATAGTAGTTTGGTGTATTTACAGCATCCATGCCATCTCCATATAATCCCAGCCTGCCCGTGCAATTTCCAAAGGCGCGACACCCCCGACCCTTTCCCCCCTTCCTCCCCGTCCCCAAGCCATGGCTGGATAGGGCCGGCCGCCGCCGCCGTTTCCCGCCTCCTACATGCAAGATCTCCTCCCTCTGGCCTCCTCGAGCTCGTCTCCAACCGCCGCTGCGACGAAATGTACCGCCGTCGTCGAGCCCGCCATGGCCCTCCGCCGTTTGCCTCTCCTCTCACTCTCATCGGCGTCGGAGCTTGTTGGTCCGGCCATCATTCAGATCTAGCTGTTCGTCGGTCCGTACTGGAGCTGTCCCCATCTCTCTATTCTTTTTCTCTGTAAAGATCTAGCTATTCTTGTCGTGTATGGAGCAGCAGCAGCCCCCCATTCCCAGATCTAGCTGTTCGTCAGTCCGTCTTTTTTTTTGCAGGTTTCCTGTACGTAGGGAAGGGTAATGCATACACATCCCAACTAGTGCTGGCCATGGGCAGCCCGGCCCGGCCGGCCCGGCCCGACCCGGCCCAAAAAAGCCCGACCCGACCCGGCTTGGTTGTGCCATCAGACCGGGCTCGAGCCTGTATTTCGGGCCCGATGGTCGGGCCGGGCCGGGCTCAGGCTTAAGAAACATAGGGTCTCAGCTTCTGTCGGGCCGGGCGCCGGGCTTTGGTCGGGCCGGGCCAGGCTCGGGCCCGATTTCTGCGGCCCGACAGTCGGGCCGGGCCGGGTTCGGGCCTAGGCCCGGCCCGGCCCGGCCCGAGAAATGGCCAGGTCTAATCCCAACTCCCAAGCAATGTGTGACTTACCGATACTTGTACCCATGTACGCATGTGGGACTTACTGATACTTGTTGGATATATGCATTTGTAATTGATAGATGTACACTTGTTTGATTGATGGACGTATGTATATATGTTGCGAGCTTTTTTTTTTTTTTTGAAATATACATGTTGCGAGCTTAACGTTGAAAGAATTCCGATAAATAAGTGCAGTCTTTTGATAAATATGTTCAGAATATTGGCTTAACTTTATTTAATCAAAATTATTTTGATAAATACGTGTTTACAACTACTTGAGAAAAATAGATATATTTTCATGCATACAATCTACAAACACTGAAAAGGCCAGAACCAATATATCACACATAGTTATTTTTAAGTTGTTAGGTAGTTTTTAGAGAGATATATCGACATTAGACGTGACGATGATGAATTTACAATTATTTTGGTAAAAAATGTGTTTACAATTATTTTTAGCAAAAGAAAAGGTAAATTGAGATAATTTAGCCATTAAATATGGCAATTATGTTAAAAAAGTCAAAAGTAGCTATTTCACTTCGACTCAGTATTTATACAATTTTTCAGCACTTAGGGGCATTTCAGACATTTCATCCTTCGAACTAACAACAGCAGCTATCAAAAGCAGTTTTGCCAAACATCAAATCTTTAGTTCCAACAGCTGCTTCCCACAGCGGCTTTTTAACAGCCCACTAGCTACAGCTGTTTCTCAACAGCAGCAGCCCAAAAAAACAGACCCTTAGACCCCTGCTTAGTTGTGCCACTGCAAGACCGAGAAGATCACGGACCCACCTCCCACTATGTCACGTCCTCTAATTTAAGGCACTTTCTTAGAGGCACTATTGTAAACTGCCACTAATGTTTACTTTTGGAGGCACTTTTACAAGTATTGCCTTAAAAAAAAAATATTCAGAGGCACTAATCAAAAGTGCCTCAAATGGTTACTATTTGAGATACTTTTAAATGCCTCAAATAGTATCCAGTTAAGGCACTTTTCAATAGTGCCTCCATTAACTATAATTTAGAAGCACTAATCAAAAGTGCCTCAAATTGTTACTTTTTTAGGCACTTTTATATGCCTCAAATAGTATCCAGTTAAGGCACTTTTCAATAGTGCCTCCATTAACTATCATTTAGAAGCACTAATTAAAAGTGCCTCAAATTGTTACTTTTTTGGTCACTTTTATATGCCTCAAATAGTATCCAGTTAAGGCACTTTTCAATAGTGCCTCCATTAACTATCATTTAGAAGCACTAATCAAAAGTGTCTTAAATGGTTACTATTTGAGGTACTTTTATATGCCTCAAATAGTATCCACTCGTGGCATTTTTGAATAGTGCCTCCGTTGACTATCATTTAGAGGCACTAACCAAAACTGCCTCAAATAGTTGCTATTTAAGGCACTTTTAGATGCCTCAAATAGTATCCAATTGAGGCACTTTTGAATAGTGCCTCTAAACTTAATGATTCAAATCAGCTACAAAACAAATAGAAGAATGGCACCATACTTATAGCAAGCATACTTCATCTACATATAGAAGTACAACACCATCACAGTGCAAAACCATACTTCATCTAGCAAATCCATGCTGCACATCACACTGCACAAGTACATCGACAAGTACAGCACCATATAGTTCACATGCTGCACTTCACAGTTCACATGTTCATGCAACAAGTACAACACCATTTCACATGCTGCACCACATATCAAAAGTTGCACCACACAGTTCAAATTCTTAATAGATAATTAGTATTCTAGGTAGTTAATACTCTAGTTAACTAATACAACTGCATGGCCAGAAGTTTGAGTCATTTAAGCTTATCTTCATCGAAGACAAAGATGTATATCTCTCCCTCGTTCATTTTGTATGTCTCCATAGCTTTTGCCCATCCAGCAGAAAGCATAGCCTTGTTTGTTCACTCTCCAATTTTCAACTTAACCATTGACTTTTTGTTGACTTGAGGGGACTCAACATGGACCTGAATAGACTTTCAATGTATTTCTTGAGGTATGTTTGAGTGTACTCAGCGCCAAAGTCCTGCATTAGAGATGTTGCAAATATTTATGATCCATGCATATGGTACTCAATGTGGAGATTGTTCTTTGCAAATTGATGCCTAAGTTTATACAATAAACTGCCCCACTGCATGAACCTCAATATTTCACTCTTTGTAGCAACTAATTTAATTATTGTTACCTTGCATGTTCAGAAATATAAGAGGTAGTACAGATCGAAAGAACTAGGGAGATGTAACGATAATAGATCTCGCTAATCTTGTTGATGAACGAGAATAGAGCTCATGTTGTTCCACAGCATGTTGAGGAGTTGCTGAAGTGTTACTGGCCTGGAAATTCATGTATGTATATAAACTCGAGTAGCTTCTACTGTTCTACGTATCTCACTTCTAGATCTGGATATATACATCATTTTTCATGCTAGTTCCTGTGAAGTATATTTTCGAATCTGTCAGCTATTGTCCTGCAACTAATTTGCCTACCTCGCATTCCAGCTTTCTGTATCAGCGATTCACTGCTTATATTGTATACTTGTGTTGTAATAGGGATGGAGGGTTGTGAAAGCTTTCCTCAGCTTCTCGGGAGTCCACCAACAAGCTATCCCTCAAGAATTCACTTCTACAGTTCGCGTCCGCAAGGCGAGTTCACGATCACTCTTGGGTCGTAGTGCTGCATACCACTCTTGATTAGTTGTGTATTGTACTGCTGTTGGGCATGCTCCCGAGGTTCATATTTCACTTCATAGTGATTTAGTTGATTCAGAGGCTTGAGTTACATAGTTCTGGTGATTCAATGATGTGATCATAGTGATAAATATAGAGGGAACACGCATTTTTAATTATTGTCATTGTAATTGTGTTTACATTTGTGTGATGGAGTTCCTGGAGGTTGTTGTAATAATAGTCAAATCGATTTTTAAACTTGAATATTACTGTGATATTTTACTGATATTTGTATGTAGCCATTATTTACATTAGAGGCATTATAAAAAAGTGCCTCAAATGTAAATTATTGGAGGCAATGTTTACATGTGCCTCAAAAAGTATACTTTGTGTAGGCACTCCAAAGTGCCTCAAAAAGTATACTTTTGAAGGCAAAGAAAAGTGCCTCTAAAGGTATACTATTTGAGGCACTCCAAAGTGCCTCAAAAAATATACTTTTGGAGGCACTCAAAAGTGCCTCAAAAGGTATACTATTTGAGGCACTCCAAAGTGCCTCAAAAGGTCACCTTTGGAGGCACTAATGATTTGTGCCTTAAAAGACCTTTCCCTACCGGGGTAAATGCAACACTATTTTTTTTGCCTTCAAAAATCTTTAAAGACATTTTTTTGACTTTTTGAGGCACTTTTCGAGTGCCTCAAATTCGAGTTTGTGATGTAGTGTCACCGATGGCTCCTCCATTATTTTTTAGAATATATTAATACAAAAAAGATATCAATCACTTCTAGCCTGTGTAACAATATAATATCAAAGTCGCCAAATAGAGACTCGCTCCCTGGTTGCTCCCGCGGGCGGCTGGGAGCGAACCCTAGCTGCCGCCGCCAGCGAGTCTTCCTCCCGCCGCCACCCCTCGCCGCCGCCGCCGGAATGGCGTCGTCGGGAAAAGCCCTCGCGGCGCGGCGGCGGCGGGGCCTTCTCCTCCTTTCGCTCATTGAGGTGCGGTGCGGGCCGACCACTTCGGCGGTAGCTCGAGCGGCGGTTGCTCGAGGAGGCGCAGCGAGGTTGCACAGGGGCGGCGCCAGCGCATCGGGGCTGGACGGCAAGGATTTGCGCGGCGCGTGAGTGAAGATCGGTGGGGCGCGGTTGCTGCGCGGGGAGGCGTTCGGGGCCGGCGGCACGAACTGCTGCGTGGTCGCTGGCCTGCAACGGGCTCCGGAGGCACTGGTGGTCATGAGGTGCTGCAGCGGCTCCTACGGCCGTCGGCGCGCACCGGCGTGGGCGCGGGTCGGGCCCGATCTGGTCCCGACGGGACGGCTGGGGGCTGATTGCTTCCCGGTGGCGGAGATATGGCAGGGGCTGCGGCAGTGCATTGTCGTTGTCTCGATCTTGGCTGCGTGGGCCGGCCCTGGGCGCGCCTGCCGCAGTGCGGAGAAGATGGGTGGGCGGTTTCGGCGCGGAAGCAGGTGTGGCATCCATCGCTGCCGTTCTTCGGCACCTGGGCAGCGAGGAAGCCGGGGCGGCGGCCCCAGACCTGTGGCCGCTTTGGCAGCGCGGCTTGGTCGTCTCGGCATGAGATGTTGTGACCACCTCGGTTCGCGGTGTATTTCGGCCGTCGGCCACGGATGCGGCCTCCCATCTTGCGGCTTCCTAAGCTTCGTGGGCGGATCAAACTCCGGGCGAAAGTCTCGACAACCGGCCCGATGAGAGCGGTCCGATGGTCTACGGGTGAAAGCCTTGGCTCCGTCGGGACCGGGCGACGGTGACGGACGCGTCACTTCCTTGTTGGAGGCGTCGTCTTGGAGTCATTGGCTCTCCCGGACCGATGGTTTCGCGGCGGATGGGTAGGATGGCTATGTGGTCAGGGAGGTGGATCCCGAGGCGGCGGCCCCAAATGGTGGTGGATGTCGAGGCGGCGGCCTCGATCTCCCACGCTGCGATGGTTCTATAAGGTAGGGTCGTGGATTTGCGTGGGTCTGGGGGGCGACCTGGATGAAGACTGCGCGGGCAGAAGGTTCGTCGGCCCGACTGGATCGTCTTCGGGCAATGCGAAGGTTGTTCTGGTTGCTACGTTGGGGCGGCGGCCCCGGAACAGGTGGGATTTGGTGGCAACCCGGATGAAGACTGCGCGGGCAAGGGTTTGCCAACCATGACTGGATTGTCTTCGGGCAATGCGAAGGTCGATCTGGTTGCTATGCTGGGGCGATGGCCTCGGAGCAGGTGGTGTGTGTTTTGTGGCGGTTTGGTCGACTTGTGTCGTGTGGACGGCGGGTCGCCTCGTCTGTGTGGTTTTTTGGCCCTGTTTTCCTTATAAACAGGACATTGTATAGTTTGTACGGTTTTTGGGCCCGGTTTTCCTTATTAACTGGGCCAACTCTATTCTATCTATTCGGAATGCAGGAACGCCCTGCCCTCTTCGAGAGGTTTCTCGGAAAAAAAAAACAATATAATATCAATAGCTAGTCGAGATATGAAGGAAGCCAAAATAAAAATAAGGAGAGAAAAAAACTCGCCGAAATGATCAGCGAAGCAGCAGGAAGTACCACCACCAGAGGCACATCTGTACTAAAAAAAGATTATCCAAGAACGACGTCTTCAAGAAGGAAACCATGCATAAACACCGTCATCGTCTGATCATAGATCATGGGTTTTCATCCGATCATAGATTATGGGTTTTCATCCGAAGAAAGACAGACTGAATTTCAGGCAATGTCTTCAACAGGGAGATGAATAGAGATCCGCCATTGCCCAGGTACAACCAGTGAAGGTCAGACCTAAGGTTTTCACCCCGAAAGTCGAGACTGTGCGCCACCCCTAAGAAGAAGTTCGCCTGTGTTGCCGCCCCCGCTTGCCGATACTGCCGCAAAACACAGATCATCCGGTACACAATATTCACCACATCAAAACTCGTCTCTATCATCACTTATAATCTCGAACTTAATATGAGCCATCGGGATCCACTGGTCATTCAGCACAAGCATCTTGAATCTCCCCATCATTTTTAACTCCATAGTACTCGCAGCTAAATGTACCATAGCACACCTTATGATGCCATCAAATCGGAGTGTGACAATCGGAGTGTGACAGATCCACTGTATGGCCGACGACAACAACAAAATATTAGGCCGATTGCTGACGCGGATGATGATCTAATCGCCACCATCATGTGTCACCGGCCACACCATACGGTCGGTGCTGTCCTGTGTCACCGGCGTTCTGGCCGCCGCCTTCCTGCGTGGCGGCCTCCCGATCTAGCAAGCCGTCGCGGCATTCCGATCTGGACGTTGGAGCTGGACGCAGCGTCTGGGCAGCAAGAAACCAGTGACTTGCATGTGGAGCGCTGGGCGTGCGAGTCCAGATCAGATCCTACTGCATTCATCCTGCCCCTTGCACATCCATGGACGGCGGCCGACTGGAACGCAAGACCAGGGGGTGTTTGGTTACTCGCATCGTTTTTAGGCCGCACGTGGCGGGTATGGTCCTGAAAAAACGTGGCTTGAGCCATAGTGTCCATGTAGTTTGGTTGTCAACAATGTTCTAGCTAGGCCCGTTCGGCCGGATGCAAAAAATTTGAGCACGGCGTTTGGTGTTCATCTGTGTTTCATGTACTTTTACCTCACGTCCATGTGGTAGACTTACCTCGCACCATCACAATACCACGAAGGATGGCGAGCAGGACAACGGCGTGGCACAACAGCAGTGCCGGAACGGCGGCGCCGGGACGAGGGCGGTGCGCGGTCAGTTCACGCAGCCTAATAGCTGCTATGGCGACGAATTCCATGGGTACGAGCGACGTCGGCTGAACGAAGAAGATGTCAAGTAGTTTAAGAACACCTACAACAAGCACACCTAGTAGCAGTAGCAGCAAAGACGGAGTTCACGGCAGCGGCGAGCGGCGGTGACAGAGGTTGAAAAACATATTCTACACTACCTGTAGTCTAAATACGTGCATACATATAGCACAAGATCTGCGGTGACGACGGATTCCATGGCTACGACGACGACGGCTGAGCGAAGATAATGTCCAGTAGTTGTTGTTGTGCCTTTATAGGCTAGTAGCTGCTGCTATGCCGGCGGCAAAAGACGGCGACGGAGATTGAAGAACGAAGTGCACACTACTGCAGTCTAAACACGTACAAAGTTCAGTATAAAATCTGCTCATATACGATCGTTGAAACAGAAAGCTTACAACATGAAAGTTGTGCGGAACGTTGAGATGAATCCACACGTCATAGGATATCTCAAACGGTCAACCGAGTACGACAAATTTAACAAAATTCGTCCAAAATAGGGGCAAAGATCAGTCCGAAATTAAGAAGATACAGTCGAAGACTCTCAAAACCGAGCATGGGAATCAAACCTACTCATCGACGCACATATTTCTCATGTCCACATTTTTTTTGAATCGAGCAATATTTAAAGAGATTAGAGAGGCACTAAGTGTTGAGATTAGAGAGGTATAAGGGAGGTGAGCAGAGCAAAAGTCAAATACAGGGCTGAGCCAGGCTGTAGCGAACAATGCCACAAAATACACTATGCGAGGGTGGCTCTCAAAAAACGTCCGAATCAATCAATCAAGCGTCCCTCCCGAGACTAGCCCAGAGTGCTTTAAATTCCGTGCTCATGTAGCCTCGCAGAACGGGGCAGCACACCAAGCAGACCGAAATTCGTCTCGAACAGTGTGTTCCTAGAGCCCGTGGACAACCAAACACGCCCCAGATCGATCATCCTGGCCGAGACTGAGACACATGCACGTGGGGAGTTGGATATGGCCCAGCCGTCGGCAGGAACTCTAAGTCCAAACAAAAAAATCGGATAAGATCGACAAAGTGTTGGGGCTCATATGCAAAACCCTTGTGAAACCTTGATGAAACATCCTGAAATGTGAGTGAAACTTGAATGAAACATATTGAAACTTCACTTAAAGTATTGAACCTTCAGTGAAACATATTGAAACTTCAAACAAAAATAACCGACTAAATCATCGAAAAGTTCTTATGGCTCCCGAGCATCACTGCTCTCGCCAGGTGGAGCTCGTTGCTTAGACCGTTGGCTACATCTGGCCCACTGCTGGTATGCATTTGCCATGGTACTACAGGTACAGTCACCTTATGTATATTAGTTTGTATAGAAGCAATCCAAGTCGTATTTTATTAAGGTGTTCATTAAATGATGGGGCCAATGTGTACACGTCAGGTCGCTTGCGTCGCTCTCCAGTGGGGGCGATACGGGTGAACCCTAGTTGCCGCCGCCCCGCCCCCTCCTCCTCAGCCTCCGTCCCGGCCGCTGCCAGTTGAAGCCGACGGATGAAGCCCGCCTCGGCGGACTGCAGCGGCAGGGCGTGCTCTTCTCGCAGTGAGGCGCGTTGCCCTGGACATCGTGGCCACTCACGGCGCGGCGGTGCATGTTGGGACGGCGGTCACGGGCGGCGGATCTAGAGGCGGCTAAATCGTCAGCGTGACGGGGAGGGCGAGCGCGGCTGACCTTGGGGCAACGCGCAGGGGATCTGGGCTTGACGCTCGGATCTGACGGTCACAGCGGTCGTTGGCCTTCGGCAATGATCGACGTGGCAGTGGGTCACCCGGAGTCGGGGCGGCGGCCCCGTCTTGTGGTGCTTCGAGCTATGGGGTGACTCGACGATCTGGCGAGCTGTGATCCGGCGTCCTGCTTCGTCAGACGTTTCCGGTCGGGCGGCTGCCGGCGCGTGGTGTGGTGGTGGAGGATTGGCGTGGCCAGACGGTCTCGGGGGCGGAACATTGCAACCGCCGGCAAAAGCATGGCCTGATCTTGGTCGGCCGGCGACGGCGACGCTTGCGGGCATCGTCACGTTCCTAAATGCGTCGTCGAGGACGGTCTCGTGTTCCGTCTCGAATGCTCCAGGGGAAACCCTCGATCCGGTTCTACCAGATCCGGCGATGGCGGCACTTTGTGTCATGCTCCCTCTTGAGGGCATCGCCTTGGAACAGGTTAAGGTTGGGGAACTGGTGGCTTTGGCGGTGGTGTTTCTTCTCTGCTCGCTCTCCTCTTGGTGTCGTCTCTCCGTGGCCATGATGCTCGAGCTTCTACGGAGGGGCCGGAGTCTCTCATTTGATGACGATTAACGGCTCGGGCTAGTGTCAGTGAAGCTTCCCGGGTGTCGACTCGGCGGCGTGATGCCTTTCGATTCTGCATGTTGCTGTTGTGTAAGGCCTCGGCGACGCATGGCTCTTCGTCCGGGTGTGGACTCGGCGATGTGTTGCCGTTTGGCTGCTCCAACGCCACCATGGCTGATCTCGACCGATTGAAGCTTTTCTTCTACGGCAGTGAAGCCTCTTGTGCACTACTGTCCAACGTTATTCGGATGACGGTGAGAGTTGAAGGCCCTACCTGCGGGGTTTGCTTTGTGTCATGTTCTTCCTCTTAACTATTGTTTCTAGCTCTAGCTTGTTTTTTTCTTCTTTTTACCCTTTAACTTTGCCGACATTTGTCCCGGTTCTCTCTTAATGAATTGGAGCATCGCTTGCTGCCTCCCGTAAAAAAAAACAGGTTGCTAGCGACGAAGACCCCTAGTTGGCCCCAACTCATAGTTGTGATGTTACACATTACTCATACGGGAGCTGCTAAGAGTCGGTTATCTTTTTTTTCAAAACTGACCTTTGGACCGAACTAAGCGCACAAATGACCTCTTTGGGAAACTAATCTTCAAATCTGGCCACTGGGTTGGGCGCCAAAAGGGTCGGCGCCGATATTGCCTAGTTCTGCGCCAAAAAAATTACCAGCAGATGGGCCGAAGGGTTCGGCGCCGGCCCATCCTGGCACCGAGCTGCACAATGTCGACGCCGGCCCATTTGGCGCCGAGCCTAAAGATCAGATTTAAAATTAGTTTTACAAACAGATCACATATGTTGTTAGTTCGGCCCAACACTAGTGGAAACAGGGGCTTCGGTTTGGCCCTTCCGTCCCGGTTCCCTTACGGACCGGTACCAATCGTGGCACTAGTCCCGGTCATTGGTCCCAGGGCGCCCGCCAGGACCAGTCCCGGTTTGTAGGGGACCTACCGTCCCGGTTCGTGTTACGAACCGGTGACAAAGGGATGCGGGAGGAGGCGACAGAGGTGGGACCAGCCCGGACAATGCACTGTCCCGGTTCTATTTATAGACCGGGACTAATGGAGGGACTTTAGTACCGGTCCTTGTTACGGACCGGGACTAAATATATTCTATATCATCTTCCACCCCCCGACCCGGCCGTGGCCAGGCCGTGGCCATTTTTTAGTTCCGGGTTCATCTCCATTTTCTTAACCCTTGCTCCTCCCAACCACGAGTTCGGCCCCTATTTTCTCCACCATTTGTCAAGTTTGGCGGCACCTCATCTACCCGACGGTTAGCACTCCGGTGTTCCTTTTTTAGCTCATTTTGGTGCTACTTAGCAAATTTTATTTTTCTAGTGCTAGCAAGGTGTTTGATGAAATGCCTAAGTAAGAGATTTCATTTTTTTTACATGCAATTTTAGCTCAAATTAAAGTATAATGTATTGGGTTTACAGTTGTCCGGTGACCATCTTTACCATCGTCGATCGCCCGCGCCATCCCGTCGCCGGCACCTCCTCGGTGAGTCTTGTTTTTATCCCTTTTTAACTTATTGATATACTTTAGATGCATGTATATTATCTTACTTTTTTTATATGTATAGTGTGTCATGGTTTTGATATCCGTCCCCGTCTGTCCTCGTCCGGTCTATAACGATCCGGATGTCGTTGTTGAACCGGAAATTCCAACCGACCCTATCATCGAGTTTTTTTGAAAATGAAATTAATGATTTGAAAGCAAAACTGGAAAGAAGTGAAAATCTCCGTCTCCAAACCCTAGAAGAGAAGATGAAATTGGAGCTCCATATTGCCGACATCGTCGATGAGCACAAGATCAAGATGGATGCAATGCGCTTGAAGATTAGAAAAATTAGAAATTATGCCATTCATAAAGAGGCTTGGTATCATTATGGTGTTGGTTCGATAGTTACCATAGTTGTGATTTTTATCGCATTTGTTGTTGGGCTTAAATTCTTTAGATAGTTGTATGTTAGTTTGAACCAATGTATGTTTGTGAGACTATATGTATTACATTTGGTTATTTGCTCTACTTTGGTTTGAATGTGATGAACTTATATATTAATTCACTTTATCACTGTTATATATTGAAGAAATAGTGTTAATGGTTTTTTATATTTTATTTATATAATGCAGATGAGTCAGATGAGTCGGCAATGGATGTACAGTGACCGACGTTATCCCGACTTTATTAATGGCATGCATTATTTTCTCCAAGTGGCTGAGAAAAACAAGCCGCCAAATGGTTTTATTTCATGTCCATGTAGTGTCTGCAAGAATACTCAGGACTACTCTACCTCACAAACCATTCACGTCCACCTGTTGAAGTCCGGTTTCATGACCGGTTATAATTGTTGGACCAAGCATGGAGAAAGAGGAGTTATAATGGAAGACAATGAGGAAGAAGAGGATAATGACAACTATCCTATGTTCACTGATCACGGTGGTACATCAATGGGGAAGATGAAGCTGAAAAAGAACCCATTGTTGATGAGCCCGATGACGATCTTCGTCGGGCCATTCTTGATGCGAAGATAAACTGTGGAAGTCAAAACGAGAGGTTGAAGTTGGAGAGAATGTTAGAGGATCACAACAAATTGTTGTACCCAAATTGTGAAGATGGGCAGAAAAAGCTGGGCACCACACTGGAATTGCTGCAATGGAAGGCAGAGGAAGGTACTTCTGACAAGGGATTTGAAAAATTGCTGAAAATAATAAAGAAGATACTTCCAAAAGATAACGTATTGCCCCCCAGTACGTACGAAGCAAAGAAGGTTGTCTGCCCACTAGGATTAGAGGTGCAGAAGATACATGCGTGCATCAATGACTGTATCCTCTACCGCGGCGAGGAGTACGAGAATTTGAATGCATGTCCGGTATGCGGTGCATTGAGGTATAAGATCAGGCGAGATGACCCTGGTGAAGTTGAGGACGAGGCGCGCCCCAGGAAGAGAGTTCCTGCGAAGGTGATGTGGTATGCTCCTATAATACCACGGTTGAAACGTTTGTTCCAAAACAAAGAGCATGCCAAGTTGTTGCGATGGCACAAGGAAGACCGTAAGAAAGACGTGATGCTCAGACACCCTGCTGATGGGTCGCAGTGGAGAAAAATTGACAGAGAGTTTCCGACATTTGCAGATGACGCAAGAAACTTAAGATTTGGTCTAAGTACAGATGGCTTTAATCCCTTTGGAGAGCAGAGCTCCAGTCATAGCACCTGGCCTGTGACTCTATGCATCTATAACCTTCCTCCTTGGTTGTGCATGAAGCGGAAGTTCATTATGATGCCAGTACTCATCCAAGGCCCGAAGCAACCCGGCAACGACATTGATGTGTACCTGAGGCCATTAGTTGAAGAACTTTTACAATTGTGGCGCGAAGAAGGTATACGTGTTTGGGATGAGCACAAACAAGATGAATTTGACCTACGAGCATTGCTGTTCGTGACCATCAATGATTGGCCAGCTCTTAGTAACATATCAGGACAGTCAAACAAGGGATACAATGCATGCACACACTGTTTAGGTGATACTGAAAGTATATATCTGGGAAACAAGAATGTGTACCTGGGGCATCGTCGGTTTCTTACGGAAAGGCACATCGTAAGAAGGAAAGGCAAGCATTTCAAAGGTTTGCCAGATCACCGGCCAAAGCCTAGACGGCCTACTGGAGATGTTATATATGATATGGTAAAGGATTTAAAAGTAATCTTTGGAAAGGGTCTTGGCGGACAATCTGTTCCAAATGATGCTGACGGACACGTGCCGATGTGGAAGAAGAAATCTATATTCTGGGAGTTACCCTATTGGAAAATCCTAGAGGTTCAGTCTGCAATCGACGTGATGCATGTGACGAAAAATCTCTGCGTGAACCTACTAAACTTCTTGGGCGTGTATGCGAAGACGAAAAATACACCGGAATCACGGCTGGACCAGCAACATATGCACGAACGAGACAACCTGAATGCAGAGAAGTATCAAGGTCCTGCCAGCTACGCTCTTACCAAAGAAGAGAAGAAGATCTTTTTTGAAGTACTAAACAGTATCAAGGTCCCGTCAGGCTTCTCGTCGAATATAAAGGGAATAATTAACATGACAGAGTTGAAGTTTCAGAACCTAAAGTCTCATGACTGCCACGTGATTATGACACAATTACTTCCGATTGCACTGAGGGGGCTCCTGCCGGAAAATGTTCGAGTACCCATTGTTAAGCTATGTGCATTCCTCAATGCAATTTCTCAGAAGGTCATCAATCCAGTAACTCTGCCGGATTTACAGAAGGAAGTGGTCCTATGTCTTGTCAGCTTCGAGTTGGTGTTCCCACCCTCCTTCTTCAATATTATGACGCACCTCATAGTTCATCTAGTCGAAGAGATTTTCGTTCTCGTCCCGTATTTCTACACAACATGTTCCCCTTTGAGAGGTTCATGGGAGTCCTAAAGAAGTACGTTCATAACCGTGCTAGGCCAGAAGGAGCATATCCAAGGGCTATGGAACAGAGGAGGTCATTGAGTTTTGTGTTGATTTTATTCCTGACCTCAAGGCAATCGGGGTTCCTCAATCACGCTATGAGGGGAGACTGCGGGGAAAAGGCACGCTGGGAAAGAAAGCAATAATATGTATGGACGGGCATTCTTATAGTCAAGCACACTACACGGTTCTACATAATTCCAGCTTGGTGGCTCCGTATATCGAGGAACATAAGAATATTCTACGTTTGAACTTCTCAGAGCAATCTAAATATTGGATTGATGAAGAACACGTGAAGAATTTCGGAGGTTGGTTGCGAACACGTCTCTTTAATGACAACACTGTTGGAGAACAGCTATACTTGTTGGCCAATGCACCATCTTCGACTATATTGACTTATCAAGGGTATGAGATAAATGGAAATACATTTTACACGGCCAATCAAGATAAAAAGAGCACCAACCAAAACAGTGGTATCCGCTTTGATGCAACAAACAGCAATGGGCAAAAGGACACATATTATGGTTACATAGAGGAGATATGGGAACTTGAATATGGACCATTTTTTAAAGTCCCATTGTTCAAGTGCAAATGGTTCAAACCTGACAGGCGGGGTACATGTAGACCCGAAGTACGGAATAATTACAGTGGATATGCAGAATCTGGATACGACACCGAAACATTCGTCCTAGCCAGTGAAGTGGCTCAGGTTTTCTATGTGAAGGACATGTCTAGCAGACCGAAGAAAAGAAAAGATAGCAACCAGTGAATGCATCGTACGACGTCGAGCCAAAGCGCCACATAGTTCTTTTCAGGGAAAAGAAACATCGTGGGAGTGGAGGACAAGACAGACATGTGTCAGAAGATTACAATAAGTTGATGAAATTCCCCCCTTCACAGTGAAAATTGACCCAACCATCGCGTTGAGAATGATGAAGATTGTCCATGGATACGACGCGATAAGAAGAAAAAATGACAGGCACGAAGAAGTGTTGAATGATGTTGATGTATTGTGGTCATTTGTAATAATGTATGAGATATTTATTTATCCTAACTTGTTCTATACATATGTGTAATAATTGGTAGAATTTGTTTGACTGGTTAAAAAGTTGAGGGTTTTTCATTAAATATTTAAAATATTTAAATATATTATCCTAACCTCGGATTTTATTAGTACAACGGTTTTACTCAACTCATCTATTAAATGTTCAATATGTATAACATATTCATATTTACATTTGGAAACATGTAAAGTTTATAAAATATGAACATTTGAAAATGAAGAAAAAAATACAAACGGCCGTTTAGTCCCGGTCCGTGGCTACAACCGGGACTAAGGCCATTTTCGGGCCTCTGCGAAACTTAGCGCGCCAAAAAGCCCACCTTTAGTCCCGGTCCGTGACACCAACCGGGACTATAGGGGTCTTTAGTCCCGGTTGCTGTCACGGACCGGGACTAAAGGCCGATTTGAGCCTACTTGGTCCCCGGATTTCTTCCCAT